>CM056489.1:24019521-24429562 GCA_029783415.1 Anisodus acutangulus
GACAGATATTGAAGCCGCAATGCACACGTTGGGATTAACTTCTCCGGACCCAAATTGGTACGTGGACACCGACACCACAACCCACATGACATCCGATTCAGGTACTCTCTCGTCTTATTCCAATTTGAGTAACCCTCGTGGCATAATAGTTGGTAATTGTAATACTATTCTAATTCGTGGTTATGGTCATAAAACTTTGTCTCCCCCCATCCACCCCTTATCTTGAAAAATACCCTTCATGCCTCTAAATTGATTAAAAATTTGGTGTCTATCCGTAAATTCACCACTGATAATTCCGTTTCAATTGAATTTGATCTGTTTGGTTTTTCTGTGAAGGATTTCAAGACGGAGAATCCCCTCATGAGGTGTGATAGTAGGGGAGCTCTTTATCCTATCACGCTCAGTTTCGATTTCTCGAGTCAAGCCTTGCCATCAACCTTTGCAGCTCTTGCTCCTTCCTTATGACATGGTCGTCTAGGTCATCCAGGGTCTTCTATTTTGTCTTTCTTAGAGAAAAATAAATTTATTTCGTGTAAGGGTACGCGTAGTACTCCGATTTTTCAATCTTGTTCTTTAGGGAAACTTGTTAGGTTACCATTTGTAGACTCTAATTTTCATACTTCAATGTCATTTGATATTATTCATAGCTATTTATGGACATCTCATGTTCTCAGTTCTTTGGGTCATCGATACTATGTTCTATTTTTGGATGATTATTCTAAGTTTTTATGGACTTTTCCAATAGCAAAAAAATCTCAAGTTTTTTTCATCTTCCTAAAATTTACGGCATTCATTAGAACCCAATTTGAACGGGAAATAAAAAATATTCAATGTGATAATGGAAATGAATATGATAATGGGGTGTTTAGGGAGTTTTGTGCTAATAATGGGATAAATTTTCATTTTTCGTGCCCACATACGTATTCACAAAATGGGAAAGCCGAACGCAAAATTCATACAATTAATAACATTGTCCGAACTTTATTGCTTCATGCTTCCGTACCCCCTCCTTTTTTGCGTCATGCTCTACAAATTGCTACATATATTCTTAACATCCTTCCGTCCAAAGGTTTGACATATTCGTCCCCTCTTCAAATTTTATATTATAAGACTCCTTCGTATTTACAACTTAGGGTCTTTGGGTGCTTGTGTTACCCACTGTGTCTATCCATCATAATTAACAAACTTCAGGCCCGTTCTACCCCTTGTGTGCTTTTGGATTATCCGTCAAATCATCGTGTTTACAAATATTTTGATCTATCTTCGAATAAAATCATCATTAGTCGCCATGTTATTTTTGATGAATCTCAATTCCCGTTTGCCAAATTGAGTAGTCTCGTGCCAAGTTCGTATAATTTTTTGGATGACGGTATATCACCATATATTATTCACCACTTTTCTGACGTGTCCCGCACCTCAAATCCACCAGCGGGCCCACTGCCCGCTGGCCCCACAGTTCCAGCCACTGTTCCCATAACTATACCAGTGATGGAAACTAGGCTAGCTTCGGCCCGATAACACCACTTTGTTCGATGGCGGTATCGATCCGATTCAGGCACGATTTCGGTGTTGGGCGGTAGACCCATCGTTCATTGGCGGTCCATCACGTGTCCCGCTAATTCCCAAAATCTGCCCAATTCTTCTCCGAGTCATGGACCGGTCACTCGTAGTCAACATGGTATTTTTAAACCAAAAAGGCATTTTAATTTACATTCTAATTTTTTTAAATCACCCTTACCCCATAATCATGTGTCTGCTTTAAATGACCCGAATTGGAAAATTGCTATGATTGACGAATATAATGCTCTTATTGATAATAAGACGTGGGAGTTGGTGCCCCGTCCCTCTGGTATTAATATTATCAGGTCTATGTGAATTTTTGCTCATAAGGACAATTCGGATGGTTCGTTTGCACGACATAAGACTCGGCTTGTGGGTGATGGTAAGACTCAGCAGGTTGGTGTGGATTGTGGGGAAACGTTTAGTCTGGTGGTCAAGCCGGCTACCATTCGCACTGTACTCAGCTTGGCTCTTTCGAAAGCATGGCCCATCCATCAGTTAGATGTGAAAAATGCTTTCTTACATGGTGATCTTAAGGAAACAGTGAACATGCATCAACCGTTGGGGTTTAGGGACCCTAAGTATCCTCATCATGTCTGTTTGTTGAAGAAGTCCTTATATGGGCTTAAGCAGTCTCCATGGGCCTGGTATAAGAAGTTTGCCGACTATGTCTCGACTATTGGGTTCACGCACAACAGGTCGGATAATTTCTTATTCATATATCATCATGGTTCATCCTTGGCTTACATACTATTATATGTGGATGATATTATCTTGACTGCCTATTCCGATGCCTTACGTCAGTCTATCATGACAATGCTCAGTTCAGAGTTTGCTATGAAATATTTGGGGCCCTTGAGTTATTTTTTTGGGATTGCTGTCACCCGTCATGCAGGTGGATTGTTCTTATCACAGAGGAAGTATGTCACCGCGATCATTGAGAGGGCTAGGATGTCATCCTATAAGTCCATTTCCACTCCAGTTGATACTAAGCCCAAATTGGGTGCTGCAGTCGGCGCACCATACGAGGATCCGACCCGCTATCACAGTCTTGCAGGGGACCTTTAGTATCTTACATTCACGAGACCAGATATTACTTATGCCGTACAACAGGTATGTTTGTTTATGCATGATCCCAGGGTTGAGCACATGAATGAACTCAAACGCATCATTAGGTATATTCAGGGTACACTAGACTATGGCTTGCATTTATATCCTTCATTGACGTCCACACTTGTCTCGTATACATATGCTGATTGGGGTGGCTGTTCGGACACCAGACAGTCTACGTCTGGCTATTGTATGTTTCTTGACAATAACTTGGTTTCCTGGTCTGCGAAATGTCAGTTGACTTTGTCCCGATCCAGTGCCGAAGCCGAGTATCGAGGGATAGCTAATGTGGTCTGGGAATCATGTTGGTTATGTAATTTGATGTTAGAGCCTTATTGCCCTATTCAGAAGGCAACCTTTGTTTATTGCGATAATGTTAGTGACATCTACCTTTCTGGTAATCCGGTTCAGCACAAACGCACTAAATATATCGAGATGGACATTCACTTTGTTCGCGAAAAGGTTGCTCGTGGTCAAGTATGCGTCTGTTATGTCCCGTCCAGGTATCAAATTGCCGACATCTTGACGAAGGTCTTCCCTCGGTCATTTTTGAAGATTTTAGGGACAATTTCAGCGTTCGAAAATCGCCCGCTATGACTGTGGGGTGTGTGTGTGTGTTAAATATACATAATATACACACGATATACATGTGTATATTATGTATATCTAGCATATATTATTCTCGGTTACTGCTTATTACCGCCCAATTCGTGGGCGGTCTTTTTCTATCTCCAAGTGTGTAATTAATATTGTAGTCTAATTAATATTGTACACTTACCATACTTGTATAGTTAATCTCTCAATAGAATAAAGTTTTAGGAGTAGAATAGGAATATGATTCTCCTATTATGGAAATATGTAAATTGTATATATATTCTTTCAAGTAATGAAAATAATCAAGGGATTATTTCTTTCACTTACGTGCATATGTATATTTGGGTTAGTTTCTAATTTTAAATAGCGGAAAAAGGTAAAAAATTCCCCAGAACTTTCAAATATTATTCATTTATGTCCTCCGTTATATTTTCATCAAATTGTGCCAATACCGTTATACTTTGACACTAATTTGCTCTTAATTTAAACGGATTGACACGTATCAGCCTGAGAATAAAATAACACATTCCCAATTTTAATATCTAGTTCTAATTAAAACACACCCCAAATTTTGACCAACTATCTGATCCAATTGCCCCCAAAACTTATTGAATTCACAAACACAAACACAAATACAAACACATGGCAACTATGGGACCCACACTAAGCCCTATTCATCTTCGTCAACTCATTTTCTTCAAAAGTGGTGAGGAGTAGTAGAGTTCGCCGAAGGAGTCAAACTAGTCACCGGAGAGACCAAAACACCGCTCAAATCCAGTAGGCAACAACCGAACTACTTGGCACTTCATAGATGATTACGTCAAATTCCATCTGCTCCTCCACCACAACTGGAGGATCGGTTGCTGCGCCATCAGGGGCGGCGACGATGGCAGCGGGAGCGAACGATGCAGATCGAATTCCAATCATCTTAATCCTTATCCAATCCCCCAATTACATAGTCCGACATCGGTTCGTCTTTTACTCGTGTCCCTCTCACTACCTCGCCCACTCTACTCCTCCGTTGAAATCACCTCTTTCTCTTCGGAACCCTTGGAACAATCTAGAACGTTCAACATTGTTTTGAGTGGGCCTAGGGTGTTGTTGTGCGCATATGCTATGGTTGATCTAATTTTGAAATCAGAGGTGAATCAGTACATGGAGTTTAAGAGCTTAGATAGGAGTTTCATCAGCGACGGAGAGGGAAATTTGGACAATGTACCTGACTCATGTAGCGCGATATTCAAGGATCGAAAACTAAGCTTTACGGAGAAGAATCAGTTGTGGCCTTGTTGCCTGTGGTCATTTGGTTGGAGCTTGTCGCTGGAGAAGACACAGAGAATGAGATGGTGAGAAATGGTTTGAAATTTTGAAGAGATAAGAAGATGACGAGGGTTTAGTGTGGATTAGGTAGTGGGTCGGTGAATTTTAATTGGAACCGAATATTAAAATTGGGGATGAGTTATTTTATTCTCGTGCGGCCACATGTCAATCTATTTTAATTAGGGATAAATTAGTGTCAAAGTATAATGATAGCATAATTGGATGAAAAATATAATAGATGATACGAGTAAATAATATTTGAAAGCTCAAATATATTTGACCCTTTTCTATTTAAAGAAATAGTAGATGAGTAGATGATTTATATTAGTGGTAATGATATGTACCAGAAAGGGTTAAATTTGTCCTTGTATTTTCACAAATAAATTATGCATCATTTGATATACCTTTTTAACATATTTATTCTTGTCATCTATTTTTTAGGTCTTATTTACCTTATTCTCGAAAAATAAGTTATATTTAGCCCTATTCCATTAAATTCTCGTGTTCCACCGTAATTTTCATAAGTGGCGCTTACGTGACCTTTTTTTTTAATTAAATCTACTCACTTATTTAAATTCTTTTAACCGAACCGTCTGATCAGACCCACTAAAAAATTAAGACCCAACCATTTTCTTTTCTTTTCCTCATCTTTTTCTTCTTCTTTTCTCTTTTCAATACCCACTCAAAGCTTCAAAACGTGTTCTTTTATAGTGGATTTCAATTGTTTTTCAAAAATTTCAAAACTTTGGAGCTTCTGCGTTCAAAACATTTCGTCTATTGTGTGTAATAATAATTTGGCTAGATTTGATAATGAAAATATCCTTAGTGATACTCAAGTGAACACTTATGTAATGCCTTCTGATTAGCTTGTATTATCTTTTCTTTGCACCAAAAGAAAATTTGTGAAGAAAGAGAACAGTACTCGCATAGAGGATTTTCTTTTTGCCGGGTAGTTTCAGTTGCCTGCCCTCGTACTGTATATATTTTTCACAAGGAAAAATAAGAGTAAACTAAAAAGGGGAATAGGAAACTGAAAACAAAAAATCAACAGAAACACAATTGGCAAAAACTATTTAAATTAAAAGAAAAATAAGAAAAAACACAACAAAGACAAAAACACAATTAGCTCCAAAGTTTTGAAAAAAAATAATATCCACCATGAAAGAATAAGCATTGAAGCTTTGAGTGGGTATTGAAATGAGAAAAGATGAAGAAGACGAAGAAAAGAAAAGAAAATGATTGGGTTTTAATTTTTTAGTGGGTGGAATCAGACGGGTGGACGTAGGGATGGCACTGGATCGGATCCTACTAGATCCAGATTCAGATCCAGATCCATTTTTCATATCTAGATCTAGATTTATCGGGTCCATAAAAATCAGATCCAAATCCGGATCCACCGGGTCCACGGATCGGATCTGGATCCACATGTAAAAAAAATTGCCTTGCTAAGAATTTTTTTTTTGAACTGACAAACAATTTTTACTTAGCTAACAGTTTGCCGTGTTTCAATTTTGAAATGTTCATATGAGATATTTTGTTCGTTGTCTCATTTTGATTGTGAGCTATTAATTGAAAATATTGGACAATGACAATAGTTGTGGAAATGCTGATTAGTATTTCCACAATGCAGAACTTGCATGTGCTTGGAATCTTCACAAATGAAGTGAATATAATTTTAACTATTTGTCTATGGAGATGTTAGTCATTCACTAATATAACATTGATTTTATTATTGAAGTTACCTCTTTATTTTTTTGTTTTTGAGTTAACGCGGGGATAAATTAAACTTGTTTTGAGAATTAAACTTGCAAGGATGTGCTTAGCAATTTTAAAATACTTATAAAATTACATTCTAGGTTATGAATATATTTAATAAAAAATGGATCCACGGGTCGGATCTGAATCGGATACGAATCTCAAATACAAGATCCAGATTCATATCCGATCCGTCAGAAATGGATCCGGGTCCGATCCGGATCCGTCGGGTCCAAATTTTGAAGATCCATATCCTATAAAACGGATCTAGATCCACCGGATCCGGACCAGGTCCAGGATCCACCGGATCCGGACCAGGTCCAGGATCCACTGCCATCTCTAGGTGGACGGGTTAAAAGTGTTTAAATGGGTGAGTAAATTTAATCGGAAAAAACCCATGTAGGTGCCACATAGAAAAAGTAAGGTGGGACATGAGAATTTAACGGAGTAAGAATAAATATAACTTTTATTTAGATTACAAGGACAAATATGACCCGCAAGTTGGATGACAAAGACAAATGTGGCCCAAAAGAATAAATATAGCTTATTTGTGAGAGTACAAGGACAAATTTGATCTTTTTTGTGATACATATGGTGAAGATGTTGGTGAATTTTGGTAGTAATGAAAGAAATATGGTTAGTATCGTGAGTTGGCATGTCATTTTGGCTAAAATGCATAGGTTTGGAGAAAGTGTGAGCCATTTTATGACATTAGGAACATATATAGACTGATAGTATAACGGAGAAAAGTATTAAATATTTTTTAATAGTAGAGGGGATAATATGACCCTTTTCAAGAAAAGTTATAGTATTCCCTTTGGTCAAATTTCGATGATATAGTTTAAATCGATACATATTTTAAGAAAGAAATAAGAAAATTTAATAGGCATTTGAAAATGAATGGTTGATATTTCTTAAAAATAGTAGTTGAAGTTAAGTTGAAAAATGGTATTTAAAAATTGAAGTTATGTTTGGACATAAAAACACAGTTGAAGTTTTGTGAGTAAAAACTTAGAAAAACCTATTTTTCAAACTTCAAATGGCATAATTCAAGTTTGAAGTTGAAAGAATGGACCAACTTGATAAACTGTCACAACCCAATATCTTTTAAGCCGTGATGACACCTACATCCAACCTGGTAGGCGAACCATTTTCATATTTTAATCTATTTTCATTATTAACATGCATAAATTAAGCATAGTCAGTGATAATTTTAAAAGATGTCTCGAAATATAACATAAGTGCGGAAGATACAATCGAAATACCCCAAAGACCCGATAATATGAGTTAAGAGAACCAAACTGAAACTATAGTACATGAGTTTTGACACTTCACAATCTAGAAAATAGAAGGAAACTAAATTGTTAGTTTAGTTGCAACCTATGCACTCAAAGAATTGGGTTCTTTGAGCAACTATGCAGGAAGGTAAATTGCGGAATAAGTAAATCAACACAAGGGTTTCCACGTAGAAAACAGTTTGCTCAAGGGAGAAAAAAATCACGACCTACCTCTTGCAGGATTTTCTCAAACACGAGCAACTTTTAAGGTTACAACGACTTGACACCTAAGGTTCTGTTTCAAATAGCCCCTACCCAAAATCTCTCTTCTTCAACTATTTCCACAATTATTGGCTCTCTCTCTCTTCTCTTTCTTCAATGACTTTACCTAGTCAATGAAGTCTGTTACAAAACAACACCTATTACAATCACTAAAAATGTAAACAAGATCTTGCATTGAAATCACAAGAACCTAAGTATTACAACTCAAGAACAATATAGATAAATCTTGATAGGAACATGTTATATGACGCTATTGCAGTTGGTTCCCCGAGACTCTTGGTGTTGACTTTTCTCTCACTCTGATGTCTCTTTCTTTGGTTGTGGTTAAGTTCCACAAATTTTGTCGTGTTGTATTTATAGGAGTAAATAGTCTCTTTTAATTCTCTAAATTCATCCAATACCTGGTTCATTAATTGTACGGAATCAATCCTTATTTGACATGAATTTCCTTTTTCACACGCATATGGTTTATTTCTCCTATTTTCAAGATAATTTCATGTGTTCAATTTATGATAATATTTTCATATCTCAAACTCTAGTTTCTAGTAGACTTGGAATGAGTCAAACTTCCAATTCTCCAAGTCCGCACGAAACAACTTCTTTAAACAGTCTCCAGCTCATCATCAAAAGGACTAGTTCCTCTCAGCAACTCCTCTTCAATTGTGTGTGCATTACCAGTCTCTTTTGGTGATCTTTTAAGGATCTGGTTCTTATTCATTTTCATTCATTCTTCCTTGTACTTGATTTTCACTTAAACATAATTTGTCAATCATCAAAACTCCATTTAAACTCTTGAACTATTATTGAGACCACAACATCTCAATACTTTCTCCCTTTGATGATGACAAAGCCATAACAACTTCTACATCTTCATGTGCACTTGGTCAGCTTCATCAATCTTCATAAGCTCTTGGTATGCATCTTTCCCCTTAGGTATAGATCCTATATTGACAATTTTCCCCCTAAAAAGTAGCTTCATGTTGTTCAACACTACAATTTCATGTTGATCCAACTCCAATCTAGACAAACTTCACCAATATGTTAAGCTTGCTTCAGTTCACCCTCAATTTCACCAAGATGTTAAGCTTACTTCAATTGGACTATGGACTTGACTTTAATTCATTGCAGCCCAGTAGATGACTAAGTTTACTTGACTAAGTAAGGTTCGTAAGCTCACTTAATCAGTTGTAGGTACTTACCTTCCATTCTTTGTTACCCTATAGATGGCTAGGTATGCTTGACTAAGTAAGGTTTGTAGGCTCACCTAATCAGTTGTATAGACTTATCTTTCACTCTTTGCAACCCAATAAATGCTAGGTTTTGTGAACCTGATCAAATTCATATGTCTTCTCAAAAACTATTCTCCTGTATGTCTTTTTCAAAAGCATATTTTTAGTGATAAATATAAGGACCAGGTTCTATCTTCAGTTTCTCAGGACAATCTTCTTTTAATCTTTCGATGTCTCTTATCAAGTGCTTCTAAGTCATGGCTAGTTTTTTTATAAGTAAGAATTATTTTCTTTACAATGCATCCTAAGTGTAGCAAACTGGATATTTGTGCATCTTTCTTTCTTTCTTATATACATTGATCACTTTCTTTCAATGTGATCATTTTCTCCCTTTCAGTGTCTGTGCCTGATATATAATAGTGGCACATGAACAATATCAATGTCCACCGCATGGCCACTGTGACTATACTATCATGAACATATACACAAGTGCTCAAATGAACTTATCAAGTTAAAACCTTAGAATCTTTTTTGCATACACCACATTAAGTGATAAGACCCAAACCAAAAGATTGTTACAAAGCATTCTAATACCGTCAGGGATAGTACATGAAAAGTAGATTATATGTCAAAAAAATAAATTTTGACTTTGGATAGAAAGGGATAGATACCAGGTTCTCTATGTCTGCTCAATTAGTTTGAATGAGTCCCGATAATTTTATCAAGGTGAGTACTAGTATCAATTTGAATTCTTCTTTTGCATATTTTTATCCTTCAAGATTTTGTCTTTTTCCTCTTAGCCATCCTCATTTTCTTCTTTCTTCAGACTCATTGATTCTTGTAGAAGTTAGTGTTGTTCTTCATTAAACATGAATTTTCTAACTTCACCACTTGGAAAATGTGAATCATACTGTTTTAATATCATATTTATGCTTTTAGATTCTTGATTGAGAACTTTTTTCTTGTCAATCCCTTTAGTCATCAATAAGGGGATAATTTCCTTATTAAGATCGAATTCCTTTGTCATAAACTCCTCTTATGTATATTCATGATGTGCTTTTTCCTTTTCTTCTTCAGAATTTTATTGTATCTTTCCCCCTAAATCACTGTTTGTGCTTAGTTGACTTTGGATAAACCTCATTCAACAGATCTTTATAATTGGTACTCTAAGCATATCCATGACTCTAGGAGACTAAATTTGGTGATCGTCTGAGATAGTGGAGGTATTTACAAATCAGATTATATATTGGGAAGAATTTTATAATGTCAGGTATTTAGTTCAAGGCTAATTGCTTATATGGTCTGACTCAAATTGATTTTATAAAGAATGGGATTATAAGACTCACTTGGGTGGTATAACAATATAAGACTATTTATGCTACTTTCTATTGGAATGGGGTGCGTACCTGATAGTCACAAGAATCAGGTTCTTGACTAATTTTCTCATAGTATTTGTCTCTTGAGCTCAATTGATCATGTCATGAGTTCATACCAGTCAAGGTATAAGACTAAATTACACATTATTCTACTCTGATCTATTTCAAACATTCTTTTATCATAGCCAAAAGTGTGGAGAAATATGTTGTGGTTAGTTCATCGTCCAATTAAGCTCATTTAAGCTGATCTTCATATCTGTGGAGGTCTATTTGTCTCCTTTTTCTTCACCCTTTTTTATCTTCCCCCAGTAAATAATACCTCTAGTTGGATGAGGTATCAAATTTTTTGTTGTTGCTCTTCTTGATTTATTGTCATGTTTTCTGCACATTCTCTTCATTATTCTGAAAAATCTATTTCTTCATCTGGTTCGTCAAATCCATTTCCTTATGTTAGTTTTTATGACCTACTGCCTATCTTAAGCAGTACCCAGTTTTTGCCTAAGGATAGAACACGTTACTCTACATGTTCCACGAATAGCGTCTGCAGAATAATAAAGAATAATAAAATAAAGGACACAATGATTTTTACGTGGAAACCACCACCTGGCTCACAAAGGCAGTAAAAACCATGACCTATACCTCTGTATGATTTACCCCCAACTTCACTATAATGATGAGCCTCTCAAATTCAAGTTACAAATTTGTAACCTAGGAACTAACTCTAATTCGTATCTTCATGATCAACCTCTGACAAGGGAGCAACCTTCAAGTTAAACTCTAACTTGAAGTTGAATTTACAATGTCTTGTATCTAACTGTATGCTGCTAATAAAGCAGATAAAAATACAACTTGATAAACACCTAATACATAAATTTAGACTTAAGAACTGTAAACATAAACTCTGTAACACATCTTTTTCAATTATTCTTTGATGTATTAGGGCATCACTTCTTGAATCAGAACTTTCTTTATAGCATAGAAAGTTTTCTCTTAATATATTCTGATTTCTCTCTTTGAGTGCTCAAAGTTCTTCACGGTATGACTTGGTATTTATAGAAAATATCTTCATCAATAGCAGTTGGCCTTAACCCTGATTGACATGACCCATAGGATTTTAGGTTGATTGGTAATCTTACACCTCCTCATATATTTAGTTTTCTTGTAGGACTCTGAAATATCTTAATGAGTATAGTGTGAGATCCTGATAATTATCACATAGAATCCTGCCGCCTTGGACACCAAGTCTTTTCCATAAAGACACACAAATCCTAGTCACTGCAGGATTTATTTAGAACATGTTGTTGGACCTGGTTCAGCCACCTGGTACTCTAGCCTCTAAGTATTTTGAGATGGAACATGTTAACACACTTGTTTCATAGATACCCTCTCATTCATGCAACATCTACTTCTGACTTGCTTCTGAGATGTTTGATGGAACACATTGACATACCTATTTCATTCATCATGTGTAGTTCTTTGTCTGTTACTTCTGAGCTTGGTTAATTCATTCAGCTATGTGCTCCTGTGATCTCTTCACCTCTTTTCTTGATCACTCCCTTCTATCATGCAACACATTGCACCTGCTGGCTCTTTGGTATAAGACGATATGTTTTTATTCATGCTTGTTCTATCCATCATGATCTGTTTGTATCTTCGAACTCATTTACATTTTCTCCTATGATGGAACAAACTCATAGACCCGGCTTATTCACTACTTTACATTTTTTCCTCATGATCTCCTCACTCCTGGTTCATTCAGTCCCTACACCTGATGACTTGGTTTTATATTGACACGCATATTTGCAATCTGTGTTTATGTGTCTGCATCTGTCTCTGCTGCTTCTTTGCAATACTCCTTCAGTTGTTATTCGACTAATTTACCTCTCATTCTTTTGTGAACGTCTGCACCTGTATGTGTGAAAGAATAAGTTCATGGACCTAATTCGTTCACTTCGTTGTAGCCTTTACTTGCGATAGAACATGTCTTTAGACTTGTTCTATTTAACATGCGTGTTCTTGATTTATGTGTTTAGCTTAGTTAACTTATCATACAACTAAGCTTGGTTTATGCACCTTGCATATTTTACTTTGTCAATCATCAAAACTACTTGACATACTTCAGATGTCTTAATGCTAACACCATATTTCTGTGTGGATCTTTTCTTACTTATTCTTCTGTAGTCTCTTCCTTTTTTGAATCTTGTATACCTTATTCTTATAGATATACTCAGGGCTTCTTCTAATTATTATTCTATATAGGCAATATATAATTTTTGTCAGCATTGTGTGCCTCATTTTCTTTTATAAACTAGGTTTCTAGTAATGACATCTGGGATAACATGTCCTGATTTCTATTGTTGTGCTATGTGATGTATCTCTATCAAGATTAATCCTTTTCTGATTAATGAGAGTGGGAGTTAGCACAAAATTCCCAAGTTCTCTATATACTACGCCTTCAGTGAGATGAGTTTTCTTCTTTTATTGCCATGTGTTTAGATCAGACGCACATGTTCCTGCTTCCTCTCACTTAGTCCTATTCATTCGGATTAGTGGTTGTTTTTAGAAACACATATACTTTTGGGTCCCTTTCTTCTAGAAGGAAAGTGGGTTGAGTATTATGTAGTTGATTCTGGGAGGTTTGCACTTTTTTCAGAAGAATCGGTTTCCTTTAGTTTTCTCTTCTCAAGATGTTTCCTTCTTCTTTGGGTTACTATAACCTTAGTTATGTATGTGTCTTCAAGGTGTTCCGTGCCTCCATAATGAGTGCATGCACAATTGTGTGAAATAGAAACACTCAAGGTCTTGGGGTTGTATAAATTTGTGACCTTTTTATATTCCACTCCCTGTCTACTACTACTGAGTCTTTCATGTACTGAGACTACTATTTCTGAGAACCTGTTGTAGTGGATTCTTCTTATCTTTTCATACTCAACTCTGTTCAGTTCCTCTTAGAGCACTGTGTTCCTTTTCTTGGTCAATGTGCAACTCTTCTTTGACACCCCTGAGCATACTTTTCTGTCCTCTTGAGTTTTTTCAGCATAGTCCTTTACTTCTGTAAGTTGTTGTAAGCTCCTTCTTCTCCAGTTTCAGTATATTCTTCTCATAATATAATGTAAGGACCTGATCCTTGAAAGTATCAATTATTTCTCACATGTTCTCTTTGCTTTCTTCTTGATTTTTTAGGTCTAATCAAGGGTTGTATATACTTTCATCACCTTACAATTGTCATCTTCAGGGTATGCTTTTGAGTTGGCCATCAATACCAGTACATATTTCGTATCAGACTCTTATCTTGCTACCAAGGATTGACTGATCTTCTATTTCATCATCACTTGAGGAGTTTCCCATGGTAGCCAATGTTTTTCTCATAATGTGATCTCTTTGCGCAGTGCTCATCTTGGTTCTAGGGACATGTTCCCTTCTTCATCTTTCAGGATCATTCTTTCTCCCATCATGTTCCTTTTCTAGGCATTCTCTGATAAAGTCATCTGAGCTTCCATATCTTAAAAAACCTTTTGTGTTGCTTCTATAAGATATTCTTGTCCTTGAGGCACTTCCTGTTAGGATGGGGCTCTCTAATGTACTCTAAAATTTTGGTATTTTAGAGTAACTACGCAAGAATATAATGCAACGAAAATAAATAAATCAACACAAAAAAATTTACATGGAAAACTCCTTGCTCAAGGGAGTCACAACCTATCTCATATAGGACTTTTCTAAAACAATTCACTAAACAAAGAGCTGAATAAAGGTTTATAATAACCCAATAACCTGTTTCCTTGACAATCCATATATAAATACAATTTAACCAACGG
Source organism: Anisodus acutangulus (assembly GCA_029783415.1). Taxonomy (NCBI): domain Eukaryota; kingdom Viridiplantae; phylum Streptophyta; class Magnoliopsida; order Solanales; family Solanaceae; genus Anisodus; species Anisodus acutangulus. The sequence continues at coordinate 24,033,840 of CM056489.1, forward strand.
ACACTTATTATACATTATTTGCAAAGGTATATAGATGGAACCACACTGAACTTAACTATTATAAAGAACTAAAGATAAATCTTTTTACACTTATTTCTCCAAAGCTTGTTTGTCCTATATATATATAGATGTGGTTTCCGCCCTTGAATTGTTGAATCCAACCATGTTTTGGTTTCATTAATTGTACCAGAAAACCAAACCTTATTTGACTTGGATCTTCCTTCTTTCCTTTTATGTGTGTCAGATTCCTCTTTCCTACTTCAATGTTAATTCCATGTTGATCAACTTATCATACTTATGGAAACATTACCATAACTTGAAATCCAACATTCCATCAAACATGAATCAATCAATATTTCGTCTTCTCTATGTCGACATGAAATAACTTCCAGTCTCCAATTGCGTGTTGTAAGGATCAATTTCTTTGAGCAGTTCCTTTGTTGATATGACTGATTCACTAAATCCTTCAGAGATCTTCTTGGATGTTCGGTTCTTCAAATGCCTTTCTTGATTGTCATTGGGTACATCATTTGTAAACTCATCAAAACTTCAATGTAAGCTCATAATCTATTATTGAGCCGACATCTACTCAACAATTTCTCTTTTTTGATGATGACAAATACATAGAAGATTCATATGTCTTCAAGTTTCCTTTGATTAGCTTCCTTCAATCTTCTTCAGATCTGGATCAAATCTTCCCCCTTGGGTTGTGCTTCTATGTTGACAATATCCCTCTTAGAACCAACTCCATGTTTTTCTTACACTACAACTTCGTGTTGATGCAACTAAGGCTCACTATACGAGGTTTGTAAGCTCACAATAGTTCACCTTTGAACACAGTGAGGTTTGTACGCTCATTGAGTCGGATGCTAGGACTTTACCTTCCATTCATTGTAACCTGATAAATTGCTAGGTTGCATGACTAAGCTAGTATGATGGCCTGCTTAATCTGCTAGGGTGTCATACCCTAAATATGACTAGGGCAGACCATATTCTATATGCCACTACTATGAATATATGATATATTTCATAATGTAACTTGATAGACAAATGAGAAATGTAAATGACCTCTGAATACAAATGTGGTCACTGGACTAAGTCATGCAACTGCTGTACAACTGAATACAAATAATGCATACCAACATTGTCTGTGAAGCCTCTACGAATACCTACAACTGAACAACTAATACATGTGACTAGGCAGGGCCCCGAGGTACCCATAGGGTCAATGTACAAATAAAAAAAGTACTAGACTCAACTAACTCCAGAAAGAAGTGGAGTTCATATCATCAACAGTTGAACATCAACCTTTGCCTTGTGTAAGATCCTTCCCAACATGTATACCTGAGCCTGCAATGTAGAATATTACAAATAAAACACCCTCGAAAAAAGAGACGTCAGTAAAGATAAATTGTATTGAGTTCGGAAGGCAAAAAAATACAATGAAAGTACTAAAGTTTGTATAGGAGACAAATGAAATTCAACCAACTAAATACTGATGTAAGTACAGAGGGGTGAGTGAGGGTAAGTAGGGCTGAGTTCGGCAGGGAACTAGTTGACGCGACAATGGATGTGCAATATGAGTTCTCGGGTTAGGTGTTACTGCCGGGTAGGTGATGTTTTGGGACTGTTTCTGGTAGTTGTGTTTGGAATCAGTTCAAGGAGTTTTGTGGATTTGTTACGGGTGGGTTGATGGTGGTGTTGGTGGTCAGGACTTGGTGGTTGGCGGTGGAAAGGCCACGGAGGAAAGCTAAAACAGTGAGTTCCGGTGAAGGATGTTTAGTGGACTATTTTGTGTTGTCGGGTTACGATGCGAAGTTATGGGTGGTGTCGGGGCTTGGTCTTTGTTGTGGCTGTTTGTAAGGTACTATGGGGGTGTTATGGTGAAAGGAATGAGATGGTTTGGACGAGGGATAGATACGGAATGCTAGGTGCAAACCCGAGTACAAACCAAACACTATCGGTCGATAAGTTAAGTATAATGACAAGGGGTTTTTAATGCCCAAGTCGACACCTTGATGGGGTGAAAAATTTAACAAGGTCTAGTCCAAGGTTTCTAAGTGCAATGCTCGTGAACAATCCAAGTGAGGGTGGTCGGAAAACCTTTTGATAGACCCTTGGTTTGGGTTTGGTTGGACCACACAATTCCAACGTCTACCTACGCCGAGCGGGTTCCTTAAGCTTGGGTTTTGATTAGGTCACACAGTCCTAACCAAGACTTACACCATAGGGAAAATCTTAGCTTGGGTTTAACTAGGGCATACATTCCTAACTTCAACTTACACCAAGGGGATTGGCTCACACAAGAACCAAAAGTACTCCCGGAGCACCAACTAAGAATACCAATCCCGGATTGAAAGACTTATCTTTGTGAGTAAAATTCAACTTTATATTATCAACAAACTCTAACTGAAATTTACAATATCCTAAGGCCTCTATTTATAGTACAAAAGAGACTATTCTATAAAGCAAATGAAAAGACACAATCTAACACCTAGTGTGAACACATTTGGATTGACTTGGTGACCAAGGGAGTTCAGCCAACTCTTCCTCTTCCCTAGGCCGAGATTGATGCCTTCTATGTAACCATATTGATTCTTCCAACCTCTTTGGGGATCCCAAGTAGAAGAATGCATGAACTTGAGCTCTTCATAAATGTTATCTTCTTGGAATATGTGTGGAAGCTTCCATTCCTTGCACTTGCTTGGATGAACATTTCGTCCACCGTCTTCTCTTGGCCGAATTTGGAGCCTTCAATGTAGTCAAATTCATGAACTAGTTGGTTCATGAATTGTCTTCTTGGAAGCCTTAACTTCTAGATCATACTTGTCCTTGCCAACTTGTCGGCCAAGTCATCCTTTGCCCTTGCCATGGTGTAGTCTCGGCCTAGTCACCTTTGTGACTTATTAATTGGGTCCCAATGTTAGTTATTACATAGCACACTATGTCCTAAGCTATCAACTAAGCTAAAAATAAAAGACAAGCTAAAAGAAAAACAAACATGGTCTTCGACCAAGACCTACATATAAAGTCGAATAAAATATGTACTTGAATCTTCACGTAACAAGTCCAATTCCATTCCATTTTCCATGTCATGTTAGGCATCCAAGTGTAGAATGACATTCCATTGTTGGCACTCTTAGGAAGACACTTCCTGACTCATGTTGGGTGTTTAGGTTTGCGGACTGATTTACATTACATACATTAGGAGGTTCTGGAACATCATACATGAACATATATTAGGTCTTAGTGTACTTTATGTCATTTTGAACATTCTTTTGAGTGTTTTTTATGATACATTTGGGTCGCTATGTGGAGCAATATTCTGGGTCGTTCACTGTAACACTTGAGATCACGTATTTTGATTACTATACATTAGATTCATATTTGACTTCTATTTAGAACACATAAATCATATGAGCGCAAATTATGAAACTGCTATTAGATATTTGGTATAGATGCCACATTGGGCCTACTATGTATAAGTATAGTAAATACCATTTCCGCAAATAAGCCTCTGTGGGACATCAAATAAGCCTATATGGGCCATCAAATAAGCCTTTATGGGCCATAAAAATATGTCTCGGTGGGCCAACAAATAAGCTTCGATAGGCCAACAAATAGTATCCCGTATAAGCTCATCTGGACCCCATACTATATATGATAATGAACCGCGAAGATATATACATAGTTAGCATAGACAATTCTTTTTTGATAACCTTATTTATTTAGGAAAGTCTTACAAATGACTCAATTATTCTAATGATAATGCTAACATGCAAACTATACAACTAAGGATCCAACTATTCTCGAGAATCAAATAAGATGTTATACGATCAAATAAGGACTTAGTAGTCATGAATGAAATTAACTAAATGTTCTAGGCAACTATAAGAAGGCCTGATACAATACAAATGGCATCACATGGAGGAAACAACAATATATGAATATTAGGCTTTTAATAGTTCATTCTTGGGGACTTATATAAGGAAAAAACATATGACAAAACTTTGTGGTGCTGAATACGATAGGGACATATGCAATTATTATTCTACGATCCTCTTATGACATCTTTGGAACCCACACTCTAACCCTCTGATCAAATCTTACTTTGGAAGGACTATGATCGTCTACATCAACATGATTCATCTTAAAGGAAGCTCTATGACCCAATTTACTCTGAATACTTACAACATAAGTCACCTTATGTTATGCTCTATAATCCCTTAGTAATCATATGAATACTAGCCATAGGATATCATTCACCTTAATTAACGTTCTATAACCCCATCACTATAACTCATAACTATCGACGTACTTTACCTTATCCTTTGTCCATGGTCTGTAACTCATCCACTATTATCTGGAAGCCTTCATAGAATGCACCCTAAGTTTCATTCATTGAGTCATTATTGAGCTTAGGAGCTACCACTATCAGCCACTCTAAGTAATCCTAAACATTCCAACTCTAACTACATAGAAACCATCGATTCATTAATCCTAGACAACGATCTATAAACATCTTTAACCATACTTTGTAAGCTATCAACATCATCCACCTAAGGAGTGGGGACTCTACTCCCATCATCATAACTTGGAACTCTACTCTAAAAGTAGTGTGCTAGAGTAGCAATTGGTTTTAGACATATAACATCTGTTAAGAGTCCCGTGAAACTTATAACAAGGAATATACAAATTTGGAAGCTCTAAGTTTCATATCTCATTTAGGAAAAATAATAAAAGCACGTTGTGCAATAGTGATGAACCAAATGAAATAGCCTTACTTACCATAAATCCACCCTTGAATGACTTACAATAAGTCGATCCTTTCGACCAGTGTCTAACCTGTTAGAATGTCCAAATATCAACACAACCACAATCTAGCAACAACACAACACAACCTAACCAATACTAGCGTCAAGTAATCAAGGAGCGACAAGATCCCGAGGATATAATATAATGGTGCTCTCTGTACCTGACCTTCTTTTAACAACATACGACATTCTATATGAGCTACCAGACCCCTCCCAATTTCCATACCATCAAAATAGTCCAAAAATTACTAAAAACAACAAATAAAACTTAAACTCATGACTTTCGATCATCGTCCCGTGAGTTCCAAATAAAACTTATCTAGAACGCTCAAATAAGCTTATAAAGATAAATAGGGGCAGTGTCTTACCTTGTTGTCCCAACCTTGCAACTCCTTTAATTGCTATCTTTTAAAACTCATTCCAACTAACTAAAATCAAAGAACATTAATACAATACCATTTGATAATGGAGAAGGGGAATTTATGTTCAATCTTGAAGATACTTACCTTAACATGGGTTGTTTGCAAAGAGAATACCATGAAAAGTCTAAAGAGAAGAGTTCCCTTCAAATACTTGAGATATAGAGAGGAAGAGAGGGATGTTCCTTTGTTTCCATAGTTAGTGAAGAAAATACTTAAAACCTTAAATAAAATAAAGGGACGGCTGCCGTGTTTGTGTGCGAGAGAAAAAAATAACCTTGAGCTATGGAGGAGGAAGGAGGAGCATCCATGGCTTCCATGAGAGCTTAGAGCTCAACATGAAAAAGGGGGAGATAATAGAACGTTATGGCTAGTCTTCTGGCTGGAAAGAGTTCAATGAGAGAGAGAAAATAGTATGAGAAATGAAGAGATGGATCAGATCTTGGCCTTATAAGGCCCATAAGACAGCCCCTCTCTCTTCCTTTTAATTTGGTCCACAACTTTTAAGTAGGTGCATCCCCTACTAGTCACTTATTCACATAAGTGGGTTAATAATTTCTTCTAAACACGTGTGTCGTCCTAGCTTAATAAGTAGGACGTGAAACAAGTAAGATAGGAAGTGAGTAGGTATAGCTAGTAGGACGTGTAGGCAAGTAGGACGCATAAACAAGTAGGAAGTGTAAGCAAATAGGTGAGGCACTTAAGTGAAACTTATAGGTTCAGCACATAGGTGAAGCTAGTAGGTTGTCTACCTTTGTCCGATGTCTTATTCTTGTATGAATCTTATTACTTTAAATAAACTTCATATTTATATACACTTGGACCCTTAGGCAACACCAGTAACCTTATTCCTCCATATTCAAGTAATTTCATCGACTTTACGTTAGTCGTACACACATCGAGAGGTACGGGGTATTACATCATCCCCCCTTTGGATCATTCATCCTCAAATCCTCAAATGAGAAGCCTAACTCTAGAATTCTAACACATTACTTGCACACCTGAGGTACACCTAATCTGATATGGTAACATTTCTTAAATGCTCCATAGCCTCCCAATTATAAGTGTGGCGTGCAACATACCCATAAGTGAGACTATACTAGACACGACTTTATAGATTCCCTAGGACTGAATTGCTCTGATACCACTTTGTCACACACCCCAAATCTAACTGGGGCATATCATATTCTATATGCAACTACTATGAACTTGTGATAGATTTCACAACGTAACTTGATAGACATGAAAAATGTAAAATGACCTCTGCATATAAATGTGGCTGCTGACATATGTCATGCAACTGATGTACAACTGAATACAAACCCGCCAACACTGCCTATGAAGCCTCTACGAATACCTACAACTGAAAAATTGATATATATGTCGAGATAGAACCTGATCTACCCATAATGTCACTGTACATATAAAAAAAGTACTAGACTCAACTAAACCCAGAAAGAAGTGGAGTTCATCTCATCAACAACTGAACATCAACTAGTGTCTGGTGGAAGAGCCTGTAATCTGGAATATAACAAATACAACGCTCTCATGAGATGGGATGTCAATTCAAATACATTGTACTGAGTATGTAAGGCATATAAAATACAATGAAAGTATTGTAGTTTATATAGGAGACAAATGAAATGCAACCAACATACATTAATAGGCTCTAAAACATCCTATAGGAAAATATATTAGGTCATACTGTACTTATGTTATTTTGGACATTCTTTTGAGTCTCTCTGATGTTATATTTGGGTTGATATATGGAGCAATATTCTAGGATTGTTCACTGTAACACTTGGGATCACATACTTTAATTACTAGATTCATTCTTTATCTCTCTTTAGAACACATAAACCATATGAGAGAAAATTATAAAAATGCTATTAGATATTTGGTATACATGACACATCGGGCCTAATTTATATAAGTACAATAAATACCATTTTTGCAATAAGCCTTTGTGGGCCAGCAAATAAGCCTTTCTAGGTTGACTTCTTTTAACGTCGTTTGGGTTGACTAATGCCTTATCTACTTTCTATAACTTAATAAATAACGTTCTTTATGAGTACTTGGATGATTTTATAGTCATTTATTTAGATGATATAGTCATCTATAGTAGGACGCTTGACGAACATCTATTGTATTTGAGGACGGTGCTACACAGACTTACATTATATCAACTCTAAGTTAAGATGGAAAAATGTGATTTTGCAAGTCATGAAATAAAATTTCTTGGCCATTTGGTTAGTGGAAACCAAGCGCATATGGACCCAAAAAAGTGCAGGCTATTGTTGATTGGCAAGCACCAAGCGGGGTAAAGGAACTAAAGTCATTTCTTATCTTGACTAACTATTACCAGAAGTTTATTACAAGATACTCAAAGAAGGTTGCACCTTTGATAGATTTGTTGAAGAAAAATGTCAAGTATGTTTGGTTAGATTCTTGTGAAAAGGCTTTCAATGCGTTGAAGAAGGCCATTGCATCTGAGCCGATCTTGAAGCTGCCAGAATTTGATTTGCCATTTGAGGTACACATTGATGCTTCTGATTATGTTATTGTTGGTGTATTAGTGCAAGAGGATCATACGGTAGCATTTGAAAGCAGAAAGTTAAACGTTGTGGAGCAATGCTATTTTGTAAATGAGAAGGAAATAGTTGTGGTAATTCACTATCTTCAGGTTTGGAGAGTTTATTTACTGGGAACGAAGTTTGTGGTACGGATGGATAATGTGGAATACATACTTTAAGACTCAACCGAAATTGAGTTTGAAGCAGGCTCGTTGGAATGAGTTTCTAGCAGAATATGACTTCGTGTGGGTGCACAAACTAGAAAGGAAAAATCAAGTGGTTGATGCGCTGAGTCGCAAAGAGGTATTTGCTGCAACCTATGCAATTACTCAAATTGAATCTAACTTGTTAGATACAATTAAGTTGTGTGCTGCAAATGATCTGTTATATGTGAAATTAGTAGATCAAGTGAGGGAAGTGACAGTGAGGTGGTATTGGATCGAGGATGATCTACTGCATTTCAAGGGGGGAGAATCATGGTTCCTTAGGGTGATGGATTGAGTCGCTCACCCTTAAAAGAGACGCAGAATACACCTTATTCTGGTCATCCATGTATTGAGATGATGCATGCACTATTGTCTTGAAATTATTTCTGGCCTAAAATGGAAGATGACATTGAGGCCTATGTGAAGACATGTCTTGTTTGTCAGCAAGACAAGACTGAAAGAAAGAAAGAAGCAGGTTTGCTACAACCTCTACCGGTTGTGGAGAGTCCTTGGGCTTCCGTTTCTGTGGAATTTATTAGCGGATTTCCTAAAGTTGATAGAAAGTGTCTATTATGGTGATAGTAGACAGATTCTCTAAATATAAGAGTTTTGTTGCTGCTCTAACTTTATGTTTGTCCGAGGTAGATGCTAAATTGTTCTATAAGCATGTGGTTAAACATTTCGGGGTTCCAAATGACATTGTGAGTGATTAAGATGCAAGATATAACAACAGATTTTGGACTGCGTTGTTCAAATTCATGGGGATTGACATGAAATTCTCGATGGAAAATCACCCACAAACTGATGGATAGATGGAAAGGATCAATCATCTACTTGAAGAGTATTTACGGCACTATGTGACTACTAGTCAGTGGAATTAGGTTAAACTATTGGACAACACACAATTTTGCTATAACTTGCACAAATCATCGGTAACCGAGATGAGTTCGTTTGAGATCGTGTTGGGGAGGCAGCCTGATACACCATTAGAAGTAGCTAAGTCCAAGATTCAGCGCAAATGTCCTACCACTTATAGATATGTGCATGACAAGCAAGAGTTGCTGGCTAAAGAACAAGACAACTTGAGAAAAACATCAAAGCGGATGAATAAATATGCCAACAAGCATAAGCGGCATGTGGAATTCAACATTGGTGACAAGGTGTTGCTGAAGCTAACTCCACAAATTTGGAAGAAGATTAGTAGTAAAACACGTTATCGTGGGCTGATTCTAAAATATAATGGTCTATTTGAAGTTGTGAGCAAGGTGGGGGAAGTGTCAAACCGACTGAATTTGCCAGAATGTCTTAATGTACACCCTATTTTATTATCTTCCTTAAACCCACTTGATGGGGTGATAAGGTAAATGCATAAAATATTTGCACAATACTTTTGGAGTAATACAGTGGGAGGAATAACCAGCCACTGGTCATCTTGGATTCATCTTTGTGTTCTAAAAAAAGAATGTGGGCTTGGGTTTAGATCCTTACATGATGTATCCATGGATTTGTATTGTAAGATCTGGTGGAATTTTAGAACCACCCCATCTTTATGGAGTGTATTTATGAGTAACAAATAATGTAAGAAAAATAACCCTGTAATTGTTCAATGGAAATATGGGTCTCAAAATGGGAGGAAAATGTTACAGGCCAGAGACATCATTGAACACCACATTTGGTGGAAAAAAAAGATGGGAAATGCTCTTTTTTGGTATGACAACTTGACTGGATTAGGGGATCTGTATTATGAATTAGGAGGATACACTTATGATGATACAATACAAAATATGCAAGAAATGGTCAAGGATGGAGGGTGGGATACTGAGAAATTACAGCATGTACTACCTGGAGACATAGTACATCACATAGTGGATACAATAAAACCACCAAGGGACTGTGGAGTAGAGGCTAAACCTTGGTGGGTTTTGAGTAACAAGTGGCAGTTTTCTGTTAAATCAGCTTGGGAATATCTAAGAGTGAGGGGGCAGGAGAAAAAAATGTACAAGTTTATGTGGATTAAATGACTTCCTTTCAAAATATCTTTCTTTATGTAGAGGTGTTGGAAATTTAAGTTGCGAAATTGATGAGGTGTTGAAAATGATGCACATTAATCTAACATCTAGATGTTGGTGCTGTTCAAATCCTAAGGAGGAGACAACCCAACATCTATTTGCTAAATTTTTTTCTGCTAACAATTCTTGGTCCCTTTTCTATTCTTTTGCAGGTATAAACATTGAAGGCCTACAACTACAACAAATTATAGTGAAATGGTGGACAAAACCTGTTAATGACAGGATCAAACTAGTATTTCAAGCTATACCAATTGTAGTTATGTGGGAATTGTGGAAAAGAATGAATGCTTACAAACATGGAGATAAAAAGTCAATAGGAATATGCATATTTCATGTTTATTCCACTATTCAGAGGTTGGTCAAATTTAGAAATCCATCTATCTAGAATATTCCTAATATATGGAATGAGCTAATTCAACTACTGAAGGGTTATAGACCTCGGATGAAGGTTACTAAGGTCATTTGGCACCCTCCACCTAGGGGTTGGATAATATACAATATGGATGGAGCATCCAGGGGGAACCTAGGAAGGGGGGCTTATAGATTTTGTGTTATAGATGAGGATGGTAATATCATACATGCTCAGGCAGAGGAATTGGGGTGCTTTACAAACACAGAAGTTGAAGCAATAACAATATTAGAAGTAATCAACTAGTGTGATCATAAGCAGATGGACAAAATCATTTTTCAAACAGATTCACTACTGGTGCAAAGGATACTAAATGAGGAATGAAAACCACCTTGGAACATAGTAGGATACATAGAGGAAATTAAATAACTAGAATGTGAAAAATAGTGCACATGTTCACATATGCTAAGAGAGGGGAACAAACTAGCTGATGAATTGGCTAACAAATCACTTGATACAGGGCCAATAAGTTATCAATCATTTATGGGGTTGGATGTTGAACTAAGGAAGATTATCAACAGTAATAAATCCCAAGTTCCTTATCTAAGAATCACATGCAGATTAAATTAAAGGAAACGCAGAACAAGAGGAGAAAAAATGTAACAGTGGAAGCAAAACAATGGATCCGCCATGGATGTGGAACTCGCAGCAACAAAATCAAGGGACATCGCACTAGGAACGGACAAAAGCAAAATGAGAGAAATGAGTGTAAGAATAAGAGATCAAGAATACACAAAGTGGAAAGCTTACCATAGCAGTGATGAAATGGGGGAGATGATTGAACTCCGACAACTGAATTGTGGATATGTTCTGAAGCACAACACCGAAAAATCTCACACTCTTTAGAAACAACACGATATCGTCATCAGAGTTGGATAAAAATTGTAGATCGATGGAGAAGCCATAGTCGAAGCTTAGAGCTAAGACCGACAACAAAAAGGAAATATGGCAAATGCGTTTGCATTTTGCCCATTTGGACACATTACTTTCCTTTTTTGTTTTCTTTATTTGGACTGGGCCTTAGTCATTTTGCTTTTGTTGGACCTCTTTTTGATTTCTCATCTTAATAAAATGCCCAGCCGAGCCTAATTGAATTTAAAAAAAAACACCCTACTTCTCATGTCATCTTCTTGAAATTATTTCATGAAGATGCTGAAGATCCAACAAAGGCGATGACTAATCGTGCTCCTCCTGTAGTGCGTTAGCAATTTGAGGAGGATATTGAGAAAATCTTGGATCACCGGATGCTAGGTCATATCAAGAAGAACAGAATGAGAGAGTTCTTGGTTTAATGGGCGGGGAAGCAAGAATGTTACTCAACTTGGGAAAAAGGACCAATTTTGTGGCAGTTTAAGGAACAAATCAAGGTGTACTTGGATTTTATCTCGTCGAGGGAGACAAGCTTATATGGTGGGGGGAGTTTGTTAGCCCCTCAACTTGGTTGATCGGACATGACATGGGCCTGGAAAGAGATTTACTTGATAGACCTTGACATAACCCTCTGTTGGCATTGGCATTAGGTTGGCAAGACTTCCTGACATAAGCATGTACAGGCAAGGCTGGTCTGTGGAACTAAGGCAGTGGCTCTAGGTTCCAAGGCATAATAAGTCCATGGCATTGATATGGCATGGCAAGGTAGTGTGCGGGCAAAGTCAAGTCAAGGTCATATGAGCTAAGGCAAGGAAATGCAAAATATGACATGTCATGGAATGCACGGGACAAAGTAGAGCATGACATAGTAAGTCAAGGCAATGGATGCGATCATGGCAGTATCGTGGGCAAGTCAGACGTGCGGCAAAGGCTGACATACGTGTAAGGCATGCCGTGCAAGGAAATAGCGCAAAAGGGAGAGCAGAGCGCGAGACCTTGGTGAGAGATTAGGACATTGGCGCCAAAATTCAATGGGAACGCACGCATGTGCGTGATACATTGGTACTGTGAATACACACAACACAATTCACCTTATGTTATGCTCTATAATTCTTCAACAATCATATGAATACTAGCCATAGGATATCATTCACCTTAATTAATGTTCTATAACCCCATAACTATACCCCATAAATGTCGGCATACTTTACCTCATCATTAGTCCAAGGTCTGTAACTCATCCACTATCTTCTAGAAGATGTCATACAATTCACCCTAATTTTCATCCTTTCATTTATTATTTCTCTTTGGATCTATCAATATAAGCCACTCTAAGTAATACTCCACATTACAACTCCAACTACAAAGAAATCATTGATACTAGTCATCTTAGATAGCGATCTATAAACCTCTTTAACCATACTTTGTAAGCTATAAACATAATCTTACCTAAGGGGAGGGGGACTCTACTCCCATCATCGTAACTTAGAACTCAACTATAAAAGTAGCGTGGTTGAGTAGCAACTGTTTATGGACATATAACATCTCTTAGGAGTCTCATGAGACTTATAACATAGAATCTACACACTTGTAAGCTCGAAGCTTCATAACTCATGTAGGAATAATAACAAACACACGTCGTGCCATAGTGGCGAATGAAAGAAATAGCCTTACATACCTCAAATCCGCCATTGAATGACTTACAATAAGTCAATCCTTCCAATCAGCGTCTAACCTGTTAGAATGGCCTAATATCAACTTAACCACATCCTAGAAACATCAAAACCCAACCAATACTATCATCGAGAAATCAAGGAGCAACAAGCTCATGAGGCTATAATATAATGATATTGTCCACACCCGACCTCTTTTAACAACATATGACGCTCTATTCGAACAATCAGACAGCTCCCAATCTCCATACCATCAAAACTACCCAAAAATAACTAAAACAACAAATAAAATTTGAACTCATGACTTTCAATCACAATCTCATGAGTTCCAACTAAAATCACATCTAGAATGCTCAAACAAAATTATTAAAATAAATAGGTGCAACGTTTTACCTTATTGTCCCAACCTTGCAACTCCTTTAATTGCTATATTTTAAAGCTCTTTCCAACCATCTAAATTCAAGGAACATTAATACAACAACATATGATAATGGATAAGGGGAGTTCAAGTTCAATCTTGAAGTTACTTACCTTAACATGAGCTGTTTGTAGAGAGAAAACACCCTAGAAACTGTAAGGAGAAGAGTTCACTTCAAATACTTGAGATATGGAGAGGAGAAGATGATTTTTCCTTTGTTGCCTTAGTTAGTGAAGAAAATACTTAGAAGACAAATAAAATAAAGGGACGACTGGCTTTTTGTGTATGAGTGAGAGAAAAAAATTTCCTTGAGCTATGGAGGAAGAATGAGAAGCATCCATGGCTATTATGAGAGCTTAGAGCTCATCATATAGAAGAGGGAGGAGGAGAACGTTGGGGCTGATGTGCTGGCTGGAAAGAGTTTGATGAGAGAGATAGAGAATGAGGAGAGTATGAAAAATGACGAGATGGATCAGATCTTGGCCTTATAAGGCCCATACGACAATCCCTCTCTCTTCCTTTTAATTTGGTTCAAAACTTTTAAGTAGGTGCATCACCTACTTTGAACTTATTCACACAAGTGGATTACTAATTTCCTCTAAACATGTGTGTCGTCCTAGTTTAATAAGTAGGGCATGAAACAAGTAAGATGGGAAGTAGTTATAGAAAGTAGGACGTGTAAGCAATTAGGATGTATAAGAAAGTAGGACGTGTAAGCACGTAGGAAGTAGAAGCAAGTAGGCAAGGAACGTAAGGGAAACACATAGGTGAAGCTAGTAGGTTGTCTACCTTTGACATCTTATTTATTTATGGATCTCATTTAATTTAAGAAGACTTAACAATTAAATACAATTGGATCCTTAGGCAGAAATAATAACCTTATTTCTCTATATTCAAGTACGTTCGTTGACATCAATTTAGTCATGCACACGTTGAGAGGTATGGGATATTACATAGGGATTAACCTTCCACTCATTGCAACATTATAGATGACTAGATTGGGTGGAACCTGTAAAACGACGTGTCCTAATAATATGTGTAAGGAACAGGTTCTTGCTCACGATATTTTTTTTTTCTCTTTCCGGTGCCTTCTAATAGTTGATTTTTTTATAGTAAGAAAAATTTCCTTACAATGCAACCTAAGTGGAAACTGGAATTTGCAGCTATTTTTCCTCCCCCGGTCTCTTATGCCAATGTTTCTAGGTAGGACTGAAATCTTTAATAAGAATCATATCCTTTAAAATATATCCCATCAATTGGATGTACATTTGCTCTATATTGAAAACTAGCCTTTTTATGAGTGAGAGCCAAGTTCTTGTTCCTTAACTTTGCACATGTTGATTTTTTTTTGCTGTTGTTATTTTACGGGTCCAGTTTCTTTTCTGCTTCTTTATCAAATTTCAATTGTAAATTGGTATATAAGCTGCTATCAATATCTTCCTCTTTTTTCATTATAAGTAATCATTAAGACTATTTAGGGTACTTTTCATTCATGCATTAAAATACACAATTACAAAAAGTTTAACTAGCAATTGCCACGTAAAAACAGGACAAATACATAAAGGACTTCTTAACACATGGATGCCTAGCACTAGGAAACATATTCCTTATTGATGGAGGTTCAGAGCTGAAGGTTGGCTAGGAGTTGATGGACCTTTGTAAGTGCAACGCTTTGTTCTGTTAGAAGATAATCTTTCAACTTAATGTTGTCAGCTATTAAGGACTTAACTTCTGCCTCTGTTGTTTCTCCTGGAACCCATTCATCCTGACATAAGATCACACTCAATTAGTGGGGATTTCATGATCATGTCCTTTTACCTCCTTTCCTATTGACCCCTGGAGGAATTTTAATGTGTTTAAATATTCTGGTCAGCGAAATCCCATATGGATGACCATGTCGACCTTGAGTTGCTCTGGCAATGTGTTTGATCATTAAGGAAAGCAGGCTAAAAAACCCTCCTATGTCAAGAACATCCATTATCAGCATATGTGATGACCCAGTCGGTTGTTTTGAGAATCAATGCTCTATTTTGCATGTTGTATATTTAAGGAGTTCCGTAATAATATTTGACTTGCTTGCAAATTTTGAAGTCAAACAGATATCATTTGGTTCACTTTGGAAGAAAGTTTCATTTTGAAAATCTTTAATTATTTTGATTAATTGCTCGTTTTAGAAAAACATACTTTGATTTACGTGGTGAGGATTTCATGGGAATTGTATTATTATATATGACCTATAGAAAGTGACAGAACAAATTTTAGAGTTTGTTTGATTAGTTTTTGACGATTAAGTCGGTTTTAGTATTTAATATGCTTATTTATGGCAAAAAGGTGGTCAGAGGTAGAAATAAGATCCAGATTGGAAATTTGTTGGTTTTGTTAGCTTCGTATTGATGTTTATAACTTGAGGGGATATGTGGCGTGATTCTCGACGAAATCGGATGAAAATCGTCGAAGAGATCTATGTTTTAAAATTTTGAAGTTCTAAGTTTGAGAAATTTGACCAAGAGTTGACTTTTGAGTAAACGCGTCCAGAATCGAGTTTCGATTTTTTCGTTAGGTTCGGAACATTATTCTTGAACTAGATGGATGATTGGAATGAGTTCCGGGTGATTTGGGTGAGTTTCGGACAAGAAAATATATTTTAGGAGGTTCTTAAGTCAAAAAAGGATTTAGTTGATCAAAGTCAACATCGGGGGCAAATAAGTCTTTTTTGAAGTTTCTCAATTCCATTAGGTCCGGGATGTGATTTATGACTTAGTTGAATCATTGGTTCAATTCCCGAGAGATTCGGGTGTGATTTAGGTGGTTGGTTGAGAAACTAGCTTTTGAGGTGATTTGAAGTTAACCATGGTCAACATCGGGTCAATACAACCACGTTTAGGTATTTTGATAGTTCGAGAAGATTTGTATGATGAGTTTGGACTTGTCCACAAATTTTGGATAAATTCTAATGAGTTTCGAATGGGTTTGGGTTGTATAGCATTTATTTTTGGTTTCGACGTTGTTTCGAGCATAAATGATACCATATTGGGAAAATGAGCTTTGATTTGTCTTTTGATTTAACCGTTAGATTCGTATCGTAATTTCAGAACTATAACAATTGGAATAATGACATTTCGACATCGTACGAGGGATATGTGACCATCTTACTAAAAAAAGATGTTGCTGGTTTTCTGGTGTTAAAAAAATAAAAATTTGGCCTTCGCGAGCGCGACACATGGCTTCGCGATCGTGATGAATAAAAATGCATGGACAATGTATAAATCACACAAATCCAAAATATTTAGTATTTTGGGCATATTTAGAGTTCTAGAGCTCCGTTTGAGGTGATTTTCGCGGCATTGATCTCGCATGAACGAGGGGATAAGTATCTAATACTTATTTTGGTGTTTTCCCATGATTATTTTCATTGGTTATCATTTTTATCCATCTTTGGATCGTAGAAATTGAGGTTTTTGAACCCAAAAGTTGAAAAGTGGTAATCAAGATGATGAATTTTTGAATGGATTTTCTGGATTTAGACTAATTAAACTATGGGCAAACCAATTTTGAAATAAAATTCCAATTTTCCCTTGGGGGCTCGGGGTTACCTTTTGGGTTTATTTTTGGTTTTCCAACTAAAGTATAGCAATATGAGTATTATTAAACTCATTTTTACCTCGTAGAGTATTATTTTGACTATATTGAACCTGATTTTGCGATGAAATTACAGTTTTGACCTTCGGATCTTATCAATGTCTTTTTGGGTAAATATTTGGACCCAAATTATTATGATAGCGATATGAGTTTCTACGGACTCGTATACTCACGTAGATTACGTATTTAAATAAATCAGGATCGTTCAGAGACTTTGAAGACGGACAAGGCCATGTGTTGATCACTTGAACTTTGAACTTCAAATTAGGTAAGTTGAGGTCTTGTACCTTACTTAAGCATCATGGTTAGTTTAATTAACTAAATAAGATGGGGATAAGGGGATAACAAGAGGGTACCAATACTTGTGAGGGATGAGCACTTGTATCGGGTACCGGTGACATGTTATGGAAACTTGTGCCTTTAAATTACTTAGTAAATTCCATGCTTTGTGCACTAGTTGATAGAATAGTATGAACCTTTGGATCTGTGATTAGGGTATGGACCCTGTACTTTCCACAATATTATTACATACATGTGTGATATCTGATTATGTGTCCTCATCCCTTTATACTCATTTAAAAATGGAAAATAAGCTAAAGATCGAGTCTTTATTGTGCAATTGACTAAAATTAGAATCTTTATTCCATATCCTTGATTTTTGTTGTTGTGCATTTCATATTCAAACTTCATATTGTGTGAGCCCGTGTGGCAAGAGAAGAGTGTAAGAGTTGTGTGGTTAGAAACATGTACTGTGTGATCCTGCTACGTGGTTATAAACATGTACTATGTGAGCATGTTATGTGGTTAAACTCAGGTATTGTGTGAGCCTAAGTGGTATATGGACCTTACGAGTCTCTCATGGGTCACGATTCATTAATTTTCAAATGTGTGTGCACCGGTGATGGAAATGCCTCACATTGCATTGTATTTCATTTGCACGTGGCTGGGCTAGTAAAAGATTCAAGTAACTTATGTATTTGAAGGATGATGCATACTTGATGTCATAAGGACCTCGTTCTTAGATATATTCCTTTTTATGGCAATCTTCCCCTTCTCCTTCCCTTTTCTACGAGTGAAGTTGCCATTGCATTCCTCATGTTGTGGACTATTTGTGAGAGGTTATGTTGTTCTATTTTGTATTCTCTCACATTGTCTCATTTTTGTTGACTAAGTGGGAGTTTTAGGAATCCATACTAGGTTTAGTTCCATTTATATGAAAGATGATATATTATTGATCTTTTGGCCCATCTTGGTAGCTTCCACCTTTTTAACGAGAAGGTGGGTTGTCTTGGCCTCCATATTCTGTTATGCTGAGGACTGACTTGATTTGTCTTGAATCTTGTTTTGTGCTTCCTCTGTGATTACCTTTCCTTTTCATCTTGAGCATGTGGAGACTTTCCATATTTATGACGTCCTTTGTTTATGAGTAGTCGGGGGTCCCTAAAATTTCCCTTCTTCTGATTTTTCCATCTGGTGTTTCCTGGGAAACTGTTTGTTTTAACTGTCTTTGTACACTTATTTTTTAGATCAGTGAGTCTCTTCTGAAGAGCTTTGTGTTTACTCTATTCAATTTGTAGATAAATGAGTGTATTATTAGTTCTTTCTTCAATTTAACATGAGAATTTTTGAGTGGATCTTCATCTTTACCAGGTGTTAATGGACTTTTGATGGTTCTGTATTTTTATTCTTTTGTTCTAGAGTAATAACATGTTCCATTGGAGAGATTGTTGATTTTGTTTTCTTCTTTATGTCTTCCTGTTGCTCCTTCTTTGATCCAACCTGTGTACTTGTTGGACTGTCCTTCTCAATGAATCGATTCCTAAGGGTCTTCATTACCATGTTAGCCAGACATTGAAGTTCTTGTATAGAGTAGGTAAGAATGTCATTCTTGAGTTTGGAGAACTTTTAATCTAGTATGTCCTCCTCGATATTTGATTTTGTTTGAGCTGCTAATGGTATAGTGGTCTCTTTGTCAATTTTCCCTTCGAATTGTTGTGGCTCTCTTTTTTCTCCATATCTCCATAGTTTCTCTGTAATGTGTCCCAAATATTTTTGACAGTGACGTAAGTGGAGACTTTGTTGACTTCATTAGGCCTAATGCTACATATGAGGATTCTTCATTCTTTATCATCCAGCTGGATATCCTTACGTAGGGTCTTGTTTGGACCCTTTTGAATGATGTTCAATAGTTTGTGACTTTCTCCAATAATGAAGTCTTCCATTCTCATCTTCCACCAGTTGTAATGTTTGTTGTTGAAACATGGTGGTCTTGTGATTGATTTTCCTTCTTGTTTTGCTGGAGGTGCAACCATATTTCAAGGTGGTAGCCTTGGTAGAAAGATCTTGCTCTAATACCACTTGTTAGGATCGGGCTACTCCTATGTACTCTAAGAATTGGTTCTTTGAAGTAACTACGCAAGAAGGTAATGCAGCGAAAATAAATAAATCAACAAAATAATATTTATGTTGAAAACTTATTACATCCCATGCTTCTGTACGTGGGCTTCATCGTGAGAGAGTTAACTTAAGTCCAAGGAAAGGATCAACTTGAGAATTAAATAAAACCAATCATATTGGACTTTAAGGACTTTCAAAAAGAGTTTGAGAAATGATAAGCTTGTCGTACTCCATCTAGTTGGGTCAAATGCATCATAAGCAAGCCAATGTAAGTTCAGATAAGTTGTGAGACCATATGAGAATAAGTAAGACTTTATGTAAAGTATAGAGAGTATATCTAAAGGTTTTGGGATCAAGGGAATCAAAGAAATTAAGTTCATCAAAACTCGGGGAAAGGTAGGCAAAATTCTGGACAGGATTTTGACCCAACTTTAGGGGGTATATCTTCTGGTGTATAAGGAATTATTGGATGCATAACCTATCTAAATTTAAGTTCAGAGAGTCTACTTTTCAATTCAAAAGGTTGTTCATCAATCAGAGTAGTACGGTGCCATGTACATCCCATACAAAAAGTATGGTGCTATGTACGACCCATACAAAAAGTACGACCTGTGCTTCCGGGCATACTTCTTGGCGGTGGCCGACCTTTTAACCTTTTAAATTCATTCCAGATCATTCTTTTCCTTATTTTTCGACCAAGACACCTCTTAAAACCCTCCCAAGAGTATCCGAGCATATTTGCATAGTGTGGGAGTGAATGCAAAGAGGTTTGAGCCAAAACTAAGCTTGGGAACCTTGTAAAGCTTGAAGATGAACTTCTATGTTGCTGTCTTGTTCTTGAGGATTGTTGCAATCTTGGAGCAGCTATTGATAAGGGTTTTCCTGATTATATAAGATGAGTTTAAACTTCTCTTAGTTGTGTTTAAGATTATCCTTGTGTTGGTTGAGGTGTTGAGATGAAAATACCCCAAAAATAACTTATGGTAGTGTTATTTAGTTGTTATTGTTGTGGGGACTGTTTTGAACCACCTTTTGTGTTTGTGATGACTGGAAATTATAAGAAAAGTATTGATTATGTTGTTCTTGCCATGGTTAAGTTAATCTTTAAATTGGTTGATTGTATAGGTAGAAAACTACAAGTCCGACTAAAAAAGGTTGCTTAGAAAGTGTGGTTATCTCGTTGGAGTGGGTTAAAGTGTATAAGTATATTCTTACGGTCGGAATATATGACCAATAACTTGATCATGATGTTATCTTTGTTTCTACCATAGCTCTCCATGTAGTGACCATATTAGTATAAAGTCAAGATTGAAGAAGAGAGAGGAAAGAATGACGTTTAACCTTAAATCGAACTTGTCGATTGTCGTAATTGCTATTAGTTTTGAGGATTGATTTTGATATGCATTTTTGGTGTAGATTGAGGTGTGACACGAAATGGTTTTGTTATGTTATTGGAGCTGTTTGAAAAATGTATGTAAGGCTTATCCTTTCTTTTGGCATAACCTTATTTATGACAAAGTCAAGCAAAAGACGAACTGAAATGTTATTGGACGAGTCTAGTCTTGATAGCTTGGTTGCCCTGTGTTTCTACTCCATTAATGCATATGATTTATGTATGTCCCTTTTTGGAAGTCCTATTCACATCTTATGATATCCTTTGTTATACAATTAATTCTGAGAACTTTTGTTGGATTGTAACGTTCGTTGCACATGATTCCATAACGATAGGTAGGGATTAACGACCTTAGGTCACTCTGCCCAGTTCATGTTGGTATTCTGAGATATTGCATGCATTGTATATCTATGTATCTATTTTTCTACCGAGCCGCGCTATAGTCAGCCAAGTATGACACTTATATGTGCACACCACTGTAGTTGGGTACGACATTATCGAGTCCTATTAGGGCCCAGTACGATATGATGATGATATTGCCCACAAAGGCCTATGACATTATATACACAGTTATATATATATATATATATATCAGAGGTATACAATTGATATTTCCCACAGAGGTCTACAACATTATATACATGATTTTATTACACTTATGCATATCATGGTCCCCAGAGGCATTCAGAGTTACAGGAAGTTTCTACCCTATTCTTATTTTCTATCTTATATCTATTTTTATTTTCTTGCATTACATATTCAATACATTATTCGTACTGACGGCCTCTTTCTGGGGTGTTGCATTTCATTCCCGCAGGTTCAGGTAGACAGTTTGATGAGCCTCATCAGTAGGGTCACTGTTTAGCTTGAGTTGGAGCACTCCCCTTCTTCCGAAGTTGCCAATTGCGTTTTGAGGTATGTTCTTATGTTGATATGCATATTGGGTATGGCGGGGCCCTGTCTCGACCATATATTATGTTGTACTACTCTTAGAGGCTTGTTGACTAGTGGGTCCTGTATCTGTCATTTTGTATGGCCTTGCTGGCCTCATGTTTGTTTGGAGGTACAGTGGTTTACTGTCGTTTGTATCATGTTGTCATATTCCGTTTCCCCTTTGTGGTTGTTATTCAGAGGCCTTGTCGATCTAGATAATTTATGGTTATGCAATGATATACAGGTGGTATACTAGAGCCATTCAAACGCCCGGTGCCTCCCCTCCTAAAATTGTGGTGTGACTAACTTAGTATTAGAGCAGGTCTGGTCCTCGGAGTCTACAAGTCGTGTCTAGTAGCGTGTTATTTATGGGTGTGTTGTGTACCATACTTATAAATAGAAGGCTACATGACATATAGGATGGTTACCTTCCTTCATGATCTAGATTAGTGCTATAGAGAGAAGTCGTAAGAGTTCTTTCTGCAACCTTTATCACGTTTGTGATTACAGTGTTGTCTTTTTCCAGCAGAACTATGACTAGCAGGGGGATTGAGGATGTGTTGAGAGGGGATGCCATTAGTACGCCAGCAATTGATATAGATCTGTAAAAGGACACGAGTGGGTCGCCTTTTCATGTATCTTCAACTCTAGTAGTACCAGAGGGGGTGCGGGAAGCTCTCATATCACCAGTTCCAGCATCGACTCCATTTTATGAGGATGTTAGAAGAGAGGTGCAGGTGCTAACTTACTTTGTGGCCTCCCAGGCATGGCACCATCCCAGAATAGCTTGTGTTGATAGCGCCCTTGAAGGCTCGGACAGTTCACAACCTAGGGGGATTTTCAGTCAGAGACTGCCTATGGTTACATGATTTGAATTAGATGAGGGTGACGAGAGGGCCAAGAGAGCCAAGGTAGTTGGTGAGTACAGTGGGCGGAAGTGTGGCTATGAGCTACAGTGGTATGATCTGCGGGCTGGACCTTCGTGATAGTATGTATATGATTAAAGTTCTTGGGTAAGGCCAAGACAGGTTTCCCAGACATCGATATCTCAGGGTCAGAGTAGTACAAATCGAGTGACCACCCCGACCATCTTTCAGATGGTGTAGTCGAGCATATGTGGAATTATGTCGTAAAGGTACAGGGGTTTGTTAATGTTGTGGCAGCTAAATCCACAAGGTTCGCGAGTGCCCTAAGTTGATCGATAAAGGTAAGGGCAGATTGAGTCCCGAGTCCCGATGTTGTTTGAGGTATGCTATTATTATGTTATCATTATCTTTACCTCGTATAAACTTCGTATTGACCTATTTTATGTTCAAAAGTATCGACTTGACCCTTATTTTAGGGATTAGTTATATGTCACCACTTGTAAAATTAGACATTTCGATGAGAATAGGTTATGACCGTAAAGGTAAAATGCTAGTTATATCCCCGTATACACATTGGTAGGCTGGAAGAATGTGGAACTCTACCTGATGTAGTGACAGAGTATGTAATGTGGCTCTCCCTTCCAAATGATTATGCTATGTGAATCCTGAATTTACTATATTACGTTACTTTGATGACTTTACGAAAGCCTAAGTTTGGTGGGAAAGATGATAAAATGAAGATAATCTATAAAGATGGGATGAATGAAGTTTTGTTGGAGGATTGACAAAGGTTATGAGAACTTACCCGTCTCATGGTGAACCTCGTTGACGTAAACAAAAAAGTATCTCATGACCATGTGACCCAAATGGTCACACTTTGCTCAAGAGAGCTGGGATGACCCCAGACCATTGCTAATAAGGATGGATCATTTCAAATAAGTCGTATTAAAGTTGGTTATGGAAACATTTAATGAGAATGCATAGAACGACGTACCCAAAATAGTGACCCCAAGTTACAAGGGCTAGTACCTATGATAATGGAAGGCAGTATAAACCCTTTGTCTGGTCATAAAGAAGTTATATCGCTGGCCGTTGGGAGTTGCATATCATGGTGTTAGTAAGTCAAAGCGTGACATAAATAGTAAAATGATAAGACCCTTGAACTTATTGGGCAACATGACATAGTCATAAATACCCCTGGGGTAAGAGTGGCTTGCGGGAGAGAAGTGGATGATGAGAATTTTGGGATAATCAAGAATAGTTGGGAAAAGTCCTGTAATGGATAGAAAGTAAAGGAAGAGTGATATGATGAAGTGTAGAGACAGGAATAAGTATGCAATTATAGATAGGCAGACCGTGATGAGAAGGATAAAAGTAAACGAGACCATGGTTATATAAATATCATAAAGGTGTGGTTAGTCGATTTAATGTAATGACCCACAATGAGGAAGGGATAATGACATGATAGAAAAGATGAAATGTTTAGCAAATAGAGATATCTGCAAGCATCCTTAAGCTAACTAAAGGATATACAAGATAAATGGAGTAATGAGCTTACAACTCAACATGATTAAGAAAATCTTTCCCAATGCGCCATCAAGGGAAAGTCTTAACCATAAGGCCAGTAAAAGAACTCAGATCTAAGTATGACAACTAGATTTGGATATAGCTAAATAATCATATGTAATACTAAATCTTTCGGAATCTAGCTTGGACCTTATAAGGGAGCAAGTGAACCACCCGTTCTCTACAAGGTAAGTACTATCAAAAGAAAACGACCGACCATAATGTTTAAAGTTGAGTAGGCCAGGACATTTTATAATCAATGACGTATGATACACAAATGAATGAGTGAGCAAGTGTTAAAATAAGGGAAGAGAGAAAGTCGCTTACAACCTTGAGAAACAGGAAAAGTACAAAAAAGGTTTTTCTTCTAGATTCTGAACGAGAATTTCGATGATATGATATACGAGATATTCACAGCAGAGGCACTGTAGCCATAAGATTTCTAATACTTTGACTGATAACGAGGCTAAGTTATTAAGTGAGCGATAACTTAAGTATTCCAAGGATTCCATGTATCGATAAGCCTATTTCATCGAAATTGAGTAGTATTGTAACTAGTACAACCTGTCGTGTACTCACAAGGGGATTCACTAGTGTGATGGTTAAGAAAAGGGATTAGTCTAAAGAATGTATCAGTTAATCAAGTAGAGGTATAACTAATGAATTCAGAAGACGTTACTCTTAAGATTCTGGGCTCAATAGAGTCATCCTGTGTATAAAAAGAAAAGAACGTCAAGATAAATATCCCATTATGTTTGGAGAAACTGAGAAGAATATTTAACAAAAGTCGGCCACACCCTTTGAGCGTAATGGAAAAATGACCCTCAGGTGCCATGGCTTATTGTGAATTTCCCAAATTAGCGAAACTACGAGACACGATTACAATAGAGATCCCCTGATTGCAATATCCATGGAGAATGTACTAAGATATATCAAGATGATTAATGGAACGACATGAAAAGGAGTCTTATAGAGGTTGTGTCTAGTGTATTAATTAACAACATGCAAAGATTGAGCACCAGGAGCCAGTGAGAAGACACAGAACATTAAGGACCCAATGAAATTGGGAGATAAGTATTATGGAATTTACTAAGGATTTACTTCACCGTTATTATGAGTTTATTTGTTCGAGTGATTTCTAATAGGCAGTCTAGATGACTTGTTTCTTGTCGATCAGAACTATCTATATGGCTAAGGACTTTGCGACATTGTATAATTAAGAAGACGGTTCACTTTCATGGTGTCTCGGATTTGATGGAACTAGACAAAGATACTTGGTTTATTATAACAAAGTTCTGAAGCATCATTTTGAAAAGGGGTTTTGGGAACTCCAGTTAGCCCCACTCCTAGGAAGATATTCAAGTCAAGCATATGATTCAGGAATTTGATGGCATATTAAGAAATTGTGTAGCAAATCTTAAAGGAAGATGGAATGACCACCTATCTCTTAGTAAATGCGTGCAGCAACAACTATCGTAATAAGCATCAGAAGAATTCTAGATGAAGCTCTAAAGAATCGGAGAGGTAGAACCCCTACCGGGTGATTGGAAGTAGGTAAACCAGAGTTAATGAGATCAAATTTAAGTATTAAGTCATAAGGCAGATAAGTCCCGCGAAAAAATATGTTGACTGCCTAGAATCGCTTGTAAGTGGATGCATAACGACGAGACTTAGAATTCCAAGTTGATGATTCATGAAAGTATCGCCTATGGAGGACATGATGAGAATTGGCAGAAAAGGCAAGGTTAGTGTCATGCCCCAAACCTGACCCTGGACGTAACATACATCTGATGTTATGAAAAACAATGGAAGCACCGTATAAAAGCATTTAAATATTTATTCTATTTCGTTATCTATTTACAATAACAAGTCATATAAGGTTTAAGCATGATCATGCTCAACTTAATAAAAATCAGCGAAAATATTATATAGATATTAAATCATAAAACATTGTTGTAACACCTCGTAACTTCAGGATAAGGCTTGACCTATGTAATGAGAACATAATGGAACTAAGACGAGGATTGTAGGAAGTATTTTGAAAATTAATCAAGGTATAAGAAGGGTCTTTGGGAAAGGTATAGTCGGAAGCTACCCCACGGAGCATGTTTTCAAGTGGGTTTTCACAAAGCCACACTTCAAGAGCACATAAACCCATTATTTTTTAGAATTCTGGAAAACGTCATTCATAAAACTTGTAGCTCTTTGAAATATCTTTCTATCCATATATGGTGGAGGGAAAACAGAAACCCATATGAAAGGTTATGCATGATTTACCAAACATCATCGGCTCTATCAAAATAATCTTGGCGCTGGGCGCCCGCCTTGGGCATGGCGGCGCCAGACCTATTTTCCAGCAAGACGTGAATTTTTCCAAGTTTTAAATATCTCTAACTCCTTGAGACTTCTCCCACTTTGTTTAAAACTCTTAGCATCTTTCCTCTCATCTCAACCTCCCACATCAAGGTAAGATCAGTACTATGATCCTTAATCAATTCTAGTATTAATTTCATAATTCTTAATGTGATTCTTAAACAAAAACATAGGATTTCCAAGGTAAATCCTTCTCAAGTGATTCAAAGCTAGGGTTTTGGTGTTCTTCATCAGGGAAGCAACCTAGTATATTGAATTGGAGTGTTTACAGGTATGTAGAGCTTCTGTCCACAAGTGGAAACATATTTGTTCTTCCCCATGCCACGTTAATCCATGAAAACCCTAAAATTGAAGGTTATGTCTCAGTTCATGATAAACCCTTGAAACTAAGTTATGTATGTCCTTGTATGTATTGTTAAAACCAATAATGTTTCCGTTATTGCATTCATGAATATCACTTTGATTATCAAGAGTTCGTCTGTAATCCATGAATACCCGCGTCTTGCATTCCATGAATTTTTAAACACAAGGCATGAACCCAAATTAATCAATTCCATGAAATCAACATGTTTTCCATGTTTTACGCAACATATATTATGTATTTATGGTCATGCTATATCTTATACTTATCAACCATGTTTACAAGTCATGATTTTACAAACCTTGGGTTTTCTAGCCAATTATATTTCATATTCATGTTTTGGGAGTTGCACTGATTACCGAGAAGGCTCAGATAGCCTAAAACTATGTTGCCAGCATAGGATAAGGATAGCTTCACCCAGAGGACAATACCTTCATGTCACCACTTTGTGGGATTATTGGATCCATTATGTCATGTTGATGTCTCGTACCCCAGCAAGGTACGAGATGGCATAGCTGATCAGGCAGAGATCAGATGCCACGTTCATGCATGGTGGTTACATGTCAGTTTTGTTAATGCTCTCCCATAAATATACAGATATATAATTATACAAATTTTATGCATGGTATCATACTCATGTCAGATTATATTCATGTTCAGTTTTAGTTTCATGTTACTATTATTCATGTGCCTGCTTATTCTTTCAGTTGCTTTACATACATTACAATTCAAATGTACTTACGTCCGTTTTGCCCGGGGTCTATACTTTACAGTGCAGGTACTATGCTTCAGGATGATGGATCAGTTTGCTAGGATTTCTACAATATCAGCTATTGGTGAGCCTCATGTCATTTGGGGTGTTAGTTTATTTATTTTACATGTCATGTCATGCAGTAAAGGTATGCTAAGGCCTTGTCCTGCTAAATAATTTTTAGTAGTCAAAGTCATGTTCAGAGGTTTCATAGACTAGTTTAGCATGTCATGTCAGATAATCTATATTACAGACATATTATATTTTCAGACTATTTCTGCTATTATATTTCAGACTATCTTTTTAGTAATCAGTTTTACATGTTTTAAATTATTATTATTGTATACTTTGATGCCCATGATGATTAGCAAGCCATGTGGTTCACTTGGTCACATGCAGTCAGACATCGAGTATCGTGTTCCACCCAGGCCATAGTTTGGGGCGTTAAAAAACTTGGTACCAGAGCACTAGATTCAAATGTCCTAGGAAGTTTATGAAATCGTGTCCAGTGGGGTCTCTTTTATGTGTGTGTGCCCGCCACACATATAAACTGTTAACCACCAAGATATTTAAGATAATCTCACTTCTTTCAGCCTCTAGATCGTGTAATTAGAGCAGTACTTTCAGGAATTCTTCTAAATCGTTCCATGAAGCCTAGAGCAGTAAGTAACATTCTCACTCCATTGAATTCCGAACGTATCGAATGCACAAGCAACAAGAAGGAAATTCGACGTCCAAGTGATGATGACTACCCATTGGGGGTATAATCGGGAAGTACATGTTGGTAACATATGAGACTTGAGATAATATCGAAAGTGGAACAAAATTCATAGTTACTATAGACCAGAGCATAACCCTTATTAGAAAGTACAAAGTCAGTTATCATGTTTTATGATTATCAGTTTACCTCAGCTATACAGTATTTTAGTTAGCAGGATTATGGTTATTCAGTACACCATGTTTAGTTACGTAGCTATCACATTTCAATTTTTGGTGTATCGAGATTCTTGTGACTTGACTTGTGAGAATACAGTGAGGCCTATGGGTTCTAAAAGAAATATTAAGTAAAGATAACTATAGCAAAATCTTCACATTTTTTCAAAGTCCGAGTTAAGACCCAAGACTCGTTGAATGGCGCATGAAGTATTTATCATGTGATAGTACCATTTGAAGGACAAGTTCGTGCATGATCGTATATGTATGTTCTACACCTTATAGAACAAGTTTATTTGGATTTCTGGACTATGGAGCTACAAGTATGAGGATGAGAGCATAGATTTAATACCCTACATGGTAATATGTTATGAAGTTAGTCGTAGTGGGCACAAACCATTCACGATAGTTTTTAGCATAAAAGAGCCTAAGGGCAAAATACCCAGGAGGCAAAAATACATGATATTACATAATGTTTTTTCGTACGACCTATGCACATGACTAAGAAGAGATGATCCACGACATGAGAACTAAGAGCAGACAGTATTGGACTTCAAGAAATAGAATTTTATTGTGCAAGTTTATTCAGATCAAAACCAAAGAGTATGACGTTAGTAAGTTACTATGAGAAGTGGATTAAGATGTGACCTTTCCTTCTAAGGTTATATGATTAAGTGTTTACCCCATATGTGTGTAGTTTGACATGACTCTTAAGTTTATAGAAAGTTGGTGTTAGGTGTTTCAATTTTTCATTTAAGAGAGACATAATTTGCCTAAGTTTGATCCATGTCTATAGCTCAGAAAAGATAGTATACGACTGCATAATATGGTTGGATGATGAGGGAGGCTAAAAATAATCTTATGCTTCATTTTAGTATTTAGGACAGAACCAGAGAACATGATGCTAGTTGGTGGTTATTAGAGAATAGTAAATAAGTTTAGAGTAGATACAATGAATTAGCAATTTCAGCAGAGCTAGTAGAGGTACGATTGGATTCCCTTAGTTAGGTTAACACTGGTGAGTGAGTAGAAGCTTGAATACACCTGAATACATGTTAGTATCCAAAGGGTTTAAGTTAAATTTGAAGTATAGTGATTAGTGGAAGAAGAATTCAGCTAAGCAGTAAGAGATAAAATTACATAAGAATAGTCATTAAGAGTTATCCAAAAGGGGGTTTCCCTACGACTAACAGTGTGAGCAAAGTTAAGTTGTTATGAATGAATATGCTAGTAATTTAGTCCATGTAAGTAATTTAGTTCTCCGTTCTTGTAAGTAATTAAGTTTTCTCTAGTAAGGAAAATCGCTCAGAAGTTAGTCGAAAGATAGAGCCATCAGTGACACAAAGCGCAAAGAATTGCAGAAGATAAAGAAAGTTGGTTGGATCCCAATAAGAGAAAAGGATCCTCAAATATAAGATATTAACCTTTGGTCAAAGAGAGAGAAGTGTAAATTGCCAATGAGTGCAGTTGAATATTTGAAAACCTGAAGGGTTATCATGAGATATGAAGAACCTTAGTTTAGTAATAAGGGCGTAATGAGATAGTCTCCATAGATAATATGCCTCGTATGCACAAGGAACACGAAATGAGTAGAATGGTTATCGAGAATGGGTCAAGACCAGTGATTATCGTTTAAGCGATCAAGAAAAGCTATAAGATCATGTCGAGTTATGTGTCACAAAGGTAATGCCATCGCACGAGACTCTATTGTTCAGGGTACTGGTCAAAGACTTAGCGCACAATAGTGCTATAAGTATTTCAGGAGGTATCTCAAAAAGAAATCAAGTATGGGTAGTCTAGCTCATGTTGAGGCATACAAGAGAATCATGATGAAGGTAGTCCATTGTTTAGAAAATTTAGGAGTTTAACTTTTGGACTCCGAAGCTAGTAGAATAAAGCCAAATCCTCCTTAGTAGTTGAGCAAAGGAGGAAAACAATTTCATGATCCCTATTTATTGCAGCTAAAGGAAGGATTCATAGACATAAATCCATGGCTTCCAAACAAGGGGGAGATGATGGTACTCTAAGGTACGAAGGAAAATTTTGCATCCCGGATGTAGATAGACGCAAATAGAGAATTATGGTAGAGGCACACAGTTTCAAATATTCTACCTAACCAAGATCCACAAAAAATGTATCATGACCTTGAGAAGGTTTATTGGTGGATTGACATGAAGAAGAATGCAGACAATTTCATGGCTAAGTTTCCAAATTGGTAGCAAGCGAAAGCCGATTTAGTAGAAGATTATACGAAGTTATTTATTTAGGAAAGTTCTAGATTTCATGGAGCTCCAATGTCCATTAGATCAGATCTAGGTAGCCAGTTCAAAGCGAATTTTTTTTGAAGTCTTTTTAGAAGGGATTGAATACCATCTCAATACATTTTTCATCCTCAAACAGATTTCAGGCAAATCGCACCATCCAGACACTCGAAGATATATTGAGCGCATGTGTCCTAGACTTTAAAGGTAATGGACATGATAATTTGCTTCTCATTGAGTTGTTTCTAAATATAGATATCATGCTAGTATCAAGATGGCACCATTTGAAACCTTGTATGGGAGAAGATATAGATCACCTATTGGTTGGTATGAAGTTGGCAAAATAAAATTGCTAGGGATAGACTTGGTCCATTAGGCTGTTGAGAAAGTTAAATTAATTCAGGAGTGTTTAAAAAATGGCTAAGAGTCATAAGAGTCATATATGAATGTGCGGTGCAGAGATTCAGAGTTTCATGTTAATGATTGGGTGCTTTTTAGAAAGTTTTGCCTATGAAAGTGAGAAGAAAGAGAAGTTAGTCCCAAATATATTAGACCATATAGGATCCTTCAAAAGATTGTCAAGTTCACCAGTTGAGGACTGAGGAAGTCGCTCCAGTGAAAGAGTTGTAAAGGAACCCAAATATGAAAGAGGCTACACGGGAAGCCAAAGAGGACATGAAGCCCAAATATCCACACTTATTGATGGACA
Source organism: Anisodus acutangulus (assembly GCA_029783415.1). Lineage (NCBI taxonomy): Eukaryota > Viridiplantae > Streptophyta > Magnoliopsida > Solanales > Solanaceae > Anisodus > Anisodus acutangulus. The sequence continues at coordinate 24,065,473 of CM056489.1, forward strand.
AACAGAAAATGTCTAGGCTAACTACCTCAAGTATTCATGCCTCATGTTAGTGTAATTTTCAGGTTCCATCTCCGCTCAACATTCATATCTCATGTTGTAACATTCATCTTTTTTGCAATCAAATATCATGTTATGATATCCATGTTTACATGTATTCATATCTCATATCAATTTAGCACTTATGTATCCATGTCAGGCAATCTTCATGTATTCATGTCATGTTCATGCTTATGTTCCCATACTCATGTCATTCGTACCTAAAAAATCTTTTTCAAATCCCATGTATAGTATTCATATATTCATTCAGTTCAATATCTATGTTTTCATGCCATACCGGTATTCATGATAGTTGGTATTCATGTATTCATGTATTCATGCCAGTTCAGTATTCATGTTAGTTACATCCATGCTTCAGTTACCATGTAATGTCATGTCATGCATGTTATGATGCCTTGTGAGGCTTGTGTTGTGTTTTGGTTAGTTGTCATGTGTTTGAGAAATGTTAAGATAGTCCTATATACAAAGGAAACTCTGTCGAAACATCTATATAAATCCAGAGTTAGTCCCACTTCTATCCATGAACATCATTCGAGGACAAATTATCCATGTCTCATGATTCACGTTCATGTATTCATTACTCATGTCTCATGTCCCCATGTTTATGTTTTCATATAATCATTTCATTTCGGTCCCGATGATTTATGTCATGTTTATTCACATTAACGTACTCATGCCATGTCCATAAGTTCTTGAGTTAACCGCATTCCTAACCATGACCGATCATTCGAGGGCGAATGATCCTAAGGGGGACATATTGTAACACCTCGTACCTTCATGCTAAGGCTTGATCCTTGTAATAGAAACATAATGAAATCAAGATGAGGAGTATAGAAAGTGTTTTGAAAACTAATCAAGGTATAATAAGAGTCTTTGGACAAGGTATAGTCGGAAGCTACCTTACAGAGAATATTTTCAAGTGAGTTTTCACAAGGCATCACTTTAAGCAATCATAACCCCATTATTTATTTAGCATTTCGGAAAACGTCCTTCATGAAAGTTGTAGTTATTTGAAATACCTTTCCATCCATATATAGTGTAGGTCAAATGGACACCCATACAAAAGGTTATATATGATTTACAAAACATTGTTGGCGCAGTTAAAATAAGCCTAGCGCTGGGCTCCCGCCTTGGGCATGGCCACGCCGCGCCAGGCCTATTTTCCATCAAGACGCAATTTTTTCTAAGTTTTAAATATCTATAACTCCTTGATAATTCTCCCACTTGATTAAAACCCTTAGCAGCCATTTTCCTCGCCTCTCAACCTCCCACATCAAGGTAAGATCATTACTATGATCCTTAATCAATTCTAGAATTAATTTCAAGATTCTTAATGCGATTCTTAATCAATAACAAAGGATTTCTGAGGTAAATCCTTCTCAAGCAATTCAAAGCTAGGGTTTTGGTATTCTCCATTATGAAAGGTATATTATGTATTTATATTCATGTTATATCTTATACTTATCAACCATGTTTACAAGTCATGATTTTACAAACCATGGGATTTCTAGCCAATTATATTTCATGTTCATGTTTTGGGAGTTGCACATATTAACGAGAAGGCTCAAACAACATTAACTAAGTTTGGCAGCATAGAATAAGGATCTATACGCCCAGAGGACGATGCCTTCATGTTACCCTTTTGTGGATTATTGGATCCATCATGTCATGTTCATGTCTCATACCCCGGAAAGGTACGAGATGGCTTAGCTGATCGAAAAAGATCAGATGTCATGTTCACGCGTGGTGGTTACATATCAGTTTTGTTAATTCTCCTAAAGCTAAAGGTTTTATCCCTCTCGACACGTGAAATCTAAAAACATTCTACTTTTAGAAAAAAAAGAGTGGAAGCGGGCCGATAAGAGCTCTTGGGAGTCATCAGCCTGTTATCCCCAGCGTACCTTTGATCCGTTGAGCGAGAGCCCTTCCACACAGCGAAGAAAGGCCGAGTGGAAGGGGGCAGTCAGCTGGCTGCTTCCTTGCCTACCACAAATATACATATATACAATTATAGAGATTTTATGCATGTTATCATACTCATGTCAGATTATATCCATGTTCATATTCAGTTTTAGTTTCATGTTCCTATTATTCATGTGCCTGCCTATTCTTTCAGTTTCTTTACATACAGTACAATTCAAATGTGCTTATGTATATTTCTCTCGGGGCCTGCATTTCACAGTGCATGTATTGTATTTCAGGACGACAGATCAGTTCACTAGGATTTCTATAGTATTAGCTATTGGTGAGCTCCATCTCATTTGGGGTGTTAGTTTATTTATTTTACATGTCATGTCATGCAGTAAAGGTATTCCGGGGTCTTGTCCTGGTAAACAATTTTTAGCAGTTAGAGTCATATTCAGAGGTTTCATAGACTAGTTTAGTATGTCATGTCAGATAATCAGTATTACATACTTATTATTTTTTCAGACTATTTCCGCTATTATATTTCAGACTATCTTTTCAGTAATCAGTTTTACATGTTTTAAATCGCTATCATTGTATACTTTGTGTTAGGATTTGCCCTGAGTTTCCTATCTTATTTGGATTCTACATCATAATTGTATTTTACTTCAAAAAGGTTTTCTTGGTACAAAAGGTTTCCTTGGTGGAAAAGATCTCTTCCATATTTGACTAATACTTTCTTGGAGAAAAAAGTTTTGGACATCTATAAATTCAAGACCTCCTTCCACAATTATAACACAGGAAAATATTCACAATGTAGTCGTTTAAGGAGTCTTGTTTAGGGAGATATTTTCTCTCAATAGTTGTTATATCTTTTAATTAGTTTTGTCATATGTAGGACAATTGGCCAAATCATATTAAGTTCATTATGCATATTTTAGTATACTTTTTGTTGTCCGATTTATCATCGTTCAATGTCTGTAATGATAAGCTTCCGCATGACGGCCTTATTATTTCAATCCCAACAAGTGGTATCAGCGCCATGTTCGACTTCAAGATGGGTTCTAATCAAGAGCAACCAATTTGATGATAACAAAGTTTTTTGACAACATAAAAGAAAAGTCCAAAAAATACTACATGTGGAGAAAAAAATATTCAATCATATTCTCAACGATCATGTTGTTGCGTATCTTTAAAAACAAAAAACAAAAAAATTTAACCCATGCTTGGGCTCCAATTTTCAACTCATGCTTAGTTTTTAACACATGAGCTCATATTATTAACTCTTGCTTAGTTTTAACGCTTGGGCTAATTTCAACCCATGTTTACTTTTAACGCATGAGCTCCACTTTAAACCTGTGCTTACTTTTAATGTACAAGGCTCAAATTTTTAACCCATACCTATTTTTAATCATGGTAAGCAGCAGTGATGAAGATTATGTAAAGAATTAGGATGAAGATTATTTCACCAAAAAAATCAAGGGGAGATTTGTTAGGATTTGCCTGAATTTCCTACCTTATTTTGATTCTATATCATAATTGTGTTTTACTTTCAAAATCTGACAACTATTTATGGAGCTTCTAAGATAAAACAATGAGTATCTAAATTCGGGACGCAACCTGAAACTGAAATAAATAGACAAATAAAGATAGGGTGGTGTCCCACGAGCAAGCATGTGGGCTCACCAAATAGTCCAGAAAGTAGCAAGTTCTCCTATCTGGTATGCGTATCAGGAACCTGCTCTTCTATGTTACCTGATACACCATCAAAAACAGAAATGATATGCCTGAGTATGGGGTACTCAGTGAGTGTCTAAGGGTTAACAAAACCAAAATAAGAAAGAAAATCAGTAAAAACAATATCAATGGAAAACAATTCGAAATCCAAAGGTAGAGTGCAACATCAAACTTAGAAAAATTCATCAAAAGTAACCAATAACAAAGAATACATCAAGTTTAACTCATTTACCATTACCGTATTAAGTCTTTAAATTACGAACCCGAAATCATCAACAAGACAACTTATGGGCAACCAAAGAATCAACACATGACAGCTCGCGGGTGAACAATCATTTGATACACTGGAGGTTTATCCCACGGAGGCTAATCATCCTCTGGACTAGCACAACAATAGATACACCGGGCTACACTCCTCGGAGGTCAATCGTCCTCTAGACTGACACAATAATACTCAAAGTGATACATTAGAATCCATAACGGCTAATCGTCCTCTAGACTAGTACAACTTGCCCATACAGGCCCAAACACAAATAAGTACAAGTCATGGCATATTAGCCGAATTCACTTCTCAATTCATGCTTAATAATGGAGGTATTTCAAGTCATAATTTATTTTAGAAGCCCTGTTTCAAGCACTTATTCAGTTTCAAATTCAGGAATTCTCATTCAATGAGTGAAACATTTTTAAACCCTTAACCTTCAAAAAATAATGTCAATCATCCCAAAATGGGGAAAAATAAGTCCAATCAAAGTAGTAAATTACAAAAAGGTTCGATGTGGGCTTGACCCTACACATGCATGACCTTGCTTAAAAATTATCTTCAAATCGAAATAAGTTCAATGAAGAACAACCACCAAACTAAGGTTTCACGTGTACAAACAATCATAGAGGATTTTTTAAATATAGACATACCTCAATTCCCGCTCAAATGTATTCCTCAAAATTCAACAATCGTTCTGCAATTAATTAGGATGATAAAGATTAGAAATTTATTCTAAATCTACTCATCTTACCCCCTCTAGCAAAAAACTAGGGTTTTCATATCTAAAACGTGTTCTTGAATTCCCATGAATTTTGTTGTTTCTAATACTATATATTAGTCTAAATGATCGACATAACCTCAGTAAATGTCACAGAACATACCTTTGGAGCTCCACCATATATGGATGGAAATGTATTTAGGGATACAACATTCATGTTTTAAGGCTTCTCAAATTATCAAAGGATTTTCACGTAAATTGGATGGAAGTCTGACCTACCAAAAACTTAGTCGATTCTATCGAATCTTGCATACTTCACTATTAGCCTTGGTCTTAATTCAACTATTTCCACCAAAACGCATCTTGTTACGACTTCATTTATGTAAAAGGTCATATTAATACTTATTTAACATATTCACACCTAACCCGAAATTACATAGTATTACATTTCCCCCTCCCCCTTAGGATCACCCGTCCTCGAATGAGAGTGGCCTAAGATTTTCACTAAACCTCAAATTTTCATATTTTTTGCTAAAACTATGTTGTATTGCAAGTCATTACATAATAAAACTCTGTTATCACCCTAATAATAACCATATGGTCCACCCTGGGACTTCCACGTCTATACCAAACAAGGCTAATTATGAATTGAGGGATCCTCATCTTCAGTCCATATTATTGCACGAAATGGATAACTAGAAAGTCCAACACATACCTGGAATAGGGAATAAGTGAGGGTATCTCTTCTTCATGTCCTCATCCGCTTCCCAAGTCCCTTCTTCAATATTATGATTTCATCACAAGACTTTAACCGAAGATACATCTTTCATCCTCAAACTCCGAACTTGACGATCTAGGATTTGCATAAGTTCTTCTTCATAAGACAACCCTTCACTGATTTCAATATCTCCATGTGTCAGGATATGAGAAAGATCAGGTTTATACAACCTCAACATCAAAATCTAAAACACAGGATGTACCATAGTCATCTCGGACGGTAAATTCAACTCATAAACCACTTTCCCAATTCTTTTCACAATTTCATAAGGGCCAATAAAATGAGGCTAAGCTTACCCTTTCTACCAAACCACATCACTCCCTTAATCGATGAAACTTTCAAGAATGACTTGTCACCAACCGAAAATTCTAGCTCACGATGCCTCATGTCCGTGTAAGACTTATGTCGACTTTGAGTTGTCTTCGGTCGTTGTACAATGAGGTTCAACTTATCGATTGCTTCATGAACTAAGTCAGGACCCAATATTTCTAATTCAGTGGATTCAAACCACCCAATTGGAGATCTACAATGTCTCCCATAAATATCCTATTAAGGAGCCATCTGAATACTTGCCTAGTAACTATTATTGTAACAAAACTACACAAGAGGTAGATGTTCATCCCAATTACCTCCAAAATCAATTGTACACGCTCTCAACATGTCTTAGAGAGTTTGTATAGTTCTCTTTCCCTTCCCTTCCATGTGTGGATGCAAGATAGTTCTCAAATTCACTCGAGTTCCTAAACCTCCTTGGAACGATCTCCAAAAGTGAGCAGTAAATTACGAACCTCTGTCAGCTATGATGGATGTTGGAATTCCATGTAATCTGACAATCTCCTTCAAATACAACTTTGTATAACTTGCTGCAGTATCTGTCGTCTTTACTAGAAGAAAATGATCACACTTTGTGAGTCTATGCATGATCACACAGCTAGAGTCGAACTTGGCCTTTATGCGGGGTAAACCCACAACAAAGTCCATATTTATCATCTTCCATTCCATTGGGGAATCTCTATATTCTGAGCTAAATTACCAGGCCTTTGGTGTTCGGCCTTCACGTGTTGACAGTTTAAATACCTAGCCACAAAGTTAGAGGTATCTACCTTCATGATCTTCCACCACTAGTACTGCTTTAAATCCTTATACATCTTTATGGATCTCGGTTGCACAGAATATACTATCAACTCTTGTTGGAGACCATCAATATCAGGGACACATAAGCATTTTTGTAACCTTAGAACACCAATATCAGCACCAATGGTGAATGAAGTGTACTCACCCTTTTCCACTCCATATCGCAGCTTTACCAGAAGTGCATCCTCGTACTGTTTAAACTTAATCCTTTCCACAATATCAAATCGTGCTTGAGTAATTCCCACTAACTCCTCATCTTTCGTTTCATTGAGCTGGACCTAAGACTAGCAAGCCTTTGGATATGCCTGCCCATTGGAATCTCATGAGCATACAAATACGCTAACGTACCCATAGATTTTCTTCTCAAAGCATCAACAACCACATTCTTTTTACCAGGATGATACAAGATGTTCAAGTTGTAAACTTTCAATAACTTCAACCATATTCTTTGTTTGAGATTCAACTCGCACTGCTTGAAGATATATTGTAAGCTCTTGTGATTAGTGAAAATATCACAATGCTCACCATACAAGTAGTGACAACAAATTATTAGAGCGAAAATCACATCAGCTAATTCCAAATCATGAGTTGGGTAATTCTTCTCATGCTTTAATTGTCGTGAAACATAAACAATCACCTTACCGTTCTGCATCAACACACAACCCAAACCAATTCTGGAAGAATCATAATAGACCACTAGACCCTGAAGGTAGTGTCAAAACAGGAGCTGAAGTCATTCTCACCTTAAGTTCTTGGAAACTCTTTCCACAAGCCTCATACCATTGGAACTTAGCAGTATTCTGTGTCAACTTAGTCAGTGGTGCGACTATAGATGAGAAACATTCCACAAAATTTTGGTAATAACTTGCCAAACCTAAGAAGCTACGAATATCTGTTGCACTCGTGGGTCTCGGCCAGTCCTTAATTGCTGAAATTCCACTTTGATACCCTCGCTAGACACTACGTGACCCAAGAATGCCACAGAGTCAAGCCAAAACTGACACTTAGGAACTTTAGCATAAAGTTTATTTTTCTCAAGTGTCTTCAAGGTTATCCTTAAGTGACCTGCATGTTACTCACGACTCTTTGAATACACCAGAATATCATCAATAAAGACAATAATGAAATGATTAAGAAAGATTTGAACACACGATTCATCAGGTCCATAAAAGTAGCAGGGGCATTATTCAGACAAAAGGACATCACCAAAAATTCAAAGTGTCCATAACGAGTACGAAAAGTTATTTTTGGAATATCCTGCTCTTTTATTTTCAACTGATGATATCCGTACCTCAAGCCAATCTTGGAGAAGAACTTAGCACCATGAAGTTGGTCGAACATGTCATCTATCCTAGGAAAATGATATTTATTCTTAATGGTCACCTTATTAAGTTGACGATAATCAACATACATTCGAAGAGAACTATCTTTCTTTCTGACGAATAGAACTGGGGCACCCCAAGGTGAGATACTTAATCGAATGAATCCTTTATCCAGCAAGTCCTTCAATTCTCATAGATCTACCGGAGCCATACGATATGGTGGATGGAGATCGGTTGAGTATTTAGAAGGACATCAATCCCAAAATCAATAACTCTATCAGGTGGAATACTTGGAAGATCCACTGGAAACATTTCAGGAAATTCGTTAACTATGGGAACTGACTGGAATTGAGGTACTATGGCTTAAGTATCATTGACAACAACCAGATGATAAATACACCCTTTCGAGATCATTTTATGAGCCTTAAGATAAGAAATAAACATACCTCAAGGCTTAGCAATTTCACGTTTCGACACAATGACTGGTTCATTAGAAAATTCAAATCTAACTAACTTATAGTGGCGATCCACATTGGCATAACACATGGATAGCCAATCCACTCCCATAATCCCATCAAAATCTACCAACTCTAGTTCAAATAAATCAATTGTAGTCTCATGACCTTTAACTACCACTACACAATTTCTCTTGACTCTAGAAGTAGTAACGGGTACACCAGCAGAGGTATCAAAAGAGAAGGGTTCTAACAATAGATAAGGATCTACCCCAAAATTAAGAGCAAAATATGGTATCACATATGAAATAATTGAGCCTAGATCAATCAACGAATATGCATCAAAAGAGCAAATAGTGAGAATACATATGACCACAACATTTGAGGCTTCAGCTACCTCCCTATGAGCCAAAAGATAAAGTCAAGCTTATCCCCCATTAGTGGTGTTACCAACCACTTACCAGTCTCATTACCACGAGTTTTAGGAATGTTGTTAGCATTAGTAGCAGACAGATTCTTAGCAACAACAGAAGTAAACAAATTGTTTCTTTGGCTAGAAGAGCTAGACATTTCACGCAACCACTTCCTGAAGTCTTTTTTAATATGACCCCTTATATCATAATGATGACAAATATGATCCTCCCTTCTAGACGAATGTCGGCTACCACTTTGTGAATCTTTGTTCTGATTATTGTTCCTCTAGCCTTGTCTCCTGACGAAACACTGGCACTAGAGTAGGCACCAGATTGAGTAGGTGCAGAATACCCTCTCCTTTATGCCTCATTATGTGAATCACTAAAATAACTCGTAGATTGGGCCTTCTTACTTTGTTCCTTTTCTAACCTCTTTTCATCCTTCCTATTCTTGTTTTGTTCAGCGAACCCAACCAAGGATGAAAACATACAAGTAAGAGACATAGCATCAACAACACATACAAACTTAATACGTGGTACCAGACCACACATAAATTTGGTCAACTTATGCTTCTTAGTCAGAATCATGTACATAGCGTATCTTGCCAGATGGGTAAACTTCAAACTATACTCATGAACAGACATGGTGCCCTACTTGATTTTCTCAAACTTAGTACCAAGATAAAACTGGTCCTCATCAAACAGGAACCTCTACATAAATGCCCCCTCAAATTCAGGCAAAGTAGGAGCCATAACATTACTACCTTACTCAGTTTCTCACATTTCAAACCAGGCATAAGCAACATCCTTCACCTAATATGCTGTGAATTCCACAGGTTCAAAACCATGGGCATTCATTTCCCTAAGAGCCTTGAAAGTCTCATCCATAAAGTGTTGGAGATTATCTTCTTCTTGAGAACCAAAGAACTTTGTCTCATCCACTTTCAAGTGTTAGATCCGCACCCCCACGTTGATGTTGGGATGCCACAAGGTTGGTGAGCATCTAGATTACAATTTTCATCAACCTTATTTCAGTCATGCCGGTCGTAGGGGCCACCGGAATAGGTGGAGCTTGAGGTTGTGCTTGATTTCCATTGTCGTTCTCAGTAGTGGCATAGTTTGTGATCCTGGTGGATCGCTCACTAGATGAGGAACCATAAGCAACATTGTTCCTTGGTTAGCAGTTCTTGCATGAGTTAAAGCTATTTTTGTGAGGCACTAATTAACGAACACGTCAGAATGACCCTAAAGGAAGTACAAGCTCTATAGATTAATCTAGAATTAAAAAGAATGAGAAACACCTATTAATGTTCTGGTAGTCTTTCAATCATGCAGGTGATCAGGCTGTATGAAGAAGACTCCACTAGACACAACTCCATAGACACAAACAAATCCTATGACACATCTAAACCTACGTTGTGATACTAAGCTTGTCACACCCTAAACCCGACTCTGGACGTAACATGCATCCAATGCTATGAACAACACTGAAAGCACCTTATAAAAGCATTTAAACATTTATTATATTTTGTTATCTATTTATAACAAGTTATATAAAGTTTAAACATGATCATGCTCAACTTAATAAAAATTAGCGGAAGTCTAATATAGATATTAAATCATAAAACGTGGCAAATCCTCAACAAGTCATATGAGACTTTAAGCCTCTACCCAAAATCTGACAACTATCTATGGAGCTTCTAAGATTAAAAATGACTATATAACTTCAAGACACAGTCCAAAACTGAAATAAATAAACAAATAAAGATAGGATGGTGTCCCATGAACAAGCATGTCGGCTCACCAAATAGTCCAGAAAGTAGCAAGTTCTCCTATCTGGTATGCGTATCACGAACCTGCTCTTCTACGTTACCTGATACATCATCAAAAATAGAAATGATATGCCTGAGTACTGGATACTCAATGAGTGTCTATAACAAAACCAAAATAAGAAAGAAAAATCAGTAAAAACAATATCAATGCAAAATAGTTCGAAATCCAAAGGTAGAGTGTGTCATCAAACTTAGCAAAATTCATCAAAAGTAACCAATAACAAAGAATACATCAAATTTAACTCATTTACCATTACCGTATTAAGTCTTTAAATTACAAACCTAAAATAATCAACAACAACTTATGGGCAACCAAAGAAGCAATACATGGCAGCTCACGGGTGAACAATCATTTGATACACCGAAGATTTATCCCACGGAGGATAATCGTCCTCTAGACTAGCACAACAATAGATACATCGGGCTACACGCCTCGAAAGTCAATCGTCATTTGGACTGACATAACAATACTCATACGTTAGGATCCATAACGGCTAATCTTCATCTAGACTAGTACAACTTTCCCATACAGGCCTAAACACAAATAAGTACAAGTCATGGCATATTAGCTGAATTCACTTCTCAAGTCGTCGTCTCAATAATAGAGGTATTTCAAGTCATAAGTCATTATAGAAGCCTTGTTTCAATCACTTGTTCAGTTTCAAATTCAGGAAAGCTCATTCAACGGGAGAAACATGTTTAAACCCTTAACCTTCAGAAAATAATTTCCATAATCCCAAAATGGGGCAAAACAAGTTCAGTCAAAGTAGTATATTACATAAAAGGTTCGATGCTCCTTGACCCTACACACTCATGACCTTGTTTGTAAATTATCTTCAAATAAAAAATAAGTTCAACAAAGAATAACCATCAAACTAGGATTTTACGTGTACAAATAATCAAAAAGGATTTTTGAAATCTAGACATACCGCAATTCCCGCTCAAATGTATTCCTCCAAATTCAACAATCGTTCTACAATTAATTAGAATGATAAAGATTAGGACTTTATTCTAAATCCACTCATCTTACCCCCTCTAGCAAAAAACTAAGGTTTTCATGTCTAAAACGTGTTCTTAAATTCCCATGAATAACCCATGAACTCTTGTTGTTTCTAATACTCTATATTGGTCAAAATGGTCTCCATAACCTTTAAGAGATTTCTCAAAGTCTCGTTTAATTCCTCTTTCTTTGATTTTTAAGAATCTATGGTTTTGAAGGATGTACTAGTGTTAATTTAATGATAGATTGATGTAATAATGATTGAGATTGATCAAGAACTTATTGGGGAAGCCTTACGGTTGTTTTATTTCAAAAATGTCATCCAAAACAAAGTAGGATGAAATTTTTAATGAAATTTCATGTTCTGCAGGTTTTTATAGGCGAGGTTGTTCCGACATAGATTTTGCGTCACATATCCCCATATGCTAGAGCATTTCCAATCACATTTCTAAACATAATACCTAACATTTTTTGGGTCAAAATGCATCCAAAAATTGTGTCATATATGCCATTTGCGGGGCATATCGGTCCAGCGGACTACTCTGCATTCCTTTAGTAAAATGGTCATAACTTTACGTATAGAAGTCTGTTGGAGATTCACCATGTATGGATGGACAGGTATTTCAAAGGGATACAACATTCATGTTTTAAGGTTTCTCAAATTATCAAAGGATTTTCACGTCAATAGGATGAAAGTCAGACCTACCATAAACTTAGTCGATTCTATCGAATCTTGCATACTTCACTATTCTCCTTGGTCTTAACTCAACTATTTACACCAAAACTCATCTTGTTAGGACTTCATTTACCTAAAAGGTAATATTAATACCCATTTTCACATTCATACATAACCCAAATTTACAGAGTGTTACACTTAGCGCTAGATACATTGGATCATGTGATATTATTTGGATGAAAAATAATTTTCCAGGTGTCCTATGAGTCAGAATTACCCCTGGAAATTTAGAACAACTCATCCAGTATTTCATATGTCAAACGCTTCATAAATGAATAAGAAATGTTTTCCGTGTTAACCCTATATAGGATGTCCAGATTATAGAGAACTTGTTATACGAAGAAATCTCAGTTGCTATCTTAGACCGTTGGATCTAGAAGTTTCAGGCTAAAGAAATAGCCTTTGTTACAGTATTGGGGAAAACTAATAAAGTGGAAAAGATGACATAGGAGGCGGGGAGGATATGAAGTCCAAATATCCTTATTTGCTTCAGATTACAAGTTTACGTTATCATTCGTACGATGTGATTCCCCTATTCTTATCTTAAATATAAAACTTACCTTATGTTCCGTGTATAGGAAATGTTATTGATTCTGATATAATGGATGCAGTCCAGATTTCAACATTTGATAGTTGAGGTGAGTTATGGCTAACCTTTTAATTTCTAGATAGATAGATGGTCGTATGAGACCAGTGTATTGTATTATGATTGTTATATAGCCCTGTGTGGCATTGGATGTATTTCTGGTTGTTGGATAGGTTTGGATAGTTCTATTTACACAGGAAATTCTTGCAAAATATTTCTTCAGAATCCTAAGAGTTAAAAATTCGGAATTGTGCTACCTCTACATATGAGGACGAATGTTTCTAAGGAGGGAAGGATGTTACATCATGTGCTTCTGTATGTGGTTCTGTATGTGGGATTTGTCGTGAGTGAGTTGACTTAAGTCTAAGGAAAGATTCAGCTTAAGAATTAAATAAAAGCAATCATATTAGACTGTAAGGAGTTGCAAAAAGAGTTTGAGAAATGATAAGCTCGGTGTACTATGTCTAGTTGCGTCAATTGCATCATAAGCAAACTAATGTAAGTTCAGGTAAGTTGTGAGACCATATGAGGGTAAGTAAGACTTTATGTAAAGTATTGATAGTATATCTAAAGTTTTGGGATCAAGGGAATCAAAGAAATTAAGTTCGTCAAAACTCGGGGAAAGGTAGGCAAAATTTTGGACAGGATTTTGACCCAACTTTAGGGGGTATATCTTCTGGTGTATAAGGAATTATTGGATGCATAACCTATCTAAATTTAAGTTCAGAGAGTCTACTTTTCAATTCAAAAGGTTGTTCATCAATCGGAGTAGTACGGTGCCATGTACATCCCATACAAAAAGTATGGTGCTATGTACAACCCATACAAAAAGTACGACCCGTACTTCCGGGCATACTTCTTGGCAGTGGCCGACCTTTTAACCTTTTAAATTCATTCCAGATCATTCTTTTCCTTATTTTTCGACCAAGACACTTCTTAAAACCCTCCCAAGAGTATCCGAGCATATTTCCATAGTGTGGGAGTGAATGCAAAGAGGTTTGAGCCAAAACTAAGCTTGGGAACCTTGTAAAGCTTGAAGATGAACTTCTATGTTGTTGTCTTGTTCTTGAGGATTGTTGCAAGCTTGGAGCAGCTATTGATAAGGGTTTTCCTGATTATATAAGATGAGTTTAAACTTCTCTTAGTTGTGTTTAAGATTATCCTTGTGTTGGTTGAGGTGTTGAGATGAAAATACCCTAAGAATAACTTATGGTAGTGTTATTTAGTTGTTATTGTTGTGGGGACTGTTTTGAACCACCTTTTGTGTTTGTGATGACTGGAAATTATAAGAAAAGTATTGATTATGTTGTTCTTTCCATGGTTAAGTTAATATTTATATTGGTTGAATTGTATAGGTAGAAAACTACAAGTCCAAGTCAAAAAGGTAGCTTAGAAAGTGTGGTTATCTCGTTGGAATGGGTTTAAGTGTATATATATCTTCTTATGGTCGGAAGATATGACGAATAACTTGATCATAATGTTTTATTTGTTGTTACCATAACTCTCCATGTAGTGACCATGTTGATATAAAGTCAAGATTGAAGAAAAGAGAGGAAAGAATGACGTTTAACCTTAAATCGAACTTGTCGATTATCGTAATTGCTATTAGTTTTGAGGAGTGATTGTTGTATTCCTTTTTGGTGTAGATTGATGTGTGATGTGAACTGGTTTTATTATGTTATTGGAGTTGTTTGGCAAAGGTATGTAAGGCTTATCCTTTCTTTTGGCATGACCTTATTTATGACAAAGATGGACTGAAATGTTTTTGAACGAGTCTAGTATTGATAGCTTGGTTGCCCTGTGTTTCTACTACATTAATGCATATGATTCATGTATGTCCCTTGTTGGAAGTCCTACTCACATGTTATGATATCCTTTCTTGTACAATTAATTCTAAGAACTTTTGTTGGATTGCAACGCTTGTTGCACATGATTCCATAACGATAGGTGGGGGTTAACGACCTTAGGTCACTCTGTCTGGTTCATGTTGGTATTCTGAGGTCTTGCATGCATTGTAGATATATGTATCTACTTTTCTACCAATCCGCGCTATAGTCAGTCAGGTACGTTACTTATATGTGCACACCAATGTAGTTGGGTACGACATTATCGAGTCCTATTAGGGTCGGGTAGGATATGATGATGATTTTGCCCACAAAGGACAATGGTGTTATATACGTTGTTATTTATCAGAGGTATACATATGATATTTCTCACAGAGGCCTACGATGTTATATACGCGATTATACTACACTTATGCATATCATGGTCCCCAGATGAATTCAGAGTTACAGGAAGTTTCTACCTTAATTTTTATTTTATTTCTTGTATCTATTTATATTTTTTGCCTTACATATTCAGTACATTATTCGTACTGACATCCCCTTTCTTGGATGTTGCGTTTAATGCCCGTAGGTTCAGGTAAACTGTTTAACGAGCCTCCTCAGTAGGGTCACTATTCAGCTTGAGTTCGAGCACTCCTCTTTTTCCGAAGTTGCCAATTGAGTTTTGGGGTATGTTCTTATGTTGATATTTATTTAGGGTATGGCGGGGCCCTGTCCCGACCAGATGTTATATTGTACTACTCTTAGAGGCTTGTAGACTAGTGGGTCATGTATCTGTCATTTCGTATGGCCTTGCTAGCCTCTTGTCAGTATGGAGATACAATGGTTATGGCCTTGTCAACATTATTGTATATATACATGTTAGTTTTGCTGTCATTTGTATCATGTTATCATATTCCACTTCCCCCTTTTGTTTGTTATTCGGAGGCCTTGTCGGCCCAAAAGGTTTATCCGAACCCTTGATTCGATTGTTTTCCAAGAATGTTGAGCCAGTTTATGCAATGGTATACATATGGTACGCTCAGGCTATTCAAACATCGGGTGCCGGACACCCCCTCCCCCCCCCCCCGAAGTTGGAGTGTGACAAAACTCCTTGCTCAATGGAGTCAAAAGATAATCTATATCGTATAGGACTTTTCCCGGAAACTTCACTAAACCAAGAGCCGAATAGTGGTTTACAATAACCTAGGACATGTTTCCTTGACAATCCATCTCTAAACATAATTTAACCAACGAACACCTATTACACAATACTTGCAAAGATAAATAGATGGAACCACAATGAACCTAACTAATACAAAGAATTAAAGATAAATCATGATACTCTCGTTTCTCTATAGTTGGTTCTGCTAGAGACTAAAGTGTTGACTGCGCTCACTTGATGCCTTACATTGTACTTTTGATTGTGGATGTGGTTAATCTCAAAAGCTTATCAATGTTGTGTATATATAGAATCAGTTGCCGCCCTTGGATTGTTGAATCCAACCACGTTTTGGTTTCATAATTGTACCCGAAAACCAAACCTTCTTTGACTTGGATCTTCCTTTTTTTCTTTTATGTACGTCAGCTTAATCTTTTATATTTCCATGCTAATTCCTTGCCGATCAACTTATGGTACTTATGGAAATATTACCATAACCTAAAATCCAACCTTCCATCAAATATCAATCATTAAATATTTCATCTTCTCTATGTCATGATGAAATAACTTTCAGTCTCCAGTTGCGTGATGTAAGGATCAGTTCCTTTAAGTAGTTCCTTTATTGATTGTTGCTCCCAAACGCACACGCAAATATACACAGTCGACAAGTAATATAAGATTGTAAGTCCAAACATCGTACCCACAAAAATTTATATTTTCTACTGCTCAACTAATTCAAATTTGTTGTAACTATCCAAGTGAGTAAAAATCAAGAGGTTTTGTTGGAACTAAACTATGACTGAAAGAAATAAACAAATATGAGTATTTTGTGACAGAGGCTGTAAGGTTTATCAGATGAGAATGAAATACAGGGTCATGTCCTTCGACAATTCAGTTAAGTCTTCCGATAGTTCTACCTATTTTATTTCCTGGGTTACTAGTTGACGGGTTGATGTTAACTTTATGAGTATCTTTCGAATTGCTCACAAGCCTGTAGATGCTACTCTAACGTCTATATCTCTATGATCGCTAGAAAGTAACAAGAACACATTTAAATCTATGTAACCAACTAAGCAAGGCTACAAGGTATATCTCTATCATCAGTAGCGAAACGTATTACTACGAACAAGACCTATTTTTTTTTACGTAAGTAATTTTCCTTTTTCAAGTTCAACTTACAAACCACATATAGTGTTTAACTAGTGATCAAGTAATTAAATAATTAAAACCAAGAATAAATAAGCAATCCAAATAACGAAAATCAAATAGATAAAAACTATCATTAAACTAACTTTCATGTATTTTTCATAACCCTAGAAAAGAGAAGTTTAGTTACTCGTGATTTGAAAAATGACGAATGAATTCATGAATAAACTAGGGTTCTATGGAGAAAATAAAGTAAAAGCAACAAAAGAGAGATGGTGGCTTACAAGTCTCCGAATAAATCCCAGCACGCCTCTCTAATAATAAAAATGTCTATTTATAGTCTAGGTTAATAATATAAAATAAGGAAATCAAATCCCAAACGAATTGAGAAAATTGGTCGTGTCTCTGCATTGCACCCGCGTCGCATGTCCAACGTGGGTGTGTTCTAAGATTCCAAAAACTCGATATTCAGAGAGTTGAATTTCCAATGATCAATATGAGATGCATTCTCAATACGAGGAAGCTTCATCTACAACGCAGGCTCGATGCGCACTATCCTTCAGCTCCCAGAATTTATTCTAAATGTCGCGCAAATCCTCTCGTTACCTCGTTCAGGTGAAAATGCCTCTAAATTCTACCAAAAATGCTTGATTTTCCTTCGTTTTCCCTCGTTGTACCTAAACATACAAAATATACCAACATAAGCTCGAATACAATGATTTCATTATAAATAAGGCGATTAAAGTACTAAGAATTAGGGATAAAGTGACACAAAATATGGATATTTGTGCCAAATATCACCACCCCCACTAGACTTTGCTCGCCCTCGAGCAAACACACACGATTAACCAACATATGACAACCTCACAATTATGCCATTGAAATAGGTCTACTCGGGCTTAGGTTTATACGACTCTTTTCAAAATCTCTTAACCAAACACACATCGAGCCGATTCTCACAAAAGCCATGCCAACCATCGAAATTTTCAATTTTAAAGATCAACAAACAACCTTCTCAACAACAACTTATTTTCAAAAGAATATACGACTCAAAGACACCACTCAAAGCAAAATAATTTTGCTACCTAACCAAGAATCCAACACTTCACCAATCTATTGTCAACTATGCACCCTCACCGAAAGAAAGTTGTCCATATATTACACAAATCAATTAATTTTACTCCAATGGACATGAAATCATAAAGTACGCTCACTCTCACAAAGAAAATCACATGCCAAATAGGACGAACCATAGGCTTGCCCGTAGTGTCACCGCTTCACTAATATAAGTATGTCGAACCTAGGATAAAGTAGGACTTAACGGGTTATAATGTAGGCTAAGGGATAGGTCGGGAATATTTTTGGAAAAATAGTAACTAACCTCCCTAAGCACTTTAATACATACAATACTTTGCAAAAATATTTCTCAATTTTCTTCACCAATCAATTAACAACACCAGCCAATACCCATTCCTCCCATGTCACCCAATTATTTCCTTATATTTAAGCACCAAACTTTTGACATCATGAGTTAGAAGGGAAACTTTTATTCTATGATAATCAACTATTTTTTTCAAGTGAATTCCCAACTAACAAGCAACAATTTTTTTCTTTAGGTGCACCAATAAACTTTACTAGATTTCTCCTAACAAACACCTCCCTTTTTTTCAAATCCCAACTCCATTTTCATTAATTTATCATTAAAGTGCTCAAGGAGTACATTGGATCAAAATTAGGCTAATTAGAATGAAAGGGGATGGATTTATCAATTGTTATCAAGAAAAAGGCTAAAGGCTCAACGGGGCTGACTAAGGTAACGTATACATGTTGGTAGGACAAGTTGAAATTTAGGCTAACAAAGAAATGCCTCTATCACTTCCTAAGTCACAACACACTTCATTTCATTTTACGAACACACGGGGTAAGTTCTAGACATCAATATAAACCATGTATCATATAGCAAACAATCTCACACACACATGGCACATACTCAACGCAAGAAGGATCCCTATCATCTCTTGAATCAAGGAACACATACCAATAATGCTAAGTGGGTCATGCATGAGCCAACGAAATACAATTTAAGTGTTTCAACAAAGGTTATTTTTTTCAAGACATGCTTTCAATTAAAACTCAAGAATCGCTCATATTGTCAATACTTCACCTAACCAGAGAACCTAGCATTCAAATGGTCTTAACAGGTTGGACTAATTTTCCCTCAAGACAATCGTCATCTATCCACCTTTGGGAAATGGCTCTCCTATAATGAAAGGAAAAGAAAATTCCTAATGGGTGCCTTATGCCACTACATAAGATCTAATAAACTAGAAAGCAAAATATTTTTGTTTATTTGATTCTTTTTCATGTTTTACTACTAAACTAAGCAAAATAATTAAAGACTCTAATCCTAAAAAGAAAAAAAATCCTAAGGAATAAGTATCCTCCTATCTTGAGACATACCTACCACCCCACACTTAATTTCATGCAATGTCCCCAATGCATAGGAAAAAAATAAAGAACAAGGTAAGACGAGAGATACTCCATGAGGCCCACTAGGGCCTAGACGTCGTTGCCATCGGAATAAATATCTTCATCCTTCAAAACTTCATCCTCCAAAACTTCATCCTCCTCCTCATCATCATCATTGTTACCTTATGCTTGTGACTCTTCTTCATCCCCCGCTTCTGCATCGGCCTCCATGAGATCAGCTGAGTTAACATCATCATCGGTGGCAATCTAGACTTATCTCCGAGAACCGCTTGGGTGTGTGTTGTGTGAGCCTCAATAAATATGCTTGAGAAGTCTAACTCAAAGAGCTCACCTGCGATCACCGCCATTTTATGTAACTAGGCCATAAGCGTAGATTGTGCTGACCTTTCCTCAGCAGGGATGAGATCGTGTTTGACATTTAGCTCCGGCGCCTTGACATTAGAGATGTCAATCATATCCTCAGGCGCTGCTAGGACTCTATCACCCAGATATGGCAGACTATTATCAATCCTCAACAAATAGGCTATAAGTATATTGTTGAAGCTCAACCTTTTGGACTTGCCTTCATGAACGTTTTGCATCTCCTGCAATATCTAATACCCAATGTCACTAGTTGCCCCGTCATGATAAAGTAAATAAGAAAAACTTTTTCCTTACACACATCAATGTAATGGTCAAGTGGTATAATCCTATAGTTCAGTAGCCGCAACCACACTCGGACCTCTTTGGTGAAATTACCTATCTTCAAACTCTTATGTTTCCTATATTTCACCAGACGATGGGCCTATGGAGCCTTAGATACGGGCCCACATAATGTCTCCCAGATGGCTTTGTAATCAGGCCTATAAATGAACTCATGTAGCGGCTCAATAGGGTGGTTTGGTACGCCAATATGTGCGTAAAGGGTCTCCACTGTCAAAGGTACCCAACTTCCCCGCAAATAAATTAAGTTCGGCGATGCATCTTGTGTACGCCTGAGATGAATGCTGGCATACAATTCTAGAATCGGATCAATGTTTACTTGTCCCAATATTTCAAAAACTAAGACTCACCTCATAGCTGAAACGTAATTGTACACATCTCTGAATCTGCGTTGCAAAGGGCCCTGGTTGATTGCTCGCTCATAGACATACCTGGATGAGAGATAAAACTCCTCATAAAAATCACATGCCAAAGTATCAAGATTAGGTCGGGGCCTCAAAGCTGGGGCCCTAGGAATTGGGGTTGTCAGTTGCTTGCACCCTGACTGTGATTTTATGCTCTTCTTTGCTTTCGAGGGGTTTGTTCGACCCTTTTTGTGCCTTGGGAGTAGGAAGATGCAACATCTTTTCCCTTGCTTCGTGGGCTAACCATCTTGCATGCAAAACACCACACCAAATGCTAAGTTCAATTCAAATGGGTCATAGAACGACCCCGCACTTATTCCCTTCCGGGGGTGAACCAACCCTGCTTCAAACCAAGTTCTAAAAAGCAAAAATTAAGAGTTAACTACTCATATGCTAATTGAAAAACAACCAAACAAAACAAGAAAAATCATGTTTAGGAGTGAGGTTGCCCACATTCGAATTTTCATCAAATTTTCCAAAAATAAATCCAGCTCAAATAGAAGCCCCAAGGGTTCGTGTAATCATCTAATGGTACATTTCTACTCAAGACTTCACAATTGCACAAAACTTTTGGTTCAAGGATTTAATCGAACGCCTTGCGGGCACAGAATCATCCCTATAATTTTGACAATAATTGAGGGTTGTGAAACCCTTCAATTTGCAATGAGAGTCATATTCTAGCCTTTAATATTATTCACAATCAACACAATACCAAAACCCCACCCCAAATTATCCCAAACCCACAACCTTAGGTTTTCAACCCTTAGAACTCAAGAACTAAATAAATGAATGTGAATGGAAGAGAAATTACTTACCTTGTTGTGTTAGTGGATGATTAATGGAGTTCTTGAGTTGTAAAGGAGTGTAGCAGAGTTGGGAGAGGATTTTAAGAGAGAGCCAAGTTATGAAAGTGAAATAAGAAAAGAGGTCACTCTCTTTTAAGGAATAAAAAAAATTCGCACTGGGCCCCCACCCATGTTGGGTTTGCGTCGCAGATCCATCATGGGTTTTCAATGCTCTGAAGTTTGAAGTCTGACAGCATTGGACCACAACGTGGAGTTTAATGTATTAATTTTTTTAAAGTTACCCCGCGTTGGATATATATCGCGTGCCCATCGAGGGGTTTTCATTCTATGAAGTGTAATGTCTAAGTGTGTTACACACATATCGCGAGTGCAATGCATATAGCTAACCTCTAGTGAATTTGTTTTCTGATTTTTTTGCTTCGCTTTGCATTCCTGCTCCTTCCATAGTCCTGCAACATGAACAAACGTGACACTATAATACAAAATTTGGGTTGCCTCCCAACAAGCGCCTTAGTTAAGGTCGTGGCACGACATTTTTTAGTATTTTTTTTTTGTTTTCTCTATCTTACTATTACAAACTCAGGTTGCCTCTCGAGAAGTGCTTGATTTAACATCGCGGCACGACGTAGGTTTTCTCAAGCCCCTCTTAACTTGACAGGAGTCTTCTTACATTCAATGACTTCCCCAAAATATTGCTTCACACGCTTCCCATTCACCAATAATGTCTCGTTAGAATGAAGCGGATTTAGCTCAATCGCTCCATGGGCAGTCATCCGCACTTTCTCAAATGGTCAGGACCAGTTACTTTTCAATTTTCTACCGAATACCTTGAGCCATAAATTATAGAGCAATGTTAGTTGTCCGGGCTCGCAGTCATGACGTTGAATATGCTTGTCGCGCATTCTCTTGGTCCTTTGCTTGTATAGTTTCTCATTCTCATAGGCATGAAAAAGAAATTCATCAAGCTTGTCCAACTGCAACAACCGCTTCTCACCAACTGCTTCCATGTCCATATTCAACTTCTTGATTGCCCAGTACACCCTGTGTTCAAGGTCAAATGGGAGGTGACATGCCTTACCAAAGACTAACCTATATGGAGAGGTTCCAATAGGGTTCTTGTATACAGTTCTGTAGGCCTAGAGAGCATCATCAAGCTTCAATGACCAATCCTTCCTGTTAATGCTCACCGTTTTCTCTAGAATCCACTTAATCTGATGATTCGACACCTCCACTTGACCACTCGTCTGAGGGTGATATACAATCGCCACCTTGTGTTTCACCCCATACTTATACAACAACTTGTCAAAATTTTGATTGTAAAAATACGTATCTTGATCACTAATAATGGCTATCGGGGTTTTGAAGCGTGTGAAAATAGTTTTCTTCAAAAACCTGGCTACCACACTTGCATCATTGGTTGGGAGTGAAATTTCTTCTACATACTTCAAGACATAGTCCACTGTGAACAGGATGTACTTGTTCCCTTTAGATGGAATGAAGGTCCCCATGAAATCGATACTTTAACAATTAAATATCTCCATCTTGAGGATACTATTCAACGACATCTCATGAAGCTTCCCAATGTCCCCCATTCTCTGACATCTATCACATGCCCTAACTACTGTGTGAGCATCTTTGAACAATGTAGGCCAATAAAAGCCCGACGGGAGTGCCTCCGCTGCAGTTCGGTCACCACTGTGATGACCCTTATAAGGTGACGAATGACAACTCTCAAGAATTGTGCTCACCTTCTCTGCTAGGAAACATCTCCTCACTAACTGATCTGGACCAATTTTGTAAATATACGGCTCATCCAAAATATAGAATCTACTATTGCCCAAGAGCCGTTTTTTCCTCTCAGAATTAGCATCAGGTAGATACATCGCACTCATATGAAATTCACCATGTTTGTGTACCATGGTAGTTCAGCTGACTGAAGAGAAAAAAGTTGCTCATCAGAAAATGTGTCTTTAATCATTGTGCCCTCATCAACATGTTCTCGATCCTCAAATCTGGATAGATGATCCACCACTTGGTTATTTGTGCCCTTTCAATCAAGAACAATGTCAAACTCTTGCAGTAGCAATACCCAATGAATAAGCTTGTGCTTTGCATCTTTCTTTGCAGACAAGTAGTAGACAGAAGTATGGTCAGTGTACACTATTACCTTTGTCCCCACTAAGTATGATCTGAATTTGTCAATGGCATAGACCACCTCCGATAACTCATCCATGACTGTGCAAATGAATTACACAGTCACAAATCAAAACAAATGGCAGAGTGCAATCGGGTGCAATGATGATTGGGGCGGTCACCAACTTCAGCTTCAACTCTTTAAATGCCTTCAGACAAACCTCATTAAATATGAATTTCACATCTTTTGCCAGCAAATTACATATGGGATTCACGATCTTGGAGAAGTACTTTATAAACCGCTGATAGAAACTTGCACGCCCTAGAAAGTTGCGCACCCCTTTTACAGAGGACGAGGGTGGCAATTTCTTGATCATCTTGACCGATGCTTTGTCAGCCTCAATGCCTTTTTTTGAGATATTATGCCCAAGAAAAATACCTTCTCGGACCATGAAGTGTCACTTCTCCCAGTCGAGCACCAAATTAGTCTTTTCACAATGCTCAAGAACAGCGCAGACACTCATCAAAAGAATCCCCGAACACTGAAAAATAATCCATGAATACTTCCACATATTTTTCCACCATGTTAGTGAAAATAGCCATCATATATCTCTAGAAAGTACCTAGAGCATTTAATAACCCGAATGGAATCCTCCGGAATGCGAAAGTGCCACAAGGACATATGAACGCGGTCTTCTTCTGATCTTCTAGTGCTATCATAATTTGATTATACCCTGAATAGCCATCCAGGAAACAGAAATAGTCGTGCCCTACCAGTCAATCAAAAATCTGGTCCATGAATGGTAAAGGAAAGTGATCCTTCCTCGCCGCAGTGTTCAGTTTGCGATAATCAATACAAATTCGCTAACCAGTTACCGTTCTCTAAGGCACCAATCCAACCTTCTCATTCTCCACAACTGTCATTCCCCTTTTT
Organism: Anisodus acutangulus; assembly: GCA_029783415.1. Classification (NCBI taxonomy): domain Eukaryota; kingdom Viridiplantae; phylum Streptophyta; class Magnoliopsida; order Solanales; family Solanaceae; genus Anisodus; species Anisodus acutangulus. The sequence goes on from CM056489.1 coordinate 24,090,011, forward strand.
GGGACATATTGCACAGGGTTCACCCCAATTACTATCAGAGATAGGATATATAATGTTGGCATCAAGCCAATTAATCACTTCTTTCTTCACTACCTCTTTCATGATCGGGTTTAACCTCTGTTGATGTTAGATACTAGGCACACTCTCCTCTTCCATAAGTATTTTATGCATGCAAAATAAACCGCTAATCCCCCGTATATCTACTATGGACCATACAAGAGCTCTTATTTTGTCTATCAACACTCGCAGCACATGCTCAACCTGTATATTAGACAAAATATATAAAGGATCACGGGAAGTGTGTTATCACTGCCTAAATAATCATACCAAATATGAGAGGGCAAAGGTTTAAGTTCAAGAACTGGTGGCTCGTCAATGGAGGGTTTTGGCTTCTTCCAAGTAGCTGGCCTGGCAAGCTCCTCGAACGGTCCATCTCCTTGAACATAGGCACAAATAGTGTCAAAAATCTGAAGACACTCCTCGACTGCATCATCATCCACCAAGCCTCCACCATATACTAGTGCTCATTCCAACGGGTATCTATTAGCAAAAAAATGATCGACCTCCATGGATGACATCTCAGACTCCACCACTGTAATCATCTTCAATTCTTCATAATGAGTAGGCAACTTAGTATTTGAACACATCGAAAGTTGCCTCTTACCCATGTATTGTCATGGTCATCTTGCCCTCTCAGACTTGAATGATAGCATCAGTTGTAGCCAGAAATCCTCTTCAAGAATAATAAGTACCTGCTTGTCATCCTCATAATCAAGAATAATGAAATTAATGAGAAGAATGAAGGGCCCCACCCTCATGAGCATATCTTCAATTATACAATTCGAGTAGGCCAAAGATCTATTAGCAAGCTGCAGAGTCACAGTCGTTGTTCTTGGCTCACCCAATTCCAACATTTTGATCATGAAAGTAGGCATCAAATTAATACTAGCCCCCAAATCACATAGTGTCGGTCCTATCTCAAAGTTCCCATTTTTATCAAAATAGTGAAACTGCCTGGATCATTCAACTTTGGAGGATTTTTTCTCCTTACCCTCGAACTGCACTCCTCAATAAGTGCCACTATTTCAAACTCTATCAGCCGTCATTTTTTTGCAACAATTTCCTTGATGTACTTAGTATATTTTAGAACCTCTTACAAGAGCTCCACCAAGGGGATGTTGAGATGTACCTACTTCAAAATATCAAGAAAAATTTTACAAGCTGAATCTGCCTTCTTCTTTTTGGAACCTTTGTGGAAACGGTGGGGGTGGCTTGGCCACCACGACTTCTGGCTGCTCTGCGGCGTTCTCATCACTTTTTTTTTGCATCTATCCTCCTAGCAGGAATTAACTCATCAATTACTTTCTTATTCTTTAAAGGAACTTCCTCTAATTGCCTTCTATTTCTCAAATATCAACAGGACATTGATCCTTCGGATTCTTCTCAGTGTTGCTTGAAAGAGCACCCTGAGGTCTAACATTCTACGAAACTGCCATCTATCCCATTTGACGTTCTAACTCACGATTGGATTTCTGCACCTTGGTGTTTGCCTTATCTTTCTTTGCCATGAATTGCTTTAGCAAATCTTCAAGGGAATTGCTCGGTTGCTGAAAATTATTATAGTCCTCTAATTATTATGATTTCCACCATAAGAGATATTCGGGTGATTACGATGGTTCGAATTATAGTTGTTGCCAAACTGATTACCCTGGTTACCATACCCATACTTTTGTTGCCCCCACAAAGTAGATAGACTCTAGATCTGTGGATAATTCACGTAAGCATGATCATCACCACAAACCTCACAAGAAACTTGTACATGTTGCACCTACTACACCTGATTAGGGGCTGGAGCATTAACTAACCTATTGATAATGTAGTCAATCTGGATCACTTCTGCTTAAAGTGTTGTCCTCTCATATACATGAAGAACCACATCAACTCTTTGAGCAACCCCTGAACGGCATGTATCTGCATAAGATTGACTACCCACAAATATTAGATTTAATATTTATTCCATCTTCTCATATTTTTTGCCAAAATCTGACCCTAGGCAGTAGCAATCAATAATGCTTTAGAATCATATCGGAGGCCTTCAATGAAGTTGTGTGCAACTAACTCCTTCGGGAATTTGTGATGTGGGAAATATCTCAAGTAGCTCTTATATCTCTCTCACGCTTGCGGTAGCTCATCCCCATCTCTCTGAGTGAAACTAGCAATTTTCTATCTCAACTCTTTTGTTCTCCTTAAGGAAGAATTTATTGAGGAAACGGTTGGACAAGATTTTCTGAGAAGTAATGGAGCCAACCAACTCATTCTAAAACCATTCAATTTCCTCTCCGATCAATGAGAAAGGTAAAAATTTCACATATTCATCAGAACATTCTGATAGTGAAATTTTTTGCTCAGCTCGATGAATGCCATCAAGTGCGTGTATAGGTCTTCATGTGGCTAACCCATATACTAGCACGTATTTTGCACCAGCCGCATTGTACCTTCTCTCAACTTAAATTTTATGTATTGTTAGCATTAACGATAACCTTCGATGCATTCTCTAGGTTGGGCTTAGAAAATTCAACACAGGAACTCGTTGTTGCGCCATCTCTATCACTACAAGTTCTCTATTTTCTACTAACCTAGGAGGATCCTCTTCGGCCAGTTTGTTTGCTTTGTGAAAATATCTCTTAATTTCAAGATCAAAGTTAACCAACGATTTTCCTTGACTCCGTGTATTTCGCGTAAAACATAGCAGACTCTTGAGATGCACAAAATGAACCAAAGAGTAAAAACTTGAATAGACCAAATAGAATCTAAACTCAAAAAAATAGTAATTGTTTTCTAAGTCCCCGTCAACGGTACCAAAAATGTGTTGCTCCCACACGTACACTCAAGTATACGTGATCGACAAGTAATATAGGATTGTAAGTCCAGATATCTTACCCACAAAGACTTATACTTTCTACTGCTCAACTAATTCAAATTCTTTTGTAACTATCCAAGGGAGAAAAAATCAAGAGGTTTTGTTGGAACAAAACTATGATTGAAAGAAATAAACAAATAAGAGTATTTTGTAACTGAGACAATTGTGACAGAGACTATAAGATTTATCAGATGAGAATGAAATCTAGGGTCATGGCTTTCGACAATCCAGTTAAGTCTTTAGATAGTTCTACCTATTTTATTTTCTGAGTTACTAGTTAACGGGTTGATGTTAAATTTATGAGTATCTCTAGGATTGCTCACAAGGCTGTAGATGCTACTCTAGCATATATATCTCTATTATCACTAGAAAGTAACAAGAACGCATGTTACACCCCATAAATATTGCATTTTGTCGTGTTATTATTGGATGTCGATGTCCTAGGAAGAGGTACGGCTTTATGAAAGGTAATGAAGGTTTACGGCTTGTTTATGAAAGTTCTGGAGTATTTTGGAAGTCAAATGAATTGAAGAAAGTACATTTTGATGAAATTAGAAAGTTAGGCAATTTGACAGGAAGGTCGACGGACCATCAAATGTTTGATGAACCATTAATTTTCCCACTCTTAGCCGACAAATACCCTAGAAGTTTGACGAAAAGATTGATGGACCGTCGAGTATTTGACGGTACCATCATTCCACCATCGAATAACAACGGTGGAGTGTTTTTCTTGCTTAAATACGGGTTATGCGATTCTCTGAGCCATTTTTTTCACAAATAGATCAAAAACTCTCCTAAGATCCTTTCTAAAGTATCCCAACCTCCCAAGATCAAATCTAAGCGGAATTACATAAGATTAACGCTACTAATTCTGTGATTATCATAATAATTAATTCCTCCATGTTGAATCGGGTTTAGAAATCCTTGAATTTGGGCCAAAGTGTGTTTTGAGAAGGCTTTGATGTATTGATGTAAGCTTTATCTTCCTTATCTATAATTTTGGTTAATTGACGATTCAGAGTAAGTTGTGAAAGGATTTTCGTAATCGGAACCAGTAAATCTAAGAAATCATTGTATATGGACTTGTGAGTTGTTTTGATCATGATATGAATTGGAATTGATCTGTATGTTGGTTGTTGGTATTGTAAAAACTAAGGAATTATGTTTCGGAAAATTTGTGGGGTCAAATTACATAAGTACCCTTAGTTAACAAGTCCAAGGACTCTTTGTGTTTAAGATTCTCGATAAGGATGCCTAAATGAAATTTCCTTTTTTGAAATATAGATTCAATTTTGATATCGTCCCTCTGTTGTTATAGATAACTATTTGTAAGGCGTACGAGGGCTTGTAAAGATATTATAACTTCAAGGATACGGTATGTAATGACTATCCCTTCTTTTAATCGGTATGACTCAATAGAAAGAGTATTTATCTAGCGGAGCTAGGAAGTGTAATTTACATAGGTATTCTACTTTGTTAGTTGAAGTTAATTTTATTATCGATTGTATAGCATATAGTCGGATTGGGAATGCGGGTTGTTCTTAAGCTCCATAATCTTCTATTTGATCTATTGGGCAAATGTTCTTAGCAAAGAGTAGGTGAAGTAACTTGTAAGGAATGATGTTTCTTGTGTCTTGAAGTATTAATAGTAAGCAATATTTTTTGGTAGTGATAAGAGTCGAAAACACGCAAGAATCCAATCTAAATGCTAGTTGATAGTTGCCCTCGTCCATTACACTTATAATCTAATCAAATACATATGCCTTCATATAGTTTCCTGTAGTGACAGCAGTAGTAGTTTCTGCCCCTCTAATTGGATGCTCGTGTATTTGATTAAACTTAAAGGGAAAATAATTTCGTAGTTGCATAAGTGAAAGGTAATTGTCGATAGGAATCCAATCTAGATACTTGTTGATAGTTTTATATGTTGAATTAGACCCATTCCAGTTTTTTCAACGTCCATCAAAGATTATGCCACTTGATGTGGTTGTATACAACAGTTGGAGTTATTAGTTGTCTTCCTGAAATGAAAGTCCTTAGAGGTCAGGTGTGGTAGGTGCCGGGTTGCGTACTTGCTAATTGTATAGTTGTCCCTTATTAGTTGCAATAGTAGCGGGGCTTCCCTAGTTAAACATTTATGCACTTGCATGGTTTTCAATATTGGTTGCCTTAGTAGTTGTTACTCTTCAGGTTGGATGCTTGTGTACTTGGTTAAACTTCGATGATACGCGAGTCTTTAGTTGCATTTCTCAAAAGTAATTGTGGATAACAGGTTATGTCTCATCAAAAGGGGAATTGTAGTTGAGCGAGTTGATGTATAAAGAATTTAGTTGAACTATGTGATATGATTCATCGGTCCTCGAGGCCTATTTGTTAGCTTGCGCCTATTTGCTAGCCATTGAGCTTATTTGCTAGCCTTCGAGCTTATTTTCTAACCATCGAGGCTTGTTTGACGGCCACCGAGGCCCATTTGATGGTCTGCATGACCTATTTGTCACCCTAAGCAGAACATATTTGCGAGACAAAGATTGACTAAATAAGTAGACAACACTTAGGCCTATTGTGATGCGTTCACTAGTATAATTGATAAGTGTTCTAGTAAAGTGTCACCTACAGGTAAGTGACAGTCCTCATATACTTGTTGTTACTTGTTGACTTATTTTACTTAAGTTCTAGTGTTTGTAATTTGTTTTATCCGCCTTACATACTCGGTGCATTATTCGTACTGATGTCCCTTTTGCTGGTGGTGCTACATGTATGTTGGAGGTTCGCAAGTGGCAAATTTCTGTATAGATGCTCTAGCTAATCATCAGAATTTTGGTGAGCTCCACTTCCTCCTGAAGTAGTCGAGTCCAGTCATTTGTGGTATATTTGTGCAGGCTAGTTGGGTAGGCCGGGGCCCTGTCTCGACCAAGTTGTTTTGTCAAACACTCTTAAAGGATTTTTTAGACAGATGGACACACGTGGTCAGTAGTGTTATGTGATGTTGGATTTTACAGTTGAGGCCTTGTAGGCCCACATATCTATATATTTATTTTGGGCTCTTCTGGTTGTAGATAATTGAACATAGTAAACTACTTGTATTGTTGAGTACGCTACTTGTATAGAAGTGGCACTAGGTGTCCGTCCACCCCACCAAGATTAGGGTGTAACAACACATTTAAATCTCTATAACCAACTAAGCAAGGCTACATGGTATATCTCTATCCTCAGTTGTGAAACGTATTACTACGAACAAGCCCTATTTATTCTTATTACGTAAGTAAGTTTCCTTTCTCAAGTTCAACTTACAAACCACATATAGTGTTTAACTAGTGATCAAGTAACTAAGTAATTAAAACCAAGACTAAATAAGCAACCCAAATAACGGAAATCTAATAGATAAAAACTATCATTAAATTAACTTTTATGTCTTTTCCAAAACCCTAGAAAAGAGATGTTTAGCTACTCGTGATTCGAAAAAATGACAAATGAATTCATGAATAAACTAGGGTTCTATGGAAAAATAAAATAAAAGCAATAAAATAGAGATGGAGGCTTACATGTCTCCAAATAAATCCCAGCACACCTCTCTAATAATAAAAACGTCTATTTATAGTCTAGGTTAATAATCTAAAATAAGAATACCAAATCCCAAACGAATTGGGAAAAATGGTTGCATCTACACGTTGCACCCGCGTTATATGTCCAACGTGGGTGTGTTCTGAAATTCCAAAAACTATAGTTGAATTTCCAGCGATCAGTCCACAATGCACACTCAACGTGAAAAAGCTTCATCCGTGACGCAGGCTTGACGCGCAATATCCTTCAGCTCCCAGAATTTATTCTAAGTGTCGTGCAAATCCTCTCATCACCTCGTTTAGGTGCAAATGCCTCTAAATTCTACCAAAACTGCTCGGTATTCCTTCGTTTGTTCTCGTTGTACCTAAGCATACAAAACATACCAACATAAGCTTGAATACTATGATTTCATTATAAATAAGGCGATTAAAGTACTAAGAATTAGAGGTAAAGTAACACGAAATATGGATAGTTGTACCAATTGTCATTGATATGACTGCTTCACTGAATCCTTTGAAGATTTGCTTGTATGTTTGGTTCTTCAAATGACTTCCGTGATTGTCATTGAGTACATTGTTTTCAAATCATCAAAACTTCGATCTAAGCTCACAATCTATCATGGAGAAAATAACTACTCAACACTTCTTTTTTAGGAGCCCTCCTCTCCGTCTGAAATCTTTTAGTGAGGAGTGTCATGGCTTCATCATCAAGGTCCTAATCTTGGCTAGCTGTGAGGATGAGGTTCACATCTCTACTTGGGGAGTATTCTTCTGAATCTAGAGTTTACTCATCTCATAGGTCTTTAAGTTTCCTATGAGTTCTTCCATTATCATAGTCTCCAAATATTGGCACCCATAATCGCATTATACTTGCTCTCCCAAGAGTCAGGTAATATATCAAGAAGTTTTTCAATTCTTATTCCTTAAGGTATAATCACTCTATGAGAACTTAGTTCATTGGTTATATTTGTGTACCTATTAAACATCTCTTAAATGGATTATCCTTCATTCATCTTGAAGAGGTCATACTGCCTATTTAGTAAGGCAATTTTGAATTTCTTAACCTGACTTGTTCCCTTATGTGTGGTGTATAAGGTATCTCACACTTATTTGTCATTGTACATGAAGATATTAGCGTAATACAGAGATAGATCATTGAACTTGTTCAGGAATTCCATTTGGACACCCGAACTAAATTTCGTACCACCTGAACCTTCCAAAAAGAAGTTTATTATGCCATATAGACACATCAAGGTAACATGTCACTATGTGTGTTGCCCAATTTTTTTAAGATCTTGCAAGCATATAAAATGTTATTAATATGGGCCCCAAATGACAAGAGTCAACAGAACAAAATAAAAAAAGACAACAATTTTATTCTCTCGCTCTCATGCTCATCTTCTCCACCACCGACCTCACTAATACGTCTTCTCCGACAAACTTATGACGATGGAGCAACCAACCACACCATGAACACCAGAAACCACGCTCGTGTTACCACCCCTCTCCATTGTTGTCCTCTCTAAAAAACGACCAGAGCTCCAACTAACTCTAGTGAGTACAACCACCACTTCGTCGCCCTGGAGTTCACCACCGGCTGGCAACCAGCCCTCTCCCTCCCAGTCATTCACTATTAAATGCCAAAAAATACCATATCTGTCGGATCTCTTTGGAATCTGCTCACTTTGTACATTTTTCGATGAATCTTCTGACCACCCATATTCAACAGCTCCCATAAATACACCATATTACATATAAAATCAAGTAAGCTCAAAAGTTTAAAAAAATACAATCTTCCAGCAAGAACCAACCCAAAAAGGCTCGTTCTAAATTAAATTTGTTTCACCTACTAGGCTGCATCAATTTGATTTATTTTCGAAAAAGCTTTCTCTTTAGAAGAATAAACAGCGAAAGCAACAGAGATGATAGCAAGAAGGTTACCATTTTGAGTACCAATAAATACAATACCAAAGCCTTAAAAAACTCTCTTCTCTCTCCTCTCCCATGCAAACCCTAAGCCTAGAGTATCTACCAATGTCATTGTCGAGCCATGGTCAGTCATCGACGGCAGCTGGCCAGCCTTTGGCTTCCTCTCTAAAGATGATTACCACCTTTACCATCCACGAAAACCACTACTTCTACCCACACTGTCATGATTGTTACCTTCACTTCTCCAGCCAATTATGTGCAAACTATATTAAACGTGATAGAGTCGACTCTTACGATTGCATGTGCTCCAATTCCAATTAAAAAGGTTACTTACATTGAGGGTATTCCTTATGTGAAGTGGTTTCGACAGAAGTATCAAGAAATGAGATCATTGAAAATTACAATACACCATTGTTGGCAAGTTTTCATATAGGTGGCCTGAGCTTTAAGAGTTGACAACTATCATTTCGGAAATATGTGGTGCGAAAGGTAGATGTCAAGTAGGGTTTTTTAGGAGCAGACATGTTTTGATACGAAGTACTTTGCTTGAGGATTTCATCAAAATATCCTTTACTGGTGCTTATTGGTTGAAATCGAAAGATGGTTACTCTTATCAAATGAGGCCAGTTATTTATGATTCTAACTTTAATATTGATGAAGAAACATCTATTGCAATTGCTTGGATATCCTTTCTAAACTTATTGCCTGCGTATTTTATAAAGGCATTCCTATTTACCCTAGCTTCTGATGTAGGAAAACCCTTGCAACTAGATTTGTCTACTGTTAATAAGACTAGGCCAAATTGTGCTAGGGTTAAGATTCAAGTTGATTTATTAGCTAACCTTCAAAAGTTTGTGATGATGGAGATTGAAGATGAAGAGAAGAAGGATTGTTGTGAAGTTAAAGTTAAAATTCAATATGATTATCTGCCTAGCTATTCTACTAAATGTAGATTACAAGGACACTCTATGGATGAATGTCCAGTGTCGCATCCGCAACTTGAATCTAAGAAAATTAATCCAGACAAGGCTGATGACAAGGTTGATGTAGAGGAGTCACAGAAGGAGCAAGAAAAGTTGCATAATTGACAAAGAAATAGAAGTCACTATGGATGGCATAAACCTGTTCATAAGTATGCTCCAAAAGTATTATCCAATGGAAAAGTGGTGACTTATCCTAATGCAATGATTAAAGAAAGTCACAACAAAGTAGAGATGGAAAGGACAAGGAAAAGATCAAGAAATCAAGTAATGCTAGTGAGCAGAACAAGGAAGACAATAATAAGGAAATATCAACAAACAAATTTGATGTACTATCTACAGTTAATGAAGAAGGAAGGAGTAACAATGACAATTAGGTTGTAGAGAAGAAGTATAGCAATAAGGATCTTGTTAACAAAGAACAATGCAGTTTATAGGGTGATAAAGACAAGGTGGAAGATTCTTTGGTAATCCCAAGTATATGTGAGACTACAAAAGACTGGGTGGAGAATAATTTTGGATCATTTCACAAATTTACCGATCCAAATGAGAACAATGATGTGATGAAAAATGTTGATATTGAAGTAGATCATGTTTCATCAAAGGAGCAGGATGTGAATTCTACTAAGCCACAAGAATCAAATGATCTAATGTCTGAGCTGAGGATTACAGAAGTCACAACTGTTAATGTGTCATCGAATGACCAAGATGATGAAGATTCTATTCAGACAGAAGCTTTAGACAAAAAAAATGGTGGTGATAACAATTCTACTGTATTACTACTCATGTTGAGATTGACAATAGCACAGTGGAATAAGTGGATGATGGAAAAGCTATGGATAGGGAAGTAAATGAAATTGAGAAGAATGCATATGCATGTGATGAGGTCATACTTATAGTAATGAAGAAGCATATTCTAGTGCACAACAAATAGGAGATCACGTGGAAAAATCATGCAACACCATTACAACTAAGGAAATTCTCAATGCAGAAGGGGTGAGCAACATTAATATAGAGGTAACAGTTGATAAGGAATTTATAGATGATGGCAGAGATACAAGTAGCAAGGAAGACTATATCATATTGAGTACTGAGAACTCGATTACTGAAGAAGTAAATATAGGTGAGAGGGTACAGGTCAGTACTGTTGGAGATATCACAGTAATTCCTATAGAGGAAGCTCTAAGGACTGGTTGTTATCATCATTCAAAGGGAGATGGTGAGGTAGTCCAAATACCTTGTTTAATAGAAGCTTTGGTAATAAAGGAAAATATTCATGATATGTCTGTATTGACGAATCTTCTCCAAATAAAGAATTACATGCTTTAGTGTCACATGATATGAATAGGTTGGATACTGGATCAAAAGAAGATGATGTGCATAAAGGAAACTATCCAAGTTCAGACATGAAGTTGAGTGAAGAACAAGATGTGAGGCAACACTTATCTGATATTTGCAAGCAAGCTTATATAACTTCTTAGGAGAGTATCAAAAGTTTTAAGAATGGGAGAAAGGTAAAAATGGTGGAGAAGTTCATACCACTAAAGTCAAGAAAATAGCCATCAAGGATACTACCAAAGAGGAATGCTTCTAATAAACCAAATTCTCAATGATGATTAAAGTATTATTTTGGAATATCAGGTCAGTGAAAACAAAGAAGGCTTTCCACAGAGTTCAAATATTGAACAAACATCACAAGTTTGTTCTTATAGCTTTAATAGAGCCTTTCCAAAATTCAAGGCATATGAACAGATACAAGAAGAGGTTGGGGATGAACTTTGCAAATTATAACTATAATGGGAAGATTTGGTATTTTACTGCTGATGGTGTGGATGTAGATTTTTTAATGGACACTACTCAATAAGTGACCATTAAACTACTAATCCAAGATAGTGGAAATTTTTTAATTGAAACTTTGGTTTATGCTAAGTGCAATGTTGTTGAGAGATTGCTGTTGTGGGATGATATTTATAGCTTGGTTAATTAGATACAGTTACCATGGATGATTGAGGTGACTTTAATGTCATTATGAATGAAGAGGAAAAGATGGGAGGATTGTCTATTCATGATGTAGAATATGAAGACTTTACCTTCTGTATGAACTCTTGTGAACTAGTTGAGGTTGAATTCAAATGTAGGCATTTTACATGGTGGAATGGGAGAGCAGGTCAGGATTGTATATTTAAAAGATTAGACAAGATCTTGGTTAATCAATACTTCCAAGACCTATTTGCAAATCTTAGTATGGAGTTTTTATCAAGGATTAGATCACAACATGCCCCTCTATTATTGTCTGCTGGAGAACAGGTTCAACAAATTCAAAAATATTTCAGGTTTTTGAAGTTTTGGATTAAGCATGAAACTGTCTTAGAAGAAGTTGAGCAGAATTGGAGAACTAATCACTTGGGAGATCCTTTTCTCACTTTTAAATTTAAAATGAAGAAGTTGAAGACTTCTTTGTCTAAATGGAGTAGAAATACTTTTGGAGATCTGTTTAAGTAGTTAACAATTAGGGAGGATATTGTGAAGATTAAAGAGCAATTATTTGAAGAAGATCCCTCTAAGGAAAACAGAATGGTACTACAAAGGGCACATGCTGAGTTTAAGAAATATCTACATTTTGAAGAAGAGTATTGGAGACAGAAAACAGGCATTCAATGGTTTTCTGAAGGTGATAGAAACACAAGATATTTCCATAGTCTTGTGAAGGGTAGAAGGAAAAGGCTGCAAATTTCTAGAATTCAAAGCTCTGAAGGAGAATGGTTAGAGAATATAGATGACATTGCTTCTGAAGCTATTTCTTTCTGTTAGAAATAGTTCACTCATGAAGAAGTATTAGAAAATTCTAACCTTCTTGAGAAAATAACACATAAATAAAATTCGGTGTTATGTGCTTTGCCTACATTAGAGGAAGTGCAAAAATGCAGTGTTTGCGTTATCAGGTGATAGTGCTTGTGGTCCTAATGGTTTTTCTGGGATGTTTTATCAAAAGTGTTGGTTATAGGAGATGATGTTTATAATGTGGTTAAAGCTTCCTATGAGGGGTAGACTTTGCTAAAGTCTACCCCTCATACTAGATTAGTCTTGCTGCCAAAGAAGGAGATCATCAACACTTTTGTTGATCTAATACCTATCAGCCTCAGTAATTTCATCAATAAAGTTATTTTAAGACTTCTGCATAATAGATCGGAGTCTATTCTGCCATCCTTAATATCTCCAAATCAATCAGGTTTTGTAAAGGGTAGAAATATTAGTGAGAATGTACTACTCACTCGGGAGTTGGTCACAAATATTAGGAAAAGAGGGAAACCTGTAAATGTTATCATAAAACTTGACATGGCAAAATCTTATGATAGAGTTTCATGGGGGTATCTTGTTCAAGTTTTAAGAAAAAATGGATTTACTTATACATATGTGGATATTATATGGAGAATTATTGCTAATAATTGGTATTCTATTCTTATCAATGGGCAGTCTCATGGTTTTTTCCATTCTACAAGGGGAGTCAAGCAAGGTGATCCTTTATCCCCAACTCTCTTTATTTTGTTTGCTGAAGTTTTATCTGCTGCTTTGAACTCTTTATTTGACAAAGAGAGCTTTGGAGGATATGGGATGCCAAAATGGAGTTCCAACTTGAACCACTTAGCATAACCAGATGACACAATAATCTTTGCTTCTGCAGATAAGGTTTCACTACAGATGATTATGAAGGTATGGCATGAATATGGGAGATTCTCTGGCCAAAAGATAAATGCAGATAAGAGTTCATTTTATACGCACTCTAAAGTAGCTGAGATATTAATTCATGAGGTCCAGCAGACTACAAGTTTTAGTAGAGGAGAATTTCCATTCACATATCTGGGATGTCCTATATTTCATGCTAGAAAGCAAAAACTAATCTATAAGAATTTGACGAAGAAAATGAGGGATAAGCTGGAGGTTTAGAAGGGGGAGTTACTATCCTTTGGTGGGAAAGCAGTCTTAATTTCCAGTGTTTTACAAAGTCTTCCTATCTATTTGTTATCGATTATGGTGCCTCTAATGTGTGTTATAAAGGATCTTCGTAAACTTTTTTACAGATGTTTTTGGCAGAAAAAAGAGGATGGGAGAATTAAACACTGGTTTGCTTTGGAAAAGCTTTGTTTTCCTAAGAATGAAGGTGGTTTAGGTTTTAGATATCTGGATGATATATCAAAGGCTTTTTTTGCTAAACTCTGGTGGAAATTTAGGACATGTAGCACCCTATGGTCTAATTTCATGTGGAAAAATTATTGTAAAATATTTAGACCTACTGTGGTGCAGTGGAAAGGTGGATCACAAACATGGAAAATGATTATGCATGCTAGAGATGAAATTGAGCAGAATATTTGGTGCGAACCTAGGAATGGTGCCTCATCAATGTGGTTTGATAACTGGACTAAGTTAACTGCATTTCATGGGTTTTTACCTGCACATGATCAAATGAATAAAACATGTGAAGATTTAGAGGAGTTTATGACTGATACACATTGGAATTTTCCAAAGTTACAAGTAGTTTTGCCTGGTAATATTGTGGAATATATGAGGCATGAATTGGGATATTTTGTTAGAACATAAGTAGCTGACAAGCCATGGTGGAAAATTACAAATTTAGGGAACTTCATAGTGAGTAGTGCATGGGAAGAGATGAGACAAAAGCAGCAGATATCAAAATTGCATGGAAATATGGATTAAGGGTTTACCTTACAAAATTTCATTTTGTTTTTGGAGAATCTTGTGTTGGATGTTGCCTATAGATGAAGTATTAATGACAATGAGGATCAAAATAGCATTAAGATGATGTGCTAATAATGAAATAATGGGAGTAATGGAAAATTGGTAGTCCCGTATAAGTGAGGTGACGAGCACTAATACGGGTACCGGTGGACTTAACTTGGGTAATTAATGCATCTGTTGGATATACTTGAAAGAGTTTATGTGTTTAGCCTTCGGGCTATGAGCACGGTGCCTAAATCCGCTTAAGTTTTGTATGATTGCTGATTATTTGGCCTCGTAGCCATGTTTGATACTTATATCCTTGATTTTACTTGTCATACATTCATCACTCTAGATATTATTTGATACCTGAAAAGGAACTTATAATACTGATTGTATTGTTTATGTTGATTGCATGGTGCACACATATCCATCTCATTCATACATATAATATTGGTATTTGGACTGCTGAGTTACTGCTAAGAGGGGTTTGGAAAGTCGGTTGTAAGATATGGTACATGATACGAGAGTGATGACTGATGATGACACTTCAACCACAGAGCTGGTATCCGACTATATTACTTCACCAGAAGTTACGTCGGACCCTAGAACGCCAGTTCTAAATTCTGGAAGGGAATTTTTGACACCTAAAACTAAGTCTGAGGCAAGCACTTCATATGCATTTATAGGTAAGCAGTAGCAACAGAGTCAGGAAAGTTTGTTACCAAGTTTGAATTGGTGGTCCCTAACGAAGGTTAGTGGTGATGAAGGATCAAGAATATCAAGAAATCCAAGAAAATCAAGAAACACAAAATTGAAATTCAAGAGCAAGAAAGTCCAAGACGTTCAAAGTTTGAAGATTAATTTCTTTCAAGAATGAAATTCTTGTTTCTTGAATCCTTTTCTAAGTAGATTTCTTATTTCTTGATTATAGTATATTTGGGATTTAATTTCCTGTCATTAGTAGGATCTTTATCCTAGTTCTAGTAGTATTCTAGTTTTCTTAATTTTTCTCCTTATAGAATAGGGATTTTACTTTCCTTGCTTTTAGCTATTTCCTTTCTAGAGTAAAATAGGAATTTTTGGTCATCAAAGAAGAGACCCTAGGCATATATAAAGGGTTCTTATGACTTGTAAAGGAGGGATTTCACATTTTGATATTAACCCTAATTTGCAACAGAGTTATTTTCTCTATTTCTTGTTCTTTATCCTTGTTTTTTATTCCAAGCAAGGTGGTGATCATCTCTATCTTGTTTTCAATAGCGTGTGGTGTTTCTTTATTATGTAAATTGATTTTAAGTGGTGACTTGGGAACTTTATTAGTTTTTGATCACTCAAGAACACGTTTCTTGATTAATTTTCGTTCTAGTTTGTACCCAAACTGTAACTTTCTTTCCATCATTTTACCCTCAATATTTACTTGTTTTAAATGAGTAAACAGTTATTTTCATAGTTTAAACTATCATCTTTCACCTCATTTCGGAATCACTTGATTTCGAGACCTATAGCCTGAGATACGTCTATTTCTTGAATTCTTTCCATCAAATAGCTTCAAGATCAAGATCCTGGTTGATTAGTTCTTTGTTAACTCGACGAATTACATCAAGTGGTAGTGCTGAGCAGGACGATAAAGGCAAAGGTTCACCGATAGAAGGCATCATTCATCCTGGTGCTTTGATAACCTTGCCTCCACAGAGGGAAGTTGCAAGGCCAGAGATAAGGAACAACTCATTCCTTATGGGGAAACTCGATGATCAAGAATGGGTCACAGTTTATAGGTTTTCCCCAATTGACACCAATCCAGTTTTACGGGAATTTGAGAAATATGGTGTCATTTTGAAATATATTTTGGGCCCCAGAGATGCTAACTGGATGCACATTCTCTATCATAGTTGTGTTGATGCTCAGAAAGCTCTTAACAAAAATGGTATGCAAATAAATGGAGTTCTTATGATTGGAGTTAAACCAGTGGATAACCCAATGTCAGGCACTAAATGATAGGCTTAACAAGTAGGGATTTATACCTTTACCGCATGCTCCATCCAGTAAAATCAATGATCTGACAATGTTTTGAACCTCCTCTTAACCTATTATCTCCAAAATGGAAGTAACACTACAAAGCAATCATTTGGAGTTTCCACCCCAGTGAGATTCGTTGTGTCTACAATTGTGGACTTAATGTTTGGTGTCTAATCTTCTTCCATGTTTCTTGTTATTCTTCCCCCATGTGCTTTTATTTTTATTTCTACTCAATTATGGCAAATATCAAAGTTGCTCCATCCGGAATGCATGTTGACTCCAAAATACAGTTAAGTCATGAGTATGTGATTCTTACTCCCTTCCCCTCTATTGTCTTGTCTGTTTCTCCTCCAAATGCTTCTTCATGGTGTATTTGTATCAATTTGAGCAGAGACTGGTCTTTTATTATTTTGGGGAAAATGGGATGTTGTAATGCAGATATAGAAAGTTATCTCTCCCTTGATCTTTCTGTCAATTTTGTTTATTTAGTGTGAATAATTGACAATTTTGATCTTTTCTCGTGACATAATCTTGGGAGCATGAAATGTTTTGTATGAAAAAAAATGGGATATTTCGAATGGGTATATGGACCTCATGAGTCCCTCATAGGTCGCGTGACAACTACTGCAGTAGCGTGTGTATAGCAGGTACATATGGCTATTACATACATACATATCATCTACATTACATTCATTCTCATTTTGATATATATTTGATGTTGTGTGTACTCGGTGTTGATTTCTGATAAACTATATGATCTTATAACTTGATGAAGTAAATACTGATACTTGAGACTTATAATTGTTGTGAGGTTGATTTGTGAGACTTAATGGGACTAGACGTCCTGTTATGAGCTTTAGGTTAGTTTGTCTATGATACTGAGAAATGTGTTAAGACTTGTGAACTTAGATAATACTTGTACATTGTTGAAATGTATAACTAATGATAGGTTGGTTAATTGACTCTTATTGTGTTTAACTAACTAATTAGTAGAGAGGTATCGAAAAGTATCAACCCTCGTCACTATTATAGCTAGGGTCGGTCGATGTTGCTGCTGAATACACATGTTTCCCGTACTCATTCTATGTTTGTTGCGCTCTATGTGCATGTACCAAGCCGGATGACGAAGGAGCAAGTAGAGCTTAGATTGCTTGGAGATCACTTAGAGAGTCCAGGGTGAGCCGATGATGCTTTCCCGACACTGGAACTCTTCTCTATATTTATGATTCTGTCATTTTACTTTCAGACAATATTGTTACTCTACTATTCAGATTTGTATTCAGTATTAGAACTTTGTACTCATGACTACCAGATCATTGGGGGTTTTCTTCAGATTATGTATTTATTATAAAACTTGTTAATCACTTCTCTTCTCATTCCTTACTTTTCATATTTCTTTTGTATTTTTCATGTTGTATGATTGGGGTTCGCTTATGGGTTAGGGTAGGTGCCCTCACAACACAATGGGATTTTGGGTCATGACAAATTGGTATCAAAGCACTATGTTAATGGTCTCATGAGTACATAAGCGATGTCTAGTAGAGTCTTGCGGATCGGTATGTAAAGCTTTGTACCTATCTCCGAGAGTCTATAAGACATCAAGGAAATTTCAATTCTTTCATGCATTTCTACTGTGATTAAATTCTAAATATCTTTGTTTAACTCTCTCATAAATGGTGAGGACATGTTAGGTAGCAGGATGAGATCAGAATCCTGCACCTGTACCCACCCCCGTTGAGAGGAGCAGAAGATCTTCCAGAGGTTCAAGAAGTTGAATCTGCCCAGATATAATGGGGATCCCGAGGATGACACGTATGAGTTCTTGATTAGTTTCCATGAGAGGTTGCACAACCTTATATTAGTGGAGTCTTATGGTGTTGATTACACTACCTTTCAAATGGCCAGATCGGCCAAGCAGTGGTGACAATCTTATCTTGAGTCTAGACCAGCAGGGTCCTCTCCTCTCATTTGGGTTTTATTTACCCAAATATTTTAGAGAAGTCTGTGCCTTGAAGTGTTAGAGAAAGGAGATGAGCTCAGTTCGAAGGGTTATGTCAGTGGCGTATGTCTGTGACTAAGTATGAGACACGTTTCCATGTATTGTCTCACCATGCCTTGATGATTTTTCTTGATAAAGCTAAGAGGGTGAGGATTTTCACCAATAGGTTGGTATGTCCTCTTCAGTTGATTGCAACACTGATGGCCGCCACCGGTTCTACCTTCCAGTAGATTATTGATACCGTGAGAGAGGCTGAGTATATCCAGAGATAGGATTATAAGGAGAGAGTGGTCAAGAGGCCATGTTATACCATTCAGGGAGCTACTTCATCTGAAGGTCGGAGTCATTACAGTTAGGCAAGTTGTTGCGGCTATGCCTACATCAAAGGGGGGCCAGTCTTCTCGTACTTTGTATGGTTTGGGGTAGTTGACCTCGAGTTCTTATCGGCCCTCTGGTCGTGGTGGTCATGCTAGTGCTAGTTCTTCTTCTCAGCCGACAACAGCTCTGAAAGGTTGTTATGAGTGTAGTGACCTTGGGTATTTTAAGAGAAATTGCCCCAGACTCAAGTGTGGTGGACAGCACCAGGGTTATCATGGTTCAGGATCTAGAGCAGCGGGCCAGCCAGCTAGAGGCGGGTCCCAGGGTGCTAGGGGTGTTTCTCATAGGGGCAGAAGTGGCCCATAGATAGGTAGAGATGGTTCTCAGTTCAGTCGAGCTGGCGGACGTGGGGATGCTCAAACTGTGGGTGACCGTGTCCATTTCTATGCATTTTTTGGCAGACCCGAGGCAGAGGCCTCTGATGCTGTGATCATAGGTACTCTTTCAGTTTGCTATTAACCTGCTACAATTTTGTTTTATACAAGGTCTATATATTCTTATATGTCTACCTACTTTTCTTTGAGTTTGGACTTGGCGTGTGAGTCTCTAGCCATGCCTATTGATGTTTCTACACATGTTGGGGATTCTATAGTGGTAAATTGAGCTTATTTGGGTTGTGTAGTTACGTTGATAGGGTATGATACTCAAGCAGACTTGAAAGTTTTGCATATGGTAGATTTCTATGTTATTTTGGGTATGGATTGGTTAGCTCCGTATCATACGATCTTGAATTGGTTATGACAAGACTGTTACCATAGCCATGCCAGGTATTCCTCAATTAGTTTGGAAGGGTACACGTATTCAGTATCCGAAAAGAGTGATCTCATTTCTAAAAGCTTAGAAGATGGTAGAGAATGGGTTTCTTTCTTATTTGGCTTATGTTCGTGATACTAGTGGGGAGACTCTGTCATTGGAGTCAGTTCCAGTAGTTTGGAAGTATCCAGAGGTGTTTCCTACAGACTTTCTCAGTGTTCCGCCGGACCGTGATATCGACTTCTGTATTGACCTAGAGTCGGGCACTCAGCCCATTTCTATGGCTCCATATCAAATGGCATCGACCGAGTTGAGGGAATTAAAAGAGCAATTGCAGGATCTATTGAGCAAAGGGTTCATTCAACCCAGTATTTCTCCTTGGGGTGCTCTAGTATTGTTCGTGGAGAAGAAAGATGGGTACATGCGCATGTGTATCGATTACAGGCAACTGAACAAGGTGACTATCAAGAACAAGTACCTGATACCTCATATTGATGACTTATTTGATCAGCTACAGGGTGATTTGGTCTTTTCTAAGATTGATTTGAGGTCCGCCTATCATCAGCCGAAGATCAGGGCCGATGATCTCCTAAGACGGTTTTCCATGCACAATATCGGCATTATGAGTTTCTAATGATGTTGTTTGGGTTGACGAATGCACCTATAGCCTTCATGGAGTTTATGAATTGGGTGTTCAAACCCTACTTGGATTCATTCGTGATTGTGTTTATTAATGATATCTTAATATACTCGCAGAGCAAGGAGGATCACGAGCAGCATTTAAGGATCGTGCTTGGTATTCTGAAGGAGAAGTAGCTCTATGCAAAGTTTTCAAAGTGTGAATTCTAGTTGAGTTTTATAGCTTTCTTAGGTCATGTGGTGACCAAAGAAGGTATTATGATAGATCCTAAGAAGATCGAGGTGGTTCGGGATTAGATTCGGCTTGCGTCGGTTATTGAGGTTCGGAGTTTTGTTGGCCTTACATGGTATTATTGGTGATTCATGGAGGGATTTTCATCCATTACAGCTTTGTTGACTAGGTTTACTCAGAAGGAGGTTGCATTTCAGTGGTCTGAGGATTGTGAGGTGAGCTTTCAGCAGCTCAAGCCTTTATTGACTACTACTCCTATTTTGACCTTGCCAGTTGATGGAGAGAGCTTTGCAATGTATTGTGATGCTTTGGGAATGGGTCTTGTGTGTGTTTTGATGCATAAAGGGAAACTGATAGCCTATGATTTGAGGAAATTGAAAGTTCATGAAAAAAATTATCCCACCCATGACTTAGAGTTAGCGGCGATCATGTTTGCTTTGAAGATTTGGAGACATTATCTCTATGGGGTACATTGTGAGGTCTACACTGACCATCGTAGTCTTCAATAATTATTCAATCAGAAGGATCTTAATTTGAGATAGCGTAGGTGGTTGAAGCTTCTGAAGGATTATGACATGATTATCTTGTATCACCCGAACAAAGCGAATGTGGTAGTCGATGCCTTGAGTCACAAGGCGGTGAGCATAGGTAGTTTGACTATGTTGCATATGGAAGAGTGTTCTATGGCTATGGACGTTCAGTCTTTGGCAAATCAATTTGTTAGGCTTGAGATTTCGGAGCCTGGTAGAGTGTTAGCCTGTGTGGAGGTGCGATCTTCCTTGTTGGAGTAGATTGATCCTACTAGTTTGATGATGTTCAGTTTTGCAAGATCCGTGACAAGGTATTGCGGGGAGAGGAAAAGGAGGTTGTTATTGATAGTGATGGTGTTTTGAGGATCAAAGGTCGAGTATGTGTCCCTAGAGTGGGCGACTTTACTAGATTAATTATGGAAGAGGCCTATAGTTTGAGGTACTCCATTCATCTAGGGGTTACGAAGATGTAGCATGACCTAAAACAATATTATTGGTGGTGCAGAATGAAGAGGAACATAGTGGAGTTTGTGTCCTGATGCTTGAATTGCAAGCAAGTGAAAATATGAGCACTAGAGGCATGATGGTGTGCTTCAGAGGATGTCCATTCCTGAGTGGAAGTGGGAGCGGATTGCCATGGATTTTATTGTGGGATTGCCCCGTACCTGGGCAAGTTCGATGCTATATGGGTCATTGTGGATAGGTTGACCAAATTTGCCCATTGCATTCTAGTTAAGACTACTTATAATTCATAGAAGTTGGATAGGATTTACATTCGAGAGATAGTTCGATTGCATGGGGTACCTATTTTTATCATTTCTCATCATGGTACGCAGTTTACTTCTCACTTTTTGCGGTTTATGCAGAAGGAGTTGGGTACTAGAGTGGAGCTTAGTACAGCCTTTCACCCTCAGGCTGATGGCCAATCTGAGCGGACTATTTAGGTTCTCGATGACATGTTGTGAGCCTGTGTGATTGACTTTGGTGGTCATTGGGACCAGTTTCTACCATTGGTAGAGTATGCGTACAACAACAGCTACCATACGAGTATCGAGATAGCACCATTTGAGGCCTTGTACGGTAGGATGTGTCATTCTCCAATCAGGTGGTTTGATGCTTTTAGGGTTCGGCATTAGAGAAATGATCTTCTTAGGGATTCATTGGATAAAATTAAGTTGATCCAGGATCGACTTCTCACAGTATAGAGCAGACAGAAAAGTTATACAGATATGAGGGTTCGTTCCTTGGAGTTTATGGCTGGTGAGCGGGTTTTTCTGGAAGTCTCACCCATGAAGAGTGTGATGAGGTTTAGGAAGAAAGGCAAGCTTAGCTCGAGGTTTATTAGTCCTTTTGAGATTATGGATAGAGTTGGTGAATAGTATATGAGTTGGCTTTACCTCTTGGGCTATTCGGTGTGCACCCTGTGTTTCATGTTTTGATGTTGAAAAAGTATATTGTTGATGGGTCTCGTGTGATTAGATAGGATTCGGTGATGCTTGATCAGAACCTAGCTTATGTGGAGGGGCCTGTAGTTATTCTAGATAGGCAGGTTCGAAAGTTAAAGTCCAAGGAGATAGCTTTTGTGAAAGTTCAGTGGAGAAATCACTCGGTGGAGGAAGCTACATGGGAGTCTCAGTCCGATATGCAAGCTAACTACTTCGAGCTATTTGAGAATCCAGGTATTTCCTTTTCATTACCATTCTAGGACAAACGCTTATTTAAGGGATACCTGATGTAATGACTCGAAAAGTCATTTTGCTTATTTTTACCTTGAAACCCCTAAATTACCCCTCCGAAGACTTTATGTGCTTGCTTGGGACTGCAGTGATGGGTGGTAAGGCTCCCTAGGAGTTCGTATAGGTTTCGGATCCTTTTTGGGAGGTTTGAGAAATCCTATGTTAAGATAATAGAGAAATTAGACCCATAGTTGACTTTTGGATAAATGTGTTATTTTCATAGTTTCGTCGGTTCCATTAGCTCCGGAATGACGTTTATGACTTAGTCAAACCTTTGGTTTGGTTTTCAAGGCAGTCGGGTGTGTTTTGAGGGTTTATTTGTAAAATTATGAAATTCAAACTTAAGAGTTGACTTTAGTCAAACTCGAGCCTTATAGACCTTTTTCGAGAAATCCAAATGCGCGAGTAGGTTTGGAATGTGTTTTTCACGTATCCGAGAGGTCCTAGGAGTGTTTCGGGTGTTTAACGGGAAGTTGGTGAGTTTTAGCTATTGCTGGTGTCTGGTGTTCGCCCTAGAGCCTTTTCTTCCACTTCCACGGGTACGCCTCAGCGAAAGTCTGGCTCGCAAAAGCGAGATTTGATCATAAGCCAAGGGTCCGCTTCTGCGGACATGTTCCTCGCAGGAGAGGGTGCACCTCAGCGAATCTTTTTTCAGCCTCGGTGGAGCTTCGAGATTTTAACTGGATTCTCCTCAATGGATAGGTTCCCGCCGAAGTGTGTCCACTCCAGCGGAAACACTGTTCAGATTATAATGATTGAAGACCTAGAATTATTTCTCATTCCCTAAAATATTCTTGGTTGTATTTGAGCTTTGGGTAGTAGATTTCTTGAAGATTCAAGGGGATCCATCTCTTAAGGTAACTTTCCTCCATTAATTAATGTGTATTAGATAAATTTCTATCCTAAGTGTAATTCATAGATGGGGGAAATAAGAGAAGTCATTTTTTGAGAACAAGAGAGTTTTAATTGGGGATTTGGGGATTGGGGATTGGATTATTGGATTATTGTTGTTGATATTATAAACTAGTATTGTATTAGACTAGTTGGTGGTATTTAATTGACTAATTGCATGTTATAAACCCTTTTGAGAAATGGGGGAATTTTTGGGTTAGAATTGGGACTTACGAATTCATGAAATTGATGATCCAACTGGGCTTTGTTATTAAATTAACTTGAGATTATGACTATCTAGTATGTGATGGTTACTTTGTAGCTTAACTTGGGGATTCTAGTTCTGCCTATAGATATGGGTACCGTTAGACCCGTAATCTCATATAATTGATATGATTGACCAGAGTAGGCTCGTGAGGAGGCTAAGAGGAAAGGCTATTACGTGAGTTCTTCGGCTTCGATTCGGGCAAGTTGAGACTTACTAGACTCTAGTATAATATTATGTGTTGGTATGCTAATAATGAAATAATTAGAGTAATGGGAAATTTGGGGTCTCGTATTAGTGAGGTGACGAGCACTAATACAGTTATTGATGGACTAAACTTGGGTAATTAATGAATCTGTTGGATATACTTGAAGGAGTTTATGTGTTTAGCCTTCGGGCCATGAGCGCGATGCATAAATCCGCTTAGAGTTGGTATGATTGCTGACTATTTGGGCTCATAGCCATGCTTGATACTTATATCCTTGATTTGACTTGTCATGCATTCATCACTCTACATCTCGTCTGATACTTGAAAAAGAACTTATAATACTGATTGTATTGTTTATGTTGATTGCATGGTGTACACATATCCATCTCATTCATACATATTATATTGGTATTTGGACAGTTAAGTTACTGCTGAGAAAGGCTTGGAAAGCTAGTTAGTGGATATGGTACATGATATAAGAGTGATGATTGATGATGACACTTCAGCCACAGAGCTGGTATCCGATAGGACATTCTGGATAAGTATATGGACCCCATGAGTCCCACATGAGTCATGTGACAGCTACTGCAATTGCGTGTGTATACCGGTTACATATGGACATTGCATACATACATATCATCTGCATTACATTCATTCTCATTTTGATAAGTATTTGATGTTGTGTGTACTCGGTGTTGATTTCGGATAAACTATATGATCTTATGAATTGATAAAGGAAATATTGATACTTGAAACTTATAATTGCTGTGAAACTTGATGGGATTAGACGTCCGGTTGTAGGGTTTAGGCTGGTTTGTCTATGATATTGAGAACTGTGATAAGACTTGTGAACCTAGATAATACTTGTACATTGTTGAATTGTATAACTAATGATAGGTTGGTTAATTGACTCTTATTGTATTTAACTAACTAATTAGCAAAAAGGTATCGAAAAGTACTAACTTTCGCCACTATTATAGCTAGGGTCGGTCGATTATACAACTGAGTACACGTGTTTTCCGTACTGACTCGATGTTTGATTCATTCTATGTGTAGGTACCGAGCCGGACAAAGGAGGAGCAAGTAGAGCTTAGCTTGCTTGGAGATCGCTTAAAGAGTCCAGGGTGAGCCGATGATGCATTCCCGGTACTGGAACTCTTCTCTATATTTATGATTCTATCATTTTACTTTCAGACAGTATTGTTATTCTACTATTCAAACTTGTATTAAGTATTAGAGCTTTGTACTTATGACTACCGAAACATTATGGATTTTTTTAAGATTATGTATTTATTATAAGACTTGCTAATTACTTCTCTTCTCATTCCTAACTTTTTGTATTTGCTTTCGTATCTTTCGTGTTGTATGATTGGGGTTCGCCTACGGATTAGGGTAGGTGCCCTCACGGCACAATAGGATTTTAGATCGTGACACTTTTGAATATATCCTTGTCATTGTAGATTATGTTTCAAGTTGGGTTGAAGCCACTCCCACAAAGAAAAATGATGCTAGAACTGTGTGTGATTTCCTCAGAAAAATATTTTTACCAGATTCGGTAATCCACGAGTCATCATTAGTGATCAAGGGACTCACTTCATGAATAGACAATTTTCTGCTTTGCTGTCAAATTATGGCATAACTCATAAAATAGGAACGTCATATCATGCTCAAACTCAAGGGCAAGTTGAGGTTTCCACCCGGGAATTAAAAAGAATACATTAATAAACGGTTGGAATCTCAAGAAAAGACTGTCTTTAAAATTAGAAGACATATTATGGGCATATCGAACAGTGTTCAAAATGCCAATTGGTACTACCCCATACAAATTGGTCCTTAGAAAATCTTGTCATCTTTCTGTTGAATTACAACACAAGACTTATTGGGCATTTAAAGCATTCAATTTTGAAGTGAATTATGCTGGTAAAAATAGATTTTTTCAGGTTAATGAGTTAGAAGAATTGAGATTGAAATCTTATGAAAATGCCAAACTTTAAGAAAAAACAAAAAAATGGCATGACAATTTAATCCGACAAAAAAAATTCAAAATTGGAGATCATATACTTCTTTACAATAGCATACTCAGGCTATTTTTAGGAAAATTGAAATTCAGGTGGACAGGTCCTTACAATGTTACAGATGTTACAGATGTTACTCCCATACGGAGCAATTGAAATTTAACAAACCAATGGAGAAAAAAAGTTTAAGGTAAATGGATACAGATTAAAATTGTATTTCGAAGGAAATTTTGAGCAACAACCATCTGTCACTTTGATAGATTGATGAAGTTTAGAGTTCTGAGTCGAGCTGACGATATTAAACACAGAACTATGATTCCTTACCCGTAGCCATTGAGGAAGAAGCAATGGAGCCTTATAAGTCCAACATAAAATTGAAAAATTAAATGCTTAACCAATTGATCTGATCAATATTTAGATTACTGTACAACCAGAACATCTCTTGAAGGCCTCTACAAAAACATTCTCACCTATAAAGGAGTAACTCCATGGTGATCGATATGCTTAAGTAACTGGTTGGTTAACCATTAACCGGTACAATTCATATATTGGCACAGGTAAATTTTCTGGTTTATATGTATAATCGGGATCCCATAACTGCTAAGGTCTTTAATTAGTCCAGTCTATTACACATAGAATATGTATGGTCACAGTTTATTTCAAGCTTTCTTCTGTGATCGTAAATTTGAAAGCCAAAAAGATATAATAAATAAATATTACTAGTGTGTCTATATATATATATATATATATATATATATATATATATATTACTATTTGATGTTTCTAGTATTTTTCTTTTTTTACTTTTTTAAGTTTGTTAAATTCACTCCTAGTAAGGTTAGTAAGATTTATTACTTATATAAAATTTAGTACAAATTTACCACAAAAAAATTATTAGAGAAGATATTTTAGATTAAGAAAAAATTAAGTGCCATAACATGTTTTGAGAAATCATTTCATGTACGTTAATTGAACATGTGTTTAGCATACATTTTTTTTGTTTTAAAGAAAAATGAAAAAGAAAAAAAAAGTGACCCGTTAAAAAGTAGCCCGGTACGCTACTTTCTTCTTTAGCCAACACCATTAAAATTCTCCGGTTTCTTCATTTTCTCCCCACCTTCATTTTTTCCACACCTTGAAGCTATCATAGATTCACACTTCCACACCAAAGAGTTTAGTCATGGCAATTATTTAGTTTTAATCTCTTCCCTATTTTCTCAGATTTCTCTATCTCTGTGTGTCTCACCATGTAAGAAGTACTTTTCTTTTCCTCCCTTTTTCTTTCATTTTCTTACTCCCTATCATATTCCATATAAATAACCATCATCATTTTTTATTTTCTCTTTATCAAACCCTCAAGAAAAGAAAAAAAAAAGGATTAGATAGCTTCCTCAAAAAGACCCTATTTAGGAGGTAGTTCTAGGGTTTTCAAGAAACAACAACTTGACCCATTACTGTGAAATGACTTTGAATCAGCGAGGCGGACATCAGTTAGAGAGTATGAGATAAAACTCTCACCAACTGATGAAGAAATGGCCTGTGAAATTCTGTAAAATATTAGATTTCATGATTGGAAATATTTGTGAAACATCCAGGGGGTATGACAGAGAAATCGTCAATGAATTTTATGCCAACATCAATATAGAAGAGAAAATCTCAATAGTGCAAGGTAAGATCATTCCTTTCAATTTTAAAATTTTGAATGAGATATTTTCTTTGAAGGAGGTTGATGATGATGATATTAAAATCAAGCTTAAGCAAAAAGATGAAAATTTCTTTAAGAAAGCTTTGAAGGCTATTTGTCCAAATGGTATAAGGATCAATACAGGGTCACCAAAGATGTCTTTGCACATTTCTAGTTTTTGCATGTTCGAAACGGCATGAGTCCGGGGTATGTATGTTCTCGCCTACTCTCTTACCTTAACACGTTAAATTATAATCGAAAAGGGTGATGCACGTTGAATTATAATCGAAAAGGGTGATGTTCATGCATGTTATTCAGAGTCATCGACGCATTAATATTGGAAGAATAATATATGAATCAATGATCAAGTGTCATTTCTATGATAAAGAATGCTTGTATTTCCCGAATACAATCACTCGCTTAGTCGACTGTTAACAGATAGTGTAGAAAATAAATGGTGAAAGTAAATAACACCAGATGTTTTTATACTGGTTCAGATTCAATGTGAATCTTAATCCAGACTCTTTGGATTGCAAGGGTGTTCTCTGCAGCTCTTTTGAAGTTTGGATTGGTACAAGGATAGTTTAAATAGAGCTCATATGTCTACACTCAAGCACTCGTAATATTTTGGTACAATGCCTCACCAACTATACTATATATCTTCTCACTTTTTTGTATACACTATAAATCACTCATAATTACGATGCTTGTTAAAAGTAAAGTAGAGAGCTTGAGACGAAAGTATAAGTTGGTTCGTCTCATTGAGCCTTCATATATAGTCTTCGGACTTGTAGTGTTTAGGATCTATTTGTAGAGGAAGTCAACCCAAGAGATTTGATCCTTGAAAAATAGGAATATTGAGGATCCTAATTTCCAAGAAAAGGTTAGAGCTTTTCAATGGACTGGTCTTTTTTCCTTGTGAAAGTTGTGACTGATTCTTCAAGATGTTTTCTGTATTTATATCCTTAATAGCTTGGTACTTGTTTACTTTATGAAGCGATCTTGATATACTTTATTAATGCGCCGAGATCTCGTAGGTACTTGATTTGATATTCTCCATTCTTGATTGATTTGTCTCCATAAATAAGATGATACTTATTTATTGCACTTGGATGTATTGCTTTGGGCTTTCACTAGTTAGCCAGGTTGAAGTATTCCTTTGGGCCTTGTGAGGCATCAATACGAAGTTACTTATTTATTTCACTTAGACGTACTACTTTGGGCTTCACTAGCTAATCAGCTTAGCTCAAGTATTCCTTTGGGCCTTGTGAGTCAACTAGGCCCGCCTTTCCCTTGTGAGTCAACTAGGCCCGCCTTTCCCTTGTGAGTTGTCCTGCACATAAATTATGTCATCATTAAAATTGAACAATAACAATATCCCTCTTTTTATGATGACAATTAATGTAACAGATATGTAGTCAACTTCTATGTTTATAAGTAGATTGGTGCTCCCCCTGAGTAGTTGACTTGGAGTGCTCCCCCTAAGTAGTTGGCTTGGAGTGCTCCCCTTGAGTAGTTGACTATATGGATCATTTTTCTCCCCATTTGGCATCAATAAAAAACAAACAATATACTATAGAGAGAAAAACCTACTAACAATTAAGATAAACAACTAAGCATCCGGACTTATGTCCCATATACAGTCCAAAAAGAACATGGCAAGCAAATGGTCTTAACAAGACACATAACACACAGTCTATAAAAAACATAGGCAAATAAGTCAGAGTTCCTCCATATCATCCTGCTGCTACTCTCATTCCATTTGTTCCTCTTCGTCCTCCTACTGCTACTACTGCTACTGTTGGGCTAAAGGTCGAAGGAAATAAGCCAAAGTATTGACAATAGCATCCTTGATTTTCTCTAGAGTATCAGAGAAATTCCCCGGCAGAGCTGTCATACTTGTCTGCAGATTTGCAGACAGTTTGGTAGCCTCCTTCATCATGGTTTCCAATTTTATCTTGAGGCGGGCAACATCATTCCCTGTTTCATTGGTCGAGTCTTGAATTTTCTCAATGCGAAAGAGGAAAGATGCCATTAAGTCTTTAAGAGACTCAACTTTGGCATCAATTGCATCGAGTTTAGAGAGGACATCCACAGAAAATTCAGGTGTAACAGAGAATAAGGTAGAGGGTTTAGACTTGGACGGGGACCCAGGGTGTGGTTCCTCAGGGACATCCTTGGCAAGCCAAGTTTCCCCAGATAGAACATAAATCATACTTCCAAAAGCTTTAGAATTGTAATATTGTTTGACGAGACTACTGGGGTAGTCATCCAAGTTGACTCGATGAGCCTAAAAATGAGGGTAATGAGCATGTCATAGGGAAGACTGATGGGATTGGCTTCACATTCAATCATGTAGTTTAGGATGATAGCACACAGTTTGAGCTTCTTCTCGGAAGGAAGACAATAGGCAAAAAGGAAATCTCTTTGGATTATATTAGAGAAAGACCCAACACGAGGGACAATGGTGGTGGATACCATGTTACAAAGAACATGAGCTTCAAAAATGACATCAAAAGGGCCTAATTGAGCAAGGGCAGTGGGGGAATTGGACAAGGCTTTTTTGGCTTGATCAAAAGAGACATTAAGAGACTCGAGCCAAGTGGTCCTAGTAAGGTCATAAAAACCAAAGCAGAACAACCAAGAATAGAGTCGAGAACATCACAATCCAACACAATACGAGTAACAAGAACAAGGATTTCAGGCTCATTAGATTTGGGGAAAGATTAGCATAAAACATACGCGTGGGGTTTCATAGACATGGTTAGGGTTTTGAAAAAAGCCTTCCCAGCCTTGATAAGAGAAAATGTGATTTACCTTGCAGAATTGAGAGTGCATGAGATACAAATCAATAATACGACCAGTGACAACAGACTTGTCCTTGAGTGTGAGAAAACAATCTTTGTTAGGAATGTCCCAGAATTTTTGTTCGAGATCAAGATTTTCACTATCATGCTTGCTTTTCTTGGCAGAATCAAAGCAAGTATTATGCTCCATAAGTTTTTTCCCAAGGTTTTTAGGGGTATGGAATTAGTGGCGTCTAAGGATGACGAATGGGCAGAGTGGTCGGAATCTAGATTGAATTTAGAATAGGGTTTTCCCTTGTTTTTGAAGCGGCAACTGCTTCTGGTGGAGAGGTTTGATGTTTTTTTAGTTTTAGCCATGGAAGATGAGGCATATGAGAGAAAGACGTGAGTTGAAGAGAAAATGGGTAAGTGAGTGAAGTAGTTAAAGAATGAGATAGGAAACTGAGGAGTCAAGAAGAGGAAGGGTTTTGGGGGAAGGGAACTGCCGGTGTATAGGTTCACTGATGGGACTAAGAACTGACAAGGGGTAATGCTTATACTTAAGAGAGAGAGAGAGAGAGAGAGAGCAAGAGATAAATGTGAATAGTTAAAAAAATTGCAGAACACAAATATGTAGAGATAATTAGTATATGTAATTTAGCACATAGTAAATAAGGAAGGAAATCAACATATAGAATTTGCAATAATTCCTATTGATTCTCGAAGTATGCAGAATCATTCTTCCAAGAGGGGTTTTGTAATGATATTAGCAAGTTGTTTTTCAGTGCACACAAATTGTAATTCAATAGCTCCTCCAAGAACATGATCTCTAATAAAATGATGTTTAATATCTATGTGCTTAGACCTAGAGTGATGAACATGATTTTTAGTCAAGCAAATACCACTATAATTATCACAGTAAATTTTGACAGGTTTAAACAACAAATCATAATCACTCAATTGATGGATCATCCATAAGAGTTGAGCACTGCATTGCCCAATGGCAATGTACTATGCTTCAGTAGTAGAGAGTGACACACTCCTTTGCTTTTTGCTATTCCAAGATATTAGTGATTGTCCAAGTAGTTGACAAGTACCACTTGTACTTTTACGATCATCTTTATCACCTGCAAAATCAGCATCAGAAAAAACTTATAACTTGAAGGGGTTAGTATTTGGGTACTATAAACTAAGGCTGGCCAGTGGGCCGGGACGACCCGACCCCGCCCCGGTCCCGCCCCGACCCCGCTCTAAAAAAAAAAAAAAATTTAACGGGGGCGGGACTCGAACTCGGGACGGGACGATGTCTCGTCCCGCCAGACCCGAGCCCGCCCCAGGCCCGCCGGACCCGAGCCCGCCCCGAGCCCGTCCCGACCCCGACCCCGACCCTTAAACCCCCTTTGCAAAAATGGCCGTTGCACCAACGGCCATTTTAGATTATGGCCGTTGGCCAACGGCCATTTTAGGCCCCCCCTCCCCCAACCCCCCTACCCCTTAATATTTATTTTTAACCCATAAGTTATTATATTTACACTTTAACCCAATTTTTCAACTATAAATAACTCATTTTCTCTTCATCTTTCTCACAAATCTTCCTACAATCTCTCTAATTTCTCAATATATCTCTCTACATTGTTTGCTAAATATTCAATTTTATTAATTCATTTGGGAATTGGGAGTGGAGTTGGCAACTAGCTTGAGGATCTTCCATCGAGCAAAGTTTCAATTTTCAACCTCTCGATTACACGTCGACGTTACGTCGTTTGGTACATTCGTTCCTTCATTAAATTATTATTGTCTGTTTATTTTATTTAGCGCACTTAATTTTATTGTCTTTAATTATTTATTATCATAATTAAAATGGAAGGATTAAAAGGTATGTTTAAGGGTAAGGGTAAGGGTGCTTCTTCTAGTAGAGGCAACCAGGGCAAGGGTACTTCTTCTAGTCATCTTATTCCTACACAGGATGATTTTGTTGATACTCAACATTTTCCTACAATACCATTAGATTTAGACGAGGAGTTATTTTCTGGAACTCAAGAAGACTTTAATTTAGACGATGATCTAGACGATACACCCACTAATATTGATGACAACACGCCCACTAGTGCACCTTCAACTGAAATACCTCCTATTCCCCCTAGTATGAGACGAGGTCCAGCAAAACGACCATTAAAATCAGATGCATGGACATTTTTTGATAGGGACGTAGAGAATCAAGTAGCCATATGTAAAATTTGTAAAAATGTTTTAAATTTTTAAACTGGAAAAGGTCACGGTGGGACGGGGGGTTTAATTAGACACGTAGTAAGTGCTCATCCACTAGGTATGCCCAATACCAGGCTTCAAAACCGGTGCGCAACGCCCGCTCCATCGGGACAAGGTTCACATACCGACATCGTCCCGGACCAAGTATCTGTGGTCAAATTAACCCTATGACGGGGAATTGTAGGCTCTAAATACAACAAACATAGAGATAGAGAAGCAATATCAAAATTAGTTCTTGTGGAGGGTTTGCCTCTTTCATTTCCTTCATCTCCGAGTTTTATTCATTACATTAGAGATATATATAATCCTGCTTTTAACGGTTTTCCTAGGTCAACTGTTAAGAGAGATGTATTTAAATTTGCGCATGAATATCAACAATATTTACGTTTTTCATTATATCATTTTAATGGCAAAGTATCTATCACGTCTGATATAGGTCGTAGTACTAACGGCCATGATTATTTAACTGTAACTTGTCATTGGATAGATTATAAATGGTCTATGCAAAAACGTATTTTAGCGTATAGATATATAGATGATAGGCACACTGGTACTTTTATTGCAGAAAATATTTATCAAGTGTGCGATTATTACTAATTACCGATAAAATTATGACTATTACATTAGATACCGCTTATAATCACAATTACGCAATTACAATGTTACAAAATAGTTTAGCTCCATCTCTTGCAGACCATTTTCATATAAAATGGGCGTGCCATATATATAACTTAATTGTAAAGGATGGTCTATCACTTTTTGAAGACATTCTTAGTAAAATACAATTTGCTATAAACTTTATTTTTAAAAGTAATAAAGTACAACGAGAAAAGAATATAAAAACTTGTCACGATTGTGGACTACCTTATAGAAGAATTCCACAAGAAGTATCGACTAGGTGGAATTCTTTATACGAGCAACTACTTGTTGCTTATGACTATAAATTACCTATAACTTTATTTTTAACTCTTATAATAAAAACCAAGTTGATATGATTTTAGATAGTGATTGGGTAAAAATTTCCGAACTTATTGTATTTTTAGAGAAATTTTTTCAAGCAACAAAAGAATTTTTCGGTATATATTATCCTACTATTTCAACTATGTTATTTTATATAACTCTAATATTTTTATTACTTATTGAATATATGGAAAACCAGCTTATAAGGCAGCTATTAAAAATGTTTGTCAAAATAAAAATATTTTATTCCTATTCCTTCTATTTATATTATTGGTTCTGTATTAAATCCTACTATTAAAATAGACGGTACTAAATCACTAATTGAAACTATTTACGATTGTATAGAAGTACTACCACCTCCAAGTCCCAAAAATCTAAATCACCCACCACCTATTGAACAAACTAAAGAAGAAGTGTTGAATAGCGTAGAACACCAATGCAAAAATATATATAGATTTTATCAACAAGAAAATGCTAGTAACGTACCGGCTACCATACCATCTTCTTCATCTTCAACACAACCTCACAAAGACATCTTTGTTTCGCGCTAGTATTGAAAGCCTCGTAAATAGAATGTGCGGCCGTCCCTCTACTAACCAAATTAGCGAGTTGGATATTTTTGTTTTGCAGGGTTCTGTACCGTATCAAGAAGTTATCAATGAAGATGGACAAGAAGACTTGCTGAAATACTGGAGGGGGAATGAGAAGACCTTTCCGACACTTTCATTGATGGCTCGAGATGTTTTGAACATTCAAGCGTCATCAAGTGCGTCGCAAAGCGGTTTTTCTGCAGGCGGATATCAAATAGGAGACCACAGACACTCATTGGCGGAGACACTTGGAAATTGCAGTATTATATAGAGATTGGATACGAGCGGAGCGGAGAAGGTGCGGTCAACCGGAGATCAACGAAGAAGATGATGAAAACTACAACGAAATCTTAACCGAAGGTAGGGGAAGCGAGGGGGAGGAAGTTGACCAACAAATACGTATTCCAACCGAAGAACCACATGAAATCATCAAGCAATTAGAACAGATTTTTTGAAAATGTAATTTTTAATTGCAATTTTATTATGTAATTTGCAACTTTTGGACAACACCATAAAGTTGCAATTTAGATTTTAGACAATTGTATTTGTATTACAAAAAAATCATATGTCTATTAAATAATATAAGAGGCACAAAAACAGCCTTGGGATGTTTTTATTACACGTTTTTTTATACATATGTTATTTTTAAAAAAAATGAAAACCCGACCCCGCCGCCTCGACCCGAGCCCGACCCGAGCCCGCCTCGCCTCGATATCGACGGATCGGGATCGGACGGATCGAGCAGTCCCGCCTGCACCCGACCCCGCTAGGCCCGCTAGTCCCGATCTCGACCCCGGCCGTCCCGCCCGACTTCGACCCGCTGCACTCGCCCGCCAGACTGAGCCCGCCCACCGCCACCCCTACTATAAACCATGAAAAATTGTTTCAATTAGATATCTAATAATTCTTTTGACAGCACTAAGGTGAGATTTCTCAGGAGCTGACTCGTACCTGGCACATTTGCACACACTAAATATAATGTTTGGTCAACTGGTAGTAAGGTAGAGTAGTGAACCAATCATTCATTTATACTTTAGTTTCATAAAATGGTTTACCTTCATCATCCTTATGTAGAGAACATGTGGGACTCATAGGACTTCCCATTACCTTTGCTTCACCCATGCCAAATTTTTGAATGAGCTCTTTAGTGTATTTACTTTGATAAATGAATATTCCCTTCTCAGATTGATGAATTTGCAGTCCCAAGAAGAATGTCAATTCTCTCATCATGCTCATCTCAAATTCACTTTGCATAAGATTGGAAAATTCCTAACATAAACAGGGATTAGAACTTCCAAATATAATATCATCAACATAAATTTGAATACTGAGATTTTCAGAGGAGGTCTTTTTAATAAATAATGTAGAATAATATTTCCTCTAGAAAAATCATGTTCAATTGGAAAAGCACTTAGCCTATCATACCAATCTTTTGGAGCTTGTTTGAGGCCATATAGAGCATTAGATAGTTTGAACACATGATAAGGAAATTCAGAGTTTTCAAAACCAGGTGGTTGTTTAACATAAAATTCTTCATCAATGAAACCATTTAGAAAAGCACTTTTAGCATCCATTTGAAGTTTTTTAAGGCCTTTAAATGCAGCATAAGCAAGTAACATTTGAATTGATTCTAACGGGCAACTCAACCAAATGTTTCGTCATAGTTGACTCCTTCTTGTTGTGAATATCCTTGGGCAACAAGTCGAGCTTTGTTTCTTATTACTTCTCCAGCTTCATTGAGCTTATTTCTAAACACCCATTTGGTTCAAACGATTGAGGCATTCTCAGGTCTAGGAACTAGACTCCACACTTTATTTTTCTCAAATTGGTCTAGTTCTTCCTTCATGGCTTTAATTCAGTGATCATCAGTTAATTCTTCATCAACTTTCTTTGGCTCTAGTTGTGAGATAAGAGCCAAATTTAAATTAATTTTGACAGAAGATCTAGTCTTCATATTCTCATTTACATCTCCTATGACAAACTTCTTTGGATACTCAGGCTCGCTTCTCCATTCATTTATAACAGTTCCAACAGTTAAGTTAGTTGACTTGTCAGGTTCAGAAGTCGACTCGTTATTACAGCTTTGTTTGGATGTGGAGATGATTGTTGTAGTTAATAGTTGACTATCTTCATCATTTGTAATTTTTCCTTTCTCGGCCAAACCATTAATATCATCAAAGATCACATGAATAGATTCTTCAATAAATAAAGTATGTTTATTAAACACTCTGAATGATCTACTATTGATTGAATAGCCAAGAAAATTACCTTCATCACTGCGTGGATCAAACTTACCCAGATTATCTTTTCCAATGTTATAAACAAAACACTTACACCTAAATGGATGAAAGTAACTTATATTATGCCTCTTCCCAGTCCATAGTTCATATGGAGTTTTCTTCAAAATTGGTCTTATCAGGCATCTATTTAAGATATGACATGTTGTGCTTACAGCCACAACCCAAAAGTGATATGGCAGATTATTTTCTACCATTATTGTTCTAGCCATATCTTGTAGTGTCCTTTTCTATTCAATAACACCATTTTGTTGAGGAGAGCGTGATGAAGAGAAGTTATGAGTATATCCATGTTTATTATAGAACTCTTCAAAGGCCTTGTTCTCAAATTCTCCTCCATGATCACTTCTAATCGAAGAGATGTAGCATCACTTTTCACGATGTACTTTCTCACAGAAAAACTTAAAATTATTTAAAGTATCATCTTTATGAGTAAAAAATATAACCCATGTAAAACGAGAATAATAATCTATTATAACAAAAGCGTACCTCTTTCCTTCAATACTAATAGTTCTAGTAGGACTAACTAGGTCCATGTGGAGTAGCTGCAAGGGTTTAGAAGTAGACACAACATCTTTGGAATTAAAAGAGTTTCTTGTTTGCTTACCTTTTTGGTAGGCATCACATATATGTCCTTGGAGTAGTTCAACTTGGGGAGTCCTACAACTAGTTCATGCCTTGCAAGTTTTTCTATCAAGCGCATGCTTGCATGTCTAAGCTTCTTATTCCAAATCTATGGGGCTTCTCCCATTGATGCTAAGAAAATGTGTTCTTCAGAATATTTTGTTGAATCAAGTACATACACATTCTTGTTTATGCTCCCATGTAGCACAGATTTTCCAGAGAGGTCCTCAATGATACATCTTGATTTTCTGAATCTAACTTCTATATCAAAATTACATAGTTGACTTATGCTTAGGAGGTTATATCTGAGAGATCCTTCACCAAATAAACATTAGTGATATCACAGAAATCATTAAAAGCATTAGTTCCTATATCAATAACTGATCCAATAGAGTTGTCTCCAAAAGTTACCAGTCCTCCATCAAAATCCTTGATTGTTTTGAATATGCTTTTATTACCTGTCATGTGACTTGAACACCCACTATCTAAATACCATTTACCTCTTGATTTCTCCTTGTGGTGTTCCTGCAAAACAAAATGATTACTTTCGTTTAGGTACCTAAGATTTCTTGGGTCCTTGAGGGTTAGTTTAACAAAGTTATCTTTATCTTTTGGTTTCCAAGTCCAGCCAAAAGTAATTTCACAATGAAATCTGCAGTTGTAAAACTCGTGTCCAATTTTACCATAACAAAAACAGGATTGAGAAAAGTGTAATTTAGTGACATACTGATTAGTCGGCTTGCCATGATATTTTTTATTAATAAACTTCCTATTAGTTGACTTATTCCACTGAGTCAATTGGTCTGTCTATAGTAGGAAATAGAGTTATTAGTTGAGTAGCTAGAAGCAGACTTGTCACTTATAGGCTTTTTCCCAATTGACTTGTTATGTTAAGTCGACTGGTTTGACCTAATAGATCTATGACTAGTAGATTTGTGTAAACTGTTTAGTTGTAGTTGCAAATCATGAACTTCTTCTTGAAGAAGATCCCTTTCAATTTCACAAACTTCTAGGTTAATTTCCCAGTCTTTCTTTTCCTTACTAATTTTCAGTATTCATCAAAAACTTTATTTAAATCCTCAAGAGTTTGATCAAGCGGCTCTTGAGTTTCATGACACTTAGGATAAGAATAGGGTCTTACCTCGCTGGTTTCACCAATTGCCAGGAAGCATATGTTGCCAGTCACTTCATTCTCATCTTTTGAGATTTCATCTTTGCTCCAACTACTGAATGCTCTCTATTTTTGTTGTCCTCGGAATGACTTCCTTTGTTACTATGGACACTCACAGGCTACGTGACCATACTTTCCACATTCATAGCACTTTCCATCATTTCTTGGTTGATCACCTTGAGATTTACCTTTTCTAAAGTTTGAAGAGTTTCTCAATAGCTCCAGCTCGCAACCACAAGGGCCCGGCCCGCGAGGCCAGAGTGGGCTCAGCGGTCAGCCTCCATT
Organism: Anisodus acutangulus; assembly: GCA_029783415.1. Classification (NCBI taxonomy): domain Eukaryota; kingdom Viridiplantae; phylum Streptophyta; class Magnoliopsida; order Solanales; family Solanaceae; genus Anisodus; species Anisodus acutangulus. The sequence continues at coordinate 24,128,464 of CM056489.1, forward strand.
CGAATTATGTTAGGGGGTCTTTCGCTTTTGCCAGATCTAGAGAGATACGGTGGTCATGTGGATACCTATATACCTGTAGGTGAGAAGCTACACTACTATGATGTAAACTCGCTTTATCCTTTTGTAATGAAGGAAAACATCATGCCCACTGGGCGGCCTGTCTGGGATAGGGATTTTCATGAGCGAGACATAGATAGCCTCTTTGGGTTGTTTCTAGATCTTTTCATGGTTTCCACTACAGATCTAGACATCATAGTGACTTCATCTTCTCTAATATAATTATCAACTTGAGACTTGAATGCTACAACTTTCTTCTTGCTTTCATCTTGACCAGGCTTGTTAAGATCGGTCTTTTCAAAATCTATTAAGTCTTCTCTTATTTCATCATAGGTAAGTGTCTTGAGATTTATACTTTCTACAACAATAACTTTAGTATGCCACTGTGGAGGGAGAGATCTAAGAATCTTTCTTATATTATCCACAGATGAAAAGACTTTTCCTGAGGCTTTGAGTTCTCCTAAAATATTGTTAAACCTAACAAACATGTTCTCCACTGTTTCTCCATCTTTCATCTTGAAGGTTTTATATTTATAGACAATGAGACTAATAATAGTTTTATTTACTTTGTATGTACCTTCATAGGTGACTTCAAGTTTATCCCACATCTCTTTAGCAGTTTCACATGTGGAGATCTTTTCATATTATTCTCCACTGACAGCATTGTATAGCAGGTTCCTTGCTTTTGAGTATATTTGTATCACATCCATTTGTGCATCAGTGTAGTCGGCTGAGAGGCCAACTCATCAGTTGATGTGGCTTCTTCCTTCTTGTTATCATCAATCTTTGTTTTGGGCATATGAATTTCTCTCGACTTAATGACCCTCTAGATCTTGACATCATATGACTTGATGTAAGTTTCTATTATAACTTTTTCATGAGAGAAATGTTTCCCATTGAAGTAGAGTGGTATAGTTTGGGAAGTGCCTTCTTGAAATAAAGCTCCAGTCGTAATGTGGTTTGACATGATCTTTTTCTCACTTTCTATTAAGCAAATACAATGTGACACCTTGCGCTGATACCAATTAAAAGTGCAAGAGGGGGGTGAATTATAATTTTTCATTTCTTAGTCGATTACCTCAAGGTGCTAGTCGATTGTTAACAAAAATAGAAAAAAAGGGCAGTCTGATGCACTAAGCTCACGTTATGCGCAGGGTCCAGGAAAGGGACAAACCACAAGGGTCTATTGTACGCAGTCTTATACTAAAAGTAAATAACACCAAATGTTTTTATACTGATTCAGATTCAATGTGAATCCAGTCCCATTGGGTTGCAAGGGTATTCTTTGCAGCTCTTTTGAAGTTTGGATTGGCACAAGGATAGTTTAAATAGAGCTCCTACGTCTATACTCAAGCACTCGTAATCTTTTGATACAATGCCTCACCAACTATATTATATCTCTTCTCACTTTTTTGTATATACTATAAATCACTCAAAATTATAATGCTAGTTAAAAGTAAAGTAGAGAGCTTGAGAGGTTGAGAAAAAAGTATAAGTTGGTTCGTCTCATTGAGCCTTCATATATAGTCTTCGGACTTGTAGTGTTTTGGCTCTATTTGAAGAGAAGTCAATCCAAGAGATTTGATCCTTAGAAAATAGGAATATTGAGGACCCTAATTTTCAAGAATAAGGTTAGAGCTTTCCAACGGACTTATCTTTTTTCCTTGTGGAAGTTGTGACCGATTCTTCAACATGCTTGTCCGTAGTTATATCCTTAATAGTTTGGTACTTGTTTCCTTGATGAAGTGATCTTGATATACTTTATTAATGCGTCGAGATCTCATAGGTACTTGATTTGATCTTTTCCATTCTTGATTGATTTGTCTCTATAAATAAGATGTTACTTATTTATTGCACATGGACGTACTGCTTTGGGATTTAACTAGTCAGTTGCGCTGAAGTATTCCTTTGGACCTTGTGAGTCATCAATAAGATGTTACTTATTTATTGCACTTGGATGTACTACTTTGGGCTTCACTAGTCAGTTGAGCTCAAGTATTCCTTTGGGCCTTGTGAACTGGGCCCGCCTTTCCCTTGTGAGTTGTCCTGCACAAATATTATGCCATCATTAAAACTTAACACAAACACATTATTAGGAATAGTATTTAAATAGCTTGCAACCGCCTCGTGGTCCAGATTTAAGTTAATATGAACATGATGTTTCAGCAAGTCCGACATTGATTATGGAAGAGAGAAGAAAAAATAAATGTGGGTACGTCCTCTTTTCCTATTTCAACCGATATTCTAGTATGCATCCAACAGGTATTATAAGAACAAATTGCGATGAGAAAAAAGTGGGATTTCTTTGCAAATGTACAGGCAAATAGAGAGACAGTGATGGACGCAAATATATCACATATTATATCAGTTGGAAGATGCTAAACTTGATCAAAATGTTATACGCAAACCCTACAAAATAATGTTATTGCCACATCTCCGACCATCTATACAATGGAGAAATTCTTGGGGAATTTTTATAATGCTGTCCAGTGTTTTAGCAAGCAGAATTTTCAGCCATATACGTTCATAAATCTAAACAGCAACAGTCTTTCTAATGCAGGTACTAGTTGATGTCAAACTCCAGAACTCTCAATGACATTGTCAGTACCAACTTTGCTAGATTTCATGCCATTTAATTATAATGACCCGTCTGGTTGTTTTTAGAAAAAGACTTTTATTTACTTGTTTGACCCTTCCCGTAGACTCTATGTGGGGTTTGTGACACATGGGGATAGGTGACATAGATCATGAGATCCATTTATATGAGTTTTAGATAAAAAACACCAAAATTAAAAACTTAGAGTTTGTTAGTTTGACTCAGAGTTGACTTTTGGCTAGATGGGTTTATTTCTGGGTTTTGTTGCTTTCAGTAGTTCTGGAGGGTCATTTATGACTTAGTTGAGTCTTTGGTTTGCTTCTCGAGGCAATCAGATGTGTTTTGTATTTAGATATTTAATTTTCCCCAGATGATTCGTTTGAAAAGTATGTCTTAGCTTAGTTAAATGTGAAATTCGAGGGTACGACTAAGTTCGTAGCACTGTTTACCATAGACGAGCATATCTTATTTGTATCTAGGGGGTCTCGGGAGTGTTTTGGATGTTTGGTAGAGGTTTTGGCTTAGTTCTATGATCTAGTGTCTAGTGTACCCCTCGGCGACACCAGTTTATGCTTTGGCGCATCTGCCTCGGCGAGAGGTTGGCTCATCGAAGCGGGAGTTGAGAAAGTGTGGAATTCTGTCGTGACAGAGGGTTTGTCCATAAAGGCGAGACTGCTCCTGCGGAGTTGTGCTCGCCGTAGCGCTGAGGCGAGGTGTCAAGTGACACTGCCTCAGCGGAGGTTTCATTCGCCATAGCGGGTTCGCTCCAGTGGAGTCAATTTTTCTAGGTGGAAGGAATGTATCATGTGTCCTATAAAATCTCCTAGATCATAATTCTTTTCACAATTTAGAATATCTCTAAACCAGCGCCGTTGTGAAGCAATTTCAGAACTCTAAGAGCAATTTCAACCTTGGGGTAAGTGTTTCTTTCAATTATTAACTTACGTTTATGTTTCTAAGTTTATTAATGGTGATCAAGTGTGTCATTAAGTTAGCGAAAATGAATTGCAAGTTTCTATGAGATTAAGAGAACTATGCTATTGTTTTAATTGAGGTTTATGGATCAAATTATGTTAATATCATGAATTAGGATTGGATTTTGTTAGATTGTCATGTTGTAAATCTTAATTTAAGGATAGAAACCTATTTTCAATTGGGGGAAATTCTTGGGTTTCAATTTATGGCTTTTGGATATTGTTCAATTGAGGGTTCAAATGTGTATAGTTTTTCAATAACTTAAGGATATGACTACTTAGTATGTATTCATGGTTTTCGGGTATTAAAGTTCGAGTTTTGGTGATGTGAGCCTGGGTTGGTATTTTAAAGTCTTATTTGTAAGGTTTATAGCCTTGTATGTTACATGAGCTTTATATTAACGAATAGTGTATATACATGGATAGACTTCGACCATCACGGGGCGCGAAGGAAGGGCATGTCTATTACCGAGGCTTGATCGCATATCATTCCTATTTGGCCCGAGGTAGGCTACAGTTTAGCTTTTCGAGACTTTGATAGAAGTGCATAATTAGTTATAAATATTGAGGGTATTGGGCATGTTTGGAGGTCTCACTCGGGCAGTTGTGATGAACGTCTGAATGGGTACCAGTGTTGAACTATGATGATGGAGTTTGGGGAATCAGTCTTGTGCTGGTTCCGACTACTGAATTATTTGGGTTTGTCGCCATATATGGGCTTGTCGTAATAGTTGCTTGATATGTTTACTTATCACACATGCTTTCAATTTGATATCTTGAATTGTACTTGGAAAGTAATATGAATTCTTGGAAGCATGTGATAACTCATCTCTTATTTGGTTACATCTTATTGTATCATGATACCTTGTCTTATATTGTCATTTGCATTCATACACTCATGGTTCTGTAATATTGATATGAGAGTGGTATGGATATGTTGTGGGCCAGAAAGGTAAGAACACTTGTGATATTATGGCAACACATAGATGATATTGATATGCGGGGATCGGAGTTATATGCCTGCAACATAATATTAGTGCAGCAAAAAGTTGGGCTCCGTGATCTGATGAGTTATTTCAGAGCGGATGGGTATATGGACTTCGCAGGTCCCCCATGGGTGTACGGATCATAATAAAGCATTGATGTACTGTATACCGGGATGGATAAAGGTACCTGGCATATGTATTGCATTCATATCATACGTACATACATATATATATATGTGTGTGTGTGTGTGTGTGTGCGCCATCTTATTTATTACTTGTGTATATACTTGTATTTGAAGTAATTGTTGATGACTTGACTAAGTTCTGGATATGAAAAGAATATACTTGTTACTTGACACTTGAGTTGTTGTGGAACTCTTTGGAAACTGGATTAGGTGAGTAAGAATAAACTCTTATTGAAATAAGAAAACATGTAAACTTTGTGAATCATTATGTGTACTATGTGACCTTACTTGTACTATTGAACTGATTAGAATAAGATTTCTTGGTGTCAACTTGGTATTTATCTCTGATTATGTATCTTTAGTCATTGTCAGTCTATGATATCTGTGGGGTACGATTTGTACTCATGCTACACTTGTTGCATCTTTTCTTGATGTAGATAAAGATCCAACGACTAGCTCGAGACCGTATGGCTGAGTTCGAGCGGTTGATCCACAGCTATCAGGGTAAAGATATCTTCTCCAGCATGCCCTGGATTGCTCTATCTCATTTACTGTCTTCATTTCTGTTCTAGAGACATGTTTATACACTTTAAACTCATGTATCCAGTTGGCACTTAATGCCCTTGACTTTCAAACTTATATTATTTTGTTAGAGCGCTTGTATGTACAAACTAGATCACTTGGGGATTGTTTCGTATGTATCAGACTTATCATTTTCTTCCGCATTATATTATGAGATAGCTTATGTAGTATTTGTATTCCTTTTGAATTTACTTATGTCATATCATATTAATGATTGCGGAGTGGTTCACCTATGATGTGGGATTATGTAGGTGCCACCATGATTACTAAAAAGGGGTTGTGACAAAGTTGGTATCAGAGCCCTAGGTTAAACGGTCTTAAATACAAGAGTGATGTCTAGTGTAGAGTCTTGCGGATTGGTGTAGAGACGTTTGTACTTATCTTCGAGAGGTTATGTGACATTTAGGAAATTTCACTTTCTTCATTCCTTTCGTTCTAAATTGAGTCAAATTGATATTTGACCTTTATTTTTATTCTCTCACAGATGGTGAAGACTCATACCGATGCAACGAGGGAGGAAGCATAAGCACCGGCACAGGCCATGTGTGGTTATGGTAGAGCATGCGCTCGAGGCTGGGGTAGAGCTAGAGTAGTAGTCCAGTTCGGGGTAGAGCACAGAGAGCTAGTCAGGCTCATACTAGATCAGAGTCCCAAGAGCCTTATATTGAGCCTCAGGATGATATGCTAGAGGAGGAGATGGGGCCAGCCCAGGATCAACCTAAATTTATTGCTACTCCGATTCTAAGGACACGTTGGTCAGATTATGAGTGTTCTTGATTGTCTTTCTAAGATAGGCACACATCCTACTACTCTGGTGATTCTCAGACCCATGCGAGAGGGGGGCAGACTTAGACCCCCAAGTTTCGTACACCTGGTATTCAGCCAACGGCGATGTCAGCGCTCGGTATCGACGAGGTTCATGCTCTAGAGTCTGGTCCCCGGCCTATTGGAAGGACAGCTATGACCTATGACGAATGGAAGATATGGGAGCATTTTTCGAACATGAAGCCTCCGGTGTTTTATGGTCACCCCGAGGAGGATGCGTATGAGTTCATCATGAGCAGCCACGAGAGGTTGCACACTCTTGGTATTGAGAGACTGATGGAGTTAGTTTCGTGGCCCTTCAGCTTTTGGGGGATGCAAAGCAGCGGTGGAGGGCGTATGTTGATTGTTTGCCTACAAGGACGCCTCCATTAACTTAGGTCAGGTTCTATAGGGTCTTGTAGTAGAAGTATGTGTCGTTGAGCTTGCGATTGTGCAAGAGTGATGAGTTTCAGAAGAATGGTCAGGGCCATTCTATAGTTGCGCAGTATGAGACTCATTTTCATGCCTTCTCGCGTTATGCAGCATTGTTGTTTCCCTGCTGAGGCTAAGCGAGAGAGATGTTTTATTCGAGGATTGAGTACTCTGCTCAAGTTGGCCACGTTGCAATTGGTGGCTTTGGGAGTTTCTTTTGAGACTGTGTCAAAGCATGCCAGGATGGTGGAGTTTGTGAGAGGTAGTTTGTCCAGATATGAGTCTGATGAGATGGCGAGGCAACATGGTCAGTTTAGTGGTTCCACTTACCGTGGTTATGGGATCAGGTGAGGTATCAGCAGTCGCAACCCAGTTGACTGGTCCAGGCAGCTCTACATATTATTGATGGTTACAGTGGGGGTCAGTCGTCCAGGGGTTCTCAGTCTAGATATTCTAATCCTGGTGGTTTGGGTCCTTTTGTCTCTATTCATCAAGCCTCATCGGCCAGGACCTCTGTTGAGTGTGGAGAGGTTGGGAATTTTAAGAGAGATTTCCCCAGACTTATATCGAGTGCACCCAGGACTCCAGCACAACCATCCAGAAGTGGTAGTCAGAGTAGCCGGAGAGGATCTTATTTGGGTTGTAGTGGCTATAAGTCTGGGCATGGTGGATCTCAATCGGGGAGAGATATAACTCATTTGAGCTGAGGTGGTTAGTAGGGTTCTAAATCTGTGATAGGACGCACCCATTGCTAAGCATTCCCTAATAGAGTCGAGACTAAGGCATCCAATGCAATCATCACTAGTATCATCTCAGTTGATCATCGGTCGGATACTGTATGTGTCTGCCTACTTTTCTACTAAATTGGAGATGTGGTGTGATATGTTTGATGTTCCTATTTGTGTGTCTACACCAGTTGGTAATTCAGTGATTGTAGATAGAGTATATCGCATGTGTGTAGTTACTTTCATAGGTTACAACACTTTGGTAGATTTGGTTATCTTAGATATGGTGGACTTCGATGTTATCTTTGGTATGGATTGGCTATCACCATATCATGCGATTCTGGATTGTTATTCTAAGAAGGTCACGCTAGCTATGCCTGGTCTTTTAAGGTTAGAGTGGAGAGGCGCTCCAGCCCTACTCCTAGGAAGGTCATTTTGTATATTCGGGTTAGGAAGTTGGTGGATTGGGGTTGTTTGTCTTATCTTCTCATATTAGAATATGAGTGCGGAGACTCTTTCCCTTGATTTTGTTTCGGTAGTTAGTAAATTCGTTGAGCTCTTTCCTTCAGATTAATCGGGTATGCCGCTAGATAGAGACATTGACTTCTGTATTGATATCGAGTCGTGTACTCGACTTATTTATGTTCCTCTGTACCGTATGGCTCCGTCAGAGTTGAGAGAGTTGAAGGAGAAGTTTTAGGGTTTGTTGAGTAAGGGCTTTATTCGATCGAGTGTATCTCCATGGGGTGCTTATGTCTTATTCGTGAAGAAGAATGATGGCACCATGCGTATGTGCATTGATTACAGAAAGTTGAACAAGGTCATTATCAGAAACAAGTACCCTATTCCGCGTATTAATGACATGTTTGATCAGCTTCATGGTGCTTCTGTATTTTCAAAGATTGACTTGAGGTTCGGGTATTATCAGCTGAAGATCCGGGCCGAGGATGCTCCCAAGACGTCTTTCCAGACTCGTTATGGGCATTATGAGTTCTTGGTGATGTTATTTAGGCTTACTAATGCCCCGCAGCATTCACGGACTTGATGAATAGGATATTTAAGCCATAATTGGATTCTTTTGTGATTGTGTTTATTGATGACATCTTGATATATTCAAAGAGTCGGGAGGACCACGAGCAGCATATGAGAGTGGTCCTTGGGATTTTGAAAGAGAAAAAGTTGTATGCTAAGTTCTCAAAGTGTGAGTTTTGGTTGATCACAGTAGCATTTCTGGGACATGTGGTGTCCAAGGATGAGATTATGGTTGATCTTAATAAGATAGAGGCAGTCATGGACTGGCCTAGACCAACTTCTGTGACAGAGATTCAGAGTTTTATGGGTCTTGCTAGCTACAATCACCGATTTATCAAGGGATCCTCTTCTATTGCTTCTCATCTGACGCATTTGACTCAAAAGGAGATTCCATTCCAGTTGTCCGATGAGTGTGAGCAAAGCTTCCAAAAGCTCAAGACTCTTTTGACCACAGTCCTGATTTTATCCCTTCCGGTGGATGGGAAGGCTTTACTCTATATTCTGATGCTTTTAGGATTGGGTTGTGTTGTGTGTTAATGCAGGATGATAAAGTTATTATTTATGCATCAAGGCAGTTGAAGGTGCACGATAAGAATTATCATGTTCATGATATGGAGTTGGTTGTTGTTGTGTTTTCTTTGAATATTTGGAGACATTATCTTTATGGTGTCCATTGTGAGGTGTATACCGACCACCGCAGTCTTCAGCATATGTTTAATTAGAGGGATTTAAACTCTAGGCAGTGTTGGTGGATAGAGTTATTGAAGGATTATGACATGACCATTGTATACCATCCAGGCAAGGCTAATGTAGTAGCGGATGCCTTGAGCCGAAAGGCAGTCAGCATGGAGAGTTTAGTTTGTTTGGTTGTTTCTGAGCGTCATTTAGTATTGGAGGTCCAGTCTCTAGCCAACTATTTTTTGAGTCTTGATATTTCGAATCCGAGTATGATTCTGACTTGTATGGAGGCGAAGTCGTCTCTTTTGGATTAGATTCGAACTCACCAGTATGATGATGCGAAGCCATGCAAAATTTGAGATAAGGTGATGAGTGGTGAGGCCAATGAGGCCATGGTTGATAGTGAGGGTGTTTTGAGGATCAATGATAGAGTGTGTGTGCCTCGTGTGGGAGATTTGACCAGATTGATTATGGAGGAGGCCCACAACTCTAAGTATTCGATTCATCCAAGTGCTACTAAGATGTACTGTGATCTGAGGCAGCACTACTGGTGGGGGAGGATAAAGAGAGACATTGCTGATTTTGTGTCTCCGTGTCAGAATTATTGGCATGTCAAGTATGAGCACCAACAATTTGGTGGTGTGTCTCAAAAGATGCCCATTTCTGAGTGGAAGTGGGAGAGGATTGCCATGGATTTCGTTGTTGGGTTGCCCAAGACTTTAGGCAAGTTTGATGTTATTTGGGTCATTATTGATAGACTGACCAAGTTCGCGCATTTCATTCCAGTTCAGATGACTTATAATGCAGAGAAGTTGGCTAAGATCTACATCTGGGAGATTGTTCGTCTTCATGGGGTTCCTATCTCTATCATCTTGGATCATGGTACTCAGTTTACTTTGCATTTCTGATGGACTTTGCAGAGAGAGCTAGGTACTCACTTGGATCTCAATGCATCATTTCACTCTCAGACCGACGGTTAGTCCGAGCGGATAATTCAAGTATTAGAGGCAATGTTGTGAGCCTGCGTGATTGATTTTGGTAGTCATTGGAACCAGTTCTTACCCTTGGCAGAGTTTGCGTAGAACAACAACTATCACTCCAATATTGATATTGTTGTATTTGAGGCCTTGTATGGTAGGAGATGTCGATCTCCCAATGGTTGGTTTGATGTGTTCGAGGTCCGTCCTTGGGGTATTGATTTGTTGAGGGATTCATTAGAGAGAGTGAATGTGATTCAGGACAAGCTCCTGGTAGTGCAAAGCAGGCAGAATGAGTATGTGGACTGGAAGGTCCGAGACTTAGAGTTTATGGTGGGTTTTGAAGGTCTCACCCATGAAGGGTGTGATGAGATTCGACAAGAGATGGAAGTTGAGTTCGAGGTATATTGGACCCTTCGAGGTTCTTTAGAGAGTTGGAGATGTGGTATATGAGTTGGCTTTGCCACCAGGTCTGCCAGACATTCATCTAATTTTCTATGTGTCTATGCTGAAAAAGTATTATGCCGACGATTCTTGTATCATCCAGTGGAATTCCGTACTGCTTGATCAGAATTTGGAGTTCGAGGATGAGCCTGTGGATATTTTAGACATGCAGATGAGGAAGTGAGATCGAATAAGATAGCTTCGGTGAAGGTTCAGTGGAGGCATCGTCTTGTTGAGGAGGCGACTTGGGAGACTGTCTGATATAAAAAGTAGTTATCCTAGCTTGTTAACTACTTCCAGTACGTTCCCTCTATTCATTTCTCTTCGTTCGAGTACAAACGTTGTTTTAATTGATATCTGATGTAACGTCTCATCTGGACATTTTTAGCTAAAGATCATTATTTGCTTGTTTGACCCTTCATGTGGCTCTATGTGGGGTTTGTGATGCGCGGGGATGGGTGACACCGATCTCGATGTCTATTTATATGAGTTTTGGATGAAAAACTCGAAACTAGAAACTTAGAGTTGGTTAGTTTGACTCAGAGTTGATTTTTTGCTAGATAGGTTCGTTTCTGGGTTCTGTCACTTCCGGTAGTTTCGGAGAGTCGTTTATGGCTTAGTTGAGTCTTTGGTTTGCTTCCCGAGGCAATCAGATGTGTTTTGTGGCTTTATTTGTGAAATTTGGATATTTGGTTTTCCTCGACCGATTCGTTAGAAAAGTATGCTTTAGCTCGGTTATATGTAAATTTTGAGGGTACGAGCAAGTTCTAGCACTGGTTACCATAGACGAGCATATTTGGTTTATGTTCGGAGGGTCTCAGGAGTGTTTCGGGTGTTTGGCAGAGTTTTTGGCTTGGTTTTATCATCTGATGTCTGGTGTCCGCCTTGGCGGCACCAGTTTTTGCTCCTGCGTGTCCGCCTTGGTGAGAGGTTGGCTCGCCAAAACGGGAGTTGAGGAAGTGTGGAATGGCGGAGGGTCTGTCCACAGGGGCGAGTCTGCTCCTACGTAGTCGTGCACGCCGTAGCGCTGAGGCGAGGTGTCAAGTGACACCGCCTCAGTGAGGGTTTCATTCGCTGCAGCGGGGTCCGCTCCAACGGACTCGATTCTTCTAGGGTGGAAGTATTGTATCAGGTGTCCTATAAAATTTCCTAGGTCAGAATTCTTTTCCCAAATTGTAATATCTCGAAACCAACGCCGTCGTGGAGCAATTTCAAAACCCTAAGAGCAATTTCAACCTTGGGGTAAGTGTTTCTTTCATTTATTGACTTGAGTTTATGCTTCTAAGTTCATTAAAGGTGAAGTGTGTTATTAAGTTGGGGAAAATGAATTGCAAGTTATTATGAGACTAAAAGAGTTATGCTATTATTTTAATGGAGGTTTATGGATCAATTTGTGTTAATATCATGACCCCAAAGCTAAAAGGAAAAAAATGAACAAATATACATATATATGCCCATTATCCTTTTTCCTGACTGTGTGCTTTAGAATAAAAGGACGACAAGTCGTATTTGTATGATGAAATACATATCTACCTTTTTAGAGAATACTTCATGAAAAAAAAACAATATATTTTTAGTAATTGCAATAAAAATAGGGTTATATTAATTAAAACTCTCATGATCATATTTTATGAGCAATACCAAGGCTTGTTAAAAGTCATCCTTTATATATATAAAAGTCATGAAAAAGAGAAGTCACTTTTAAAATATTTTTGTATCATACCAGCCCTCAACCTAATATTACAAGTCAATAAAAGTCCTAAAAGATTCTGAAGTTAGCACTGATCTATATTGGTGGAGATTGACAAGAAAGGCAAGCCTATGATTTATTGAACTTATCTTAAAACAAACAATGTTCTAAATTTTCTTTCTTAAATCAAGAATTTTAACAGTGACGTTTACAGAGTAAAAGTGAAGGTATAAACAAAACAAGTTCTTAATATATAAAGTTATTATATCTTATTTTTCTTTCCTCGGGACGAACAAAGGTTTAAGTGTGGGAGAATTTGATAAGTGTATTTTGTTGGATTGTAAATATACAATTATCCTTACAGAAACATAAAAACTGTCATTATTTTTCATATTTTTAACAAAATATTGCAGGAAAGAATTAATACAGAGTCAAGTAAAATATCAAAGAAGAAACACAACAAAGCGGAAAAAAAGAGCAAGTTATGATGAAATAGATAAAATAAAGTTTTATGGAAAGAATACGGAAGACATTATACAACAAAACCAAAAGTTCATAACATGTTGTCATGCCAAAACCGTTACCAACAAGCAAAATGATTGCGACCAAGAGTTTATAACATATTATCATGTCAAAACCATTGCCAACAAGCAAAACGGTTATGACCTTATGGCTATAAAATGGACATCAAGCTCTGAAGAAGACACTTAGTTTTTGAATCATTCCTTTTTAGAGAGTAACTTTCTTTTTAGTTCTAAATAATTTCCAAGACTGGAATTACTCTAGTTCCTGATTTTAATTAAGTAGGGAAAATTCTTCTTCTTGAGTAATTCTTTCTATTTTCTTATTTAATAGACATGAATATTATCATTGTAATTATTAACTGCAGTATGAAGTAATTTTTCTTTTGTTGGGATAGTTAATGAAATTTGATATATTTTATAATACTATTTTGGTTTGTCTACATTCTTAGCCTGAACTTTTCATCTACATTTCATAAAGTGCAAGAATGATAGTTTTTATTTAATTATTGTTATCACATCTATATATGTTATTTCTAAGTTATGCTTATATTAATTTTGTCTCACAGAGAAAAATTAATATATAATAATAGATGAATAGAATAGTAGAGAGAGTAATTTTTATTAACTTATTATTTCAAGTCTGTAATCTTACTTGCCTCAATTTTAATTCTCACAGAGAAATTGTTATAGACAAAATTATCAGTTCAAAGTAAAAATATTCTCAAAAAGTTTTTACTATTTTTAGCACAATTTGGGAAAGAGAATATTTTGATTTAATCGCCACTAGTTTTAAATCAATTAATTGATATAACCACATGGAGTGTTAGTTAATTATTTGTTTTTAGTGTGAAAATATAATTGTATTAGCAATAAGAAATTATTCTTTAGAGAAATACACGTAGAAACTGAAATTTATTATAATATTATATCAAGTAAATTCAACGATTTCCAACTCTTTTTAAATATATAACTTTTCTGGAAGTAGTTGTTTTTAATCTAAGTAATTCTAATTTCAAAAAACCATCTTTCATCAATTTGATTCTCTCAAATAGTAGTAAAAATATTACAAATCTATAGCATAGATTTTCCAATTTCTGTGGAATGATATCATAAACTATACTAGAATTTGACAGAGTACGAGCATAAGAATCTTTTACAAATTGACTTCGTCAGGCTTCTTTCTACGTATGGGAAAATCACTGTTCTTCCCTACGCCACATTTAGTTCATGAAAACATGATTTCTTATATACAATTTAATAATTAACACTTTATTAAAATATTATTATCTAATCAATCTATAACTTAAAGTAAATTTATATATAATTTAATTTATATTTGAATTAATTTAAAATAAAAAAAATGTGCACCATTGGGCTAATGTTTAGTGCTAACAATTTTAAGGGCATTTTCAGTCATTTTTGCAGAAAAATCGCTCATCAACACTTTTTGCCCAACCATATCAGCTTCTTATTTTTAGCTTCAACGCTTTTATTTAAACACGTAACTGTAATATAAATTCAGTTCCAACACTTAAAAATTACTTTTTAACCCTTAATGCTTGAAAACTATTTCATCCGTTCCAATTTATGTGACGTTGTTCGACTAGCAACAAAGTTTAAGGAAGAAAGAAAAGAAATGTGTGCAAGCCATAGACATTTGTCTGAATATAATTATCCTATTTAAGGTAAAATGAGATTTAAAGTTAAATCATTTTTAATTAGGGAGGCATGTCATTCTTTTTAGAACAAACTAAAAACGAAAGTATGACACATAAATATAAATTAAATTAGTAAATTTCATCTAACCCAAACGGGCTTTAAACAACAAATCAATTACCATCTCACCCAAAAAAATTCTTCACATAGGAGATAGAGAAGAAAATGAGAAAAATTACGCTTTATGCCTAGTGGGAGAAAACATTTACACCACGTAACTCAGATTTTGAGTTTGTTACCTGGTTTAGCCCATATTTGTGTATAAACAGCTTTCATACACTATTGTACGCTTTTATACAAGGTTGATATATTATGTATAATGCTTTATCCCATGTATAATGTTATATAATTGTTTATTGGGCTACATTACGTAATATATTATATGGGCTGTATATTTTTGAAAATTCCAAATTGAGAAAATTACAATATGGAATCTCGAGCCACCAATAAGATTAAGTTTTGGTTACCTCTAAAGGTTGTTTGGGTAAGTCGCAATCAACTTATTTGAGAATTAATTTTTATTAATATTTTTTTTTGAAAAAAGTGTTTTCAAGAATAACAATGTGTTGGCTAAATCATTCGAGAGTGATGTTGTTAATTGTAAAGACCCACTTGTTCGTTTTGAGCTTTTATACTTCTTTTTCTCAAAATACCCTTCTTGTAGTTTCATGTTGGTATTTATGATCTGTGGGGATGAATGACACAATTTCTGAGGCAATCGGGTGAATTTCATATCATTTTTAGCAAAGTTGGAAGTTCTTAAGTTAAGAAAATAAGGAAGTTTGACCAAAGTCAAATTGGGGGTAAATTGGGCTTGTATCAGAATTTCGTCGACTCCATAAGGTCTGCAATATGATTTATGACTTATTCAAGTAGTTGGTTGGATCCTGAGGGGTTCAGTGTGATTTGGGACTTTGATTGAGAACTAGTTAAGTTAAGGATTTGGAGTTGACCACGATCAACATCGGGTCAATACGACATATTTTCAGTGTTTTGAGTGTACGAGCAAGTTCATAGCGTGTTTTTATGATTAAAATGCATACATGGTTTGTGTCCGTGAGGTTCCGGATGAGTTTCGGGTGTTAAAACTAAGATTTTGCCATCGCTGAATTTTTTAGAACAACAATTCCAAAAATATTGATTATGTCCCTAATTTCATCCATAAATTTCAGAGTTCCTTTAAAGCTTCAAAACATCATACGTCTCTCATTTTTAAGGCCAAATTGAGTGATTCAAAAGGCTATTTTAGGTGAAACTTTGTAAGGATTATGCTAGGCTTGTTAAAGCTGAGTTTTGTAATCATCTAGCATCTGATTCGAGTTGGGATAGTTGTTGTGTTTTTTCACTTGTTTCGAAATTTAATCCCGTTTTCTCACAGGTTTGGAAGCTTGGATTAAGGTGATTTCAAAGACATCCTTCTCATATTTGCTTAGGTTAAGAATATAAACCTTATTTTATGGTACTCCATTAAGTTCTAACATTATTTTAGTTGATTTCATGGTTGGGTATTGGAAAATTGAGTTTTTTTACCCTAGGTTGGATTTTTAGGAAAATAAGAAATTGAAGGACATATTAAAGTCTTTTTACTGGATTTTCTAGATTTAAGTCCCTTGAGTTGATAGTAAACTATTTTTAAAGAAAAATTCTTATTTGATCGCCGAAGTTGAGGCCACCTTTTGATATTTTTAAAGCTCTAAGTTAAAATTATAAATTTCTTTAAACTGGAAGTTGAATTAAAGTCGGTTTTGGATCATTTCTGAATATAGACTCTATACATTGGGTAACTGATTTTGGGGTTAAATTACATTTTTCCCTTTGAGGATCGGGATTGCCTTTTTGGGTTCATTTTTTTATTTTAAATTAAAGTATAGTAATACGGGTATATCCGAGCTCGTATACTCATGTATATTATGTATTTGATAGTTTTAGAGCGTTTCAAGGCTTTAGGAAAGAGAAAGGCAAAATCTTGATTGGATTTGTGATGAACTTACTTGAATTTATTGGCCTTTGAGTCCGAATTATTGAAATATTTATTATCATATATGTTGTATCATGCATATACATTGACTTGAGATCAGATATGAGTTAGAATTGAGGATATGGAGATCGTCTGTGCTGCGATTGTGTTATGATTATGAATTGTATACTTGAGATAGTTGAGGTGATTACATATCATGTACTTGATTTAATTGAGATGCATTGTCATTTTCCTATTTTGTTGATATTATATCATGCATATGTATTGGCATGAGATTGGATATGAGTAAAGGTCGAGCACGTGGAGATCATTCGTGCTGCGATTGTGATATGATTTATGAGTTGGGCACGTAGAGATCGTCCGTGCTAGCGATTATATTGATTATTGATGGTGTGTTGAGATCATTTATAGGGGCACGTGGAGACCGTTTGTGTCGATATATGGACCTTGCGGGGTCTCCATGGGTCACAAATTTCCAAAGATTACTGAGGAGTTGCAGGTATAGACAATTTGAGAGAGGACTATGGTGTTTGAGGCACAACATTGCATTGCATCATCATACTTTTACTTATTGATTTTTTGTATTGTTGCTCCCACTTGAATACTTTAGCTTAATTGCCCTACATGATTGCCTGATTATCTGGCTATTTGACGTACTCAATAACTGATTATTCTCTACCATGTTAATTGATTGGTTCAGATTAAGGTAAAATTGTAAACATAATAGGATTTTTCTTAAATACTCTGTCACTACTTCTTTCGTTGTCGGTCTATGAGATATACTGGGTACACATGATTTTGTACTCACACTACACTTGATGTATTCTTTGTGATGCAAATCATGTTTTGAATACTAGTGGATACGAGGGAGTGATTTGAGTTCGATGGTGTTCATTCGGGAGATCTAGTGGCGAGCTGCCTGGACGATCCGCAACGCCAATCCCTTCCACCTTTACTTATTTATGTTTCTTTTACATTCCAAATAGTGTATTTAGTATTTCCAGACTTTATACTTCGGTTTCAAACTTATATGTATTTCTTATAGGCTCTTGTATGTGTGAAACGAATCATGGGTAGTGTTGTTATTCCGTTTTTCTTATATATGAGACTTAATATTGGATATTTCCTATGTCTTTACTTTCCGCTTTTAGTTATTGGATTGTATCATTATGTTTAGGTTTTGACTTGCCTAATGGATGGATAGTTAAGTGCGATCACGATCTCTGATTTTGGACCGTGACATTACTAATGTGTTTAAATAATATTTTAAAAAATTTAAGTGTCAAATTATGAAAAAGGAAGCTGCTACTAATTTTAATTTGATAGATATAAACTTTTGACATATGTAATCTTGTCCTAAAAAATCAAAAGTACTAATTTTTAAAAGAAATTACTTTTTCCAATTTCTATTTAATACAACTTTTACTACTACTATTACTACTCATTTAATTAAAAACTTGATCAAATACCTTTATTTTTAAAAATAAGTACTTTAGAATAAATGTTCTTGACCTTTTATAAAGTTGACCAAACAAACTACTATAGTATAAAAAAGAAAGAAAAGAAGTCCTCCGGGGCATAGTCCAGTGGCAAAGTCTGGGCGCGATAAGGCGCTCTGGCATGAGACAGCGTGAGTTCGATTCCCCGCAAGCACGAAGAAACTTTGCATGTTGGGGAATTTGACCTTGTCTCATTGATCAGTTGTACGCTCCCAGAAAACTGACCACCGGAGCACATCCCGCGATTTACCTGATAATAATGTTGAAGGATCGGTGCTATTAACTTTCAGGACGTAGTTAGACGCAAGCCATCTGTATTATCAAAAAAAAAAAAAAGAGTATGCAAGGGAGAACATACTACACGTCACTGACTCAAATCAAGTGTCCAAACGGAACGACGTCAGTTTGCTCAGCGATAATCGAATCACATTTATCAATTCCGTCATCGACTATACACACACTTTTAGTTGCCATTTCCAAAGAACTCTAGGGTTTATGAGGCCCTAATACTCGAACCCCTTTTTCTTCAATTAGGGTTTAAGAATTAGCTGTATTCGTGAAGCCAATTTCAATTAATCTTCATGGATAGACACAGAGGAGAGAGGTATGGAAATAACAACAACAACGACAACTCAGATCAATTTCATTACAAGCATTCAAGGGGTCCACCATCTCCTAGAACCTTCTCTGATGGTTCCGTGAACCCTCAACATCATCGTCGAAGCCCTGATGCATACCGTGGGCCCCGCCATCACCGTAGCCCTCCTCGGTACACTACTGATGCTGCTGTTGGTGGTGGTGGGGTTGATTCTGGAAGGTTAAATTCGGGTTACCAGATGCCGCCACCACCTCGTCCTCTTTCGGGACAAAAACGGGGTTACTCGTCTCCAGGTATACTCAAACTTCTCATATTTATCCTCATATTCTCTTTTTTTCCTTCTTTATTACTGTAATTTGGACGCGGATTATTTAGAATTGACTTGGTAGAGTGGAATGGATATTAGAGGATTTTGTATAGATTCATAGTTGATTGATTGATTGGGGTTTCAAGAATTATTTTGCTACTGTGGGTGCAATTTAAAGTTTAGTTGCTAAAAGAGGAATTCCCATTTTATTGAACCTGGTAGCGCAATCTCGAAATGGAAAAAATATTGATATGTTCTTCATGATATTGGTAGTCAAGGACCTTAAGGCTTACTGAAAAAGCAAAAGAAATTGATATTGGTAGTTAAGACCTTAAGGCTGAAGTTGTGATGTATACCTACTAGCTGCTAGTATTACATTTTTGGGAAAATAACACTTTTGGTCCTTCAATTAATGATAATTTCTGATTTTGGTCCTTCTGATATATTACTCAACACATCACAAGCGTAATCAAATGATGGAATGATTAATAACTCTGAAAATTTGTGAATATTTATAAGCAAAGGGATCAAAAGTGTACATTTCAAGTAATTGAAGGTTAAATATGCTTAGTCGGATATCACAAAGACTAAACTTAGAATTTACCAATCACCGAGGGATCAAAAGTGTTGTTAAACCTACGTTTTATGTTATATTTTATTCAATTGCGATCAGTGGTTTGGTTTAAACTCTTATTGGGGCAGTCTCCTGTTTAACTAGGGATTTTAAAAGGAACCATTATTCAAGATGTATGAATAGTCAGTTTTTAGCTAATTTCCCAACATTCTTACTAATGGTGGACCCTGGATTTTAAAGTCATGGGGTGTTCAATTGCGATAACCGTGAAGTTGCTATTGACCACTGATCATAAGTGCACAACTATTTGAAACTTAGTGGTGAAAAAAGCTAAACGAACAAAGTATAATTAACATCATCACTACAAAAAAGATCACCCTATTCGCAATTATCCCCATCTAGTTTTCCTAATTTTTAAACGGTGAAAAATAATATCATTATTTATAGTTGTAAATAACTTATGCTCCACATAACAAATTAAACAACCACTTAAAAATTCAATCACTGATGTTGTTACAGAATTCACTTTTTTATGCAGTTCATGAATGGAAAAGTTATTGAAGGACCAAGAACACAACATACCCATAGAAGGCATATTAAGTTAACAATTCCCAACAAAAATTAAATGTAGTTCGCAGAAATTGCAACTAGATGTGCTCCTTTGGTTGGGTTTGAGAGAGAGTGTGAGATAGTTGGTCTAATAACTAACAACTTCCTTGTATTTGAAAGCCTTACAGTCAATTTCAGAAAAAAACCCTATAGAAGCTACGGAAAACTCCTTAATGCATCAAATGCTAACTTTCCACCCTTTTAAGAATCAACATCCTGAATTCAACCCAAATTTTTGTTTTTAACAGTTTGGGGAATGGAAGCTGTCCCTTTGGTTCTCCCCCAAGTCGCCCTTCCTTTTTTGAGCCTATTTTTAAGGAACTTGAAAAAAAAATGTTGGAACGAAAGAGGCCCGGCTGGGTACTGACCAGACCAGGCCATGAGAATAAGAGGGTCGTTTCGAACAAAATCAAGATAAAGAAAAGAGGTCTTCTTTATTTTTCTTGATATTCTTGGCTCTTCTGAGCCCTTCCTTTACTTTAGATAAAGAGATAAAGGAAATTGATGATTGTTTTGTACGTTAGTCAAGCCAAACAAGATAGTATTTACATTTCGTGCTCTACCAACTCATTTATGATTTATGAAAGTGGATTCTCCAAATTCTTTTAATGAAGCAACACACTGATCCCACAACATGACCGATCTTGATATTATAGTAACAAAATTTAGTTTGTGAAATTTTCTCAAGGAAGAATGAATTATAGTAGAGACCTTGTTGAAACAGTCTTGAAGATCTTTGCCTTCTCGTCAATAGTGTTCATTGCATTTGGACGGAAAAATTTGAAGATGGTAGAGCGTTTAGATTTGTGTTTTTTCTTTTCGTGTTTGCCATAATGATTGAAGAAAGGGAGACAGAAAAGTGAAATAAAAGAAAAGTCAGCAGCGAGGAACAAAAGATAAGAAAGTCGAGTAAAAATGAAAAAGAAGAATCAACTCGGTTATTGAACTGTTCCATAAAGGAGAATTTAATCGATGTTCTTTCACTTCCTGCCACTATCTTCAATGTCCCAACCTAACCAGTGCACCCATCCACCCACTTGAACTATAGGTGCTCACCAAACTCTATGTGAACTATATATAAGTGCCTATATAAATATATTGCGAAAGGAATAATGACGCGTGGTTCACCGGTTCCACCAAAAAACTCTCCTAAGCTACACATGGTGTGCATTACCTAGAAAGCATGACAAAGTATGCCAAAAAAATGAACAGTAACTACAACAAAATAATAAGATAATCGAAGTACAAAAAACAACAGATAGTAACAAAAATTGAGGACAAGAACTACAAAAGTAATACTACTACTTCTGGTATGAAAGGAGAAGCTAGGCAACGCACAACTGCCTACTAACTTTCTACCCTAATTCATGCCCTCCATAACCTCCTATCTAAGGTCATGTCTTCGATAAGCTGAAGCTGCGCCAAGTCGTTTCTAATAACCTCTCCCCAGTACTTCTTTGGCATACCTCTACCTCTCCTAAAACCCACCAAAGCTAACAAGTTTAAGATCAACAATGTTATATGATAGTGAATGTTGGCCGCTAAAGTCCAACATATTCACAAGATGAATGTTGTAGAGATGCGGATGTTAAGATGGAACTGAGGTCATACCAGATTAGATAAGATTAAAAATGACCACATTTGTTTGAAGCGGTAAGTATCATGCATTAAAAATCAAATGAGAGAAAGTCGCTTGAGATGGTTTGTTAATGTCTTGCATCGACCTATAGATCTGTGGGTGTTAAACTATGGTAAGTAAAGTTTGTTAAAAGAGGTTGAGGTTGACCTAAAAATCACATGGAAAGAAATTATCTTGAGAGACCTAAATCACATAAGTTGTGTCATATGAAGAAACATGGCCATTGAGGGTTCATATAGTCCGACCCTAACTTATTTGGAAGGAAGTTGTCTCGAAAGACCTAGATCACATGAAGAAACATGGTCAGTGGGAGTTCATATAGTTGATCCCCACTTGTTTGAGACTGAGGTGTAGTTGTTGTGTTTATATAAATATCCATAATTCTGAGTCAGGGTTAATGGGTGCTTGAACACTCTCTCCACTCAATGTCCCTTACTTCTTACAAGTCCTTTGCCAGTGGGGATGACATTGATTTGACATCTTACAACTCTTTAAAAAGCAAGGAAATGTGTTGTTTCTCTAAGTTAAAGCTAAATTAGAGCCAAGGTTTTGGTGTAGTGGTAAGAGCATAATGTGTGATGTGCAGGTTAGGCACAAGTCATGAGTTCGAATCATGTAGTAGATAAAAACCTGGTATAAGCGGAGAAGGGTAGAGGGGTGGCCCATCATCTCGGTTATAAAAAAAGCCAAATTAGATTTACGAATCACCCATGAGTTTGCAATGGTACCACGCTAGATGTGGCTTGTGATCTTGTGTGGCCTTTAGAAAGGCCACCTAACAAAAGGATGTGCCTTGCTTGGTGAGCCAGCATTATTAAGTGGGGTCCTAACAACTCGAGGCTAAAGGGTATTCTAAGTTATATAACTTAGTTCCTAAACCGGTGTACTATCCAGATGTCTCTTATGTTCTTTCTAGATCACAATGTCAAGCCTCATGATTCTTTACGGGAAGTCCCGTGTATATAATATAGTATTCCCTCCATTTCAAAATGTTTGCCTAGTTTGACTTGACACGAAGCTTAAGAAAGTAAAAACACTTTTGAATCTTGTGGTCTTAATTTAAAGATGTGTAGAATGTACCAAAATGCCCTGTAATTTTGTGGTCTTAAACATGCCATGCCGAAAGATGAAATTAAAGAGTTGCCAAAAAAGGAAAGAGACATTCTTTTTTAAACAGACTAAAAAGGAAAGTAAGACAAACATATGGAAACGGAGGAGTAGTTACAGGTAGGCATTGTGTTATATATATGTGTTATATATATATGAGAAATTGGTTGACTAAAAAACAATGACATATTGCTTGGTCAATATAATGTAGAAATTTGATGCTTGCTGTTCTTTTAGTACATAATTAACACCGGATAGGTCCTTTATTTACTCTGCTTGTTTTTTTGCCTTTTTAAAAAAATATAATTTTTAGTGTATTCATTGTTATCCATATTCATTCAGAACAAGTTGATGAAGGTGGTTTTGCCAAACTTTTTGTTGGATCTGTCCCAAGAACAGCAACTGAAGAAGATGTAAGTCCTTGTTTATCTTTAAATTTGGCATTTTTTTGTTTTCCTTCATTGTTAGTACTCATAATAGGTGCCACTAGTATTTTGTATTCTTGTTCCTGCTCTATATGCTTCCTTGTTTTCCGGATCATGCACCTCTCTTTACCATATTTCTTTATACTTGCCTTTTATATCTAAAATTGGGATGGACTTAGTTCTTTGTGTCAGCAAACTATTGACCTTGATATCCTGTCAAAGAGGGAAGAATAAACAAACGTTGCAAAGGGACACATAATATGTTGGTATTCTGATTAACTGATGACTTGCTGTTGATGTTGGTTTCTCTTAACAGAAAGTAGTTGAACCGAACATTTCCTGAACAATAGTCCCGCCTGTGACAAGGCACTCACTATGACTGCTTTCCATGACCTGTGTGCTCTAGGAAGTTCATTTTCACTAGGATATTCTAAACTTTAACTTCTAGATATCAATGCATATTATTTGCCAAGATTGCTGCCATCCCATCTTTTCCTTTTATTCAACCTGTATCATTTCAGAATGTTCTTGGTATTCTTCCTCAACTCTCAGTCCATTTAGCAGATCATTCTTGTTTGATGTCAGATCCGACCTTTGTTCGAGGAACAAGGACGAGTACTCGAGGTGGCTTTCATCAAAGATAAGAGAACTGGGCAACAACAAGGTATATATTGCTAGTTTTTTTTTTTGCAAATTTGCTTTGGATCTACATGTCTCTTTTCAGGACCTTTGAGGGCTGAAGGAGCAATATAAGATCATGTTTGATGTCAGTTAGTTTTCCACAATTGTCTTGATGCCTGGTATTGATTGCAACTGTCTATTGCGTTCATCCTGTCAACCAAGGAGAAGACGAGAATAAAACTTGTGAATCAACCTTTCTGTGACAGTTGAGAATAGTGAAGAGGGGGTTCTTGTTTTGTAGAACAAGCGTCAGTTGGAGAAATTAGAGAACATGATTATTGTATAAGGTTAAGTGAGCGTGACTGTTTTCTGTGTTTACTTTGTGGAATCTCTGGATGCACATCACTTGAAATGACTGACATTTGGATTATTGCCTAATGATGTGACCAACTTCTATTGCATTGGAGTAGTGATATGATTTCTTCAGTTGTAGACGTGGAAATTGGTCATGTTGATGCATGCTTGCCTCTATAGTAATCCAATTGTGGAATGTTTTATGGATGTGATGTTGGATCATCGAATAGAAATGGTGTGTCCAGCTGGATGTTTAGCATATCTCCTTAGAATTGAGTGATGAATTGCAAACTATTTCTTGGTAAATTATCATATTAATTAGCAGTCCAATATCATCTACTATCCACTTTCGGGGAATGATTGACTTATTGAAGCTTGCACAGATCTCATCTGAAGCTTATCTTTTCATAGTGGTTGATTTATGACAATAAACAACAGAGCAAATAAATAGATTCTCTCTTCATTAGAGGGCTGTGGTTGACATTGTTGCTTGATACTGATTTGAGATACTAGTGAAATCATTCTATAGTGCTGTGTGTATTTAGACATTTATTCTTCTCCATTCATATCCTGGTCAGATGAATGTATGATTGATGCTTTAGTTTACAGCTCCTCGATATGTTGTATGCTTACCATTTGCAACATGCAGTACATGGTTAATGAATGTGTCTGGTGGGTAGATGCCTAGATGGCATGACATTGCCATTTTCTATTTTTCTGGTGCAATCACATATTTGAATGTATCACCAGGATTTTTCAAATATTTACCAGGATGAATGTGATGCCTAGGATATTAATATTCCATCTTCAATTCATTGCTTGTGCTAATTGGGGCATTGTGAATTACCTTGCATTATTTACCCCGATGCGAGTGAACTCTTCAGTGAATGCTTGTTAATGTTTATTTGATGGTGTTCACAGGTGAATGAGGTTCTTGTGATAATGATTCACTAGATGGCGTTTTAATTTGTTTGGATGTAATTATTAACTTAAGTAATCTTTTTAGTGTGGTTTGTTTCATGGTCAACATCAATTGTCAGAAGTAATGGTAGTTGTTCACTAACAAAATGCATGTGCATCGTATGCCGTGTAGTGTAAATTCTAGATTTTTGTTCCATTACAGGGTTTTGACGCCCTTATAGAACAGACAGGGTTGTGCACACTGCTTTTGCCGTGTGCTGGCATGGTTGATATATGATTTGAGTACTTTAATGCATATGCATGTGTCCTTATAAAAAATGGGTATGTATGTGTAATTTTCTTGATGAAGTTCATCAAATGCAGGCTGCTTTAGAAATTTTCTTCGTAAGGTGTATTTAGTTTATCTGTGGTTAGCTTCATTCTACTAGTGTAGTTGATTACAACAACAACAACAACAACAACAACATACCCAGTGAAGTCCCACTGGGGGAAAAGGTCCCTGTGATGCTTTTCCATTACCAAAACCCATGGGATGCATAGCATGTGTCTTCATTGAGCTCCATCAAACAAAATATTTTTTGCCCGTGACATTGTTGAGCTCTATCAAACAACAGATTATTTTGTCTGCACGGGACCGTCATATTATGGTCCTGCTTTATAAACACGGTAGTGTGTGTATGATTTGGACCCTGAGAGTTGCTACATTTCGATTTTGCCATATATCATCATTATGCCACAAAAAGGTGGCTAGAGTTAGAAATTTGACAGAGCAGTTGCATGAATGCCACAGTTGGTCAACACTGCATGGCATGAGAACAGTTTCACCGCTAAAGTCTCTAGGGACTGTAGAAACTATATCATGAAAAGAGTAATAGTGATATGAAAGATGTTTGGTCCCTGTCAACAGACTAAAATGCGGGAAGTACGAGATCCTTTTTAAGATATATTACAGTTAAAGTGGTGCTGAGGAGTTAATGTGCTTATCCGCTTTGAATACTGTTGTCAGTTGCTTCACATGTGAGTCAGGTTACTGATTTTCAGTGATGGGGTTCTCACTTTGGTTTCTCTTCATGCTTTGCATCTTTAAGTTATTTCAATTGTCTGCTTCTTGGGCTTTGATGCAGTTCCCATTTCTGGCCTTCATTCACTTCTTTATAGGTGTTTGTTAATCAATTTTCGTCAGGCTATGAATGATATTTGATTGAATGTTTTTGGTGATAAGTTGCATACCTTGTCCTGATTTATGCAATCTTTGATTGTACTACATACTTGACAGGTGATGTATGGCTAGCCTCATTTGTGTTGTCTGATTAAGTGGAAGAATGCCCACCTGGAGTATTTTGATTATATTCATTCTGTGCTATGTAAACTTTTAACTTTGAAATGATGTTCTCAGTTACAAGATTTCCTCTGTTTCTCCACCTTAGTTATTAATTTTGTTTCTGAGATGACACTTTTTTTACTTTGATCTTTATGATTTTATGAAGTGCATGTTCCGAGATACAAAGGAAATTACAAGCGTCCATGCTGTGGTCAATCAATAGCGCTCGCTATCTACAGAATGTATTTGGTTATTTTAACTTCTCAATTGTTTGGGGAGAATAATGCGTTCCTGCTTCTCTTCTACAATTTAGTCTCTGTGTGATTAACTGAATGAAAAAGAATGCTCGAACAATGTTACAATTGCATAATATATTATTCTTAAATCACTTGATTGGATTCCATTTGCCTTCAACCTGACTTTCTGAAATGGTCTGAGAAGGCTGAGTTCAGTAAAGTCATCAGTGACCGAGGAGAGGTTGAGAGGAAGAGGCTTGGAACTATCATAATTTTATCTTTGAATAGTCAAACATTGTAAAGCCATTGGGGCTTCAAATGGTCTTATATGGGTGTTAAGGAAGTACATGACCTTGATTGGATCTCATATTTGCGGTGAGAGATTCCTACCCGTTTGGGTGGTGTATTTGGCTGACTTAAACATGCAGCGTGTATGCCTCACTGTTGATGGGATGAATGAATCTCATATATGTGTGTTCAATCCCGACGCCTTGTGGGCTTATAACTGGACTATTACTTTTGTGCATCTGAAAAAGAAGAAGATTTGTTGTCGTGAACTTCTCATTGTTATATTAGTGACTTGTTACCCCTTTGCTATCCCTTAAAGTCCATTCTATTTACTTGCTAATGTATCATGCTGCTGAATGATGTACTCTTTGCTGGTGTGTACTTGCTGGTGTGTACTTGTTGGTGGAGGCTGTGTAATCTGATAAAATCAGGATATAAACTTGACTTCTGCAGGATGTTGTTTTATTAAGTATGCTACTTCAGCTGAAGCTGATAGAGCTATAAGAGCATTGCACAATCAATATACTTTGCCTGGGGTAAATTCTACTGCTGAGATACTGGAAGATTTTTTGGCTCATTTTTCAGTTCTTAATTCATCTGTGTATTTACCAGGGAATTGGTCCTATTCAAGTTAGATATGCGGATGGTGAACGTGAACGCCTTGGTAATTTTTACTCTCTCTTTGTACTGAGTTACCTCAGCATTTTAGTTCAGATAGTATTTCGTGTGAGTTGGTTGAAAGGACTTTATGCTCGTTAGTTTGTTACTCATTTTTTATTATTCTCTATTGATAGGTGCAGTTGAGTACAAGTTATTTGTTGGGTCACTGAACAAACAAGCTACAGAGAAGGAAGTTGAAGAAGTACGTACATGCATTACCAAGATATTTTTTCTTTCCCATGTTCTTTTTCCCGATTGGAATTTCATCTTTTGCGTAGATAGCTATCTATTAATGCGCATAGCATGTGACGGACTCAACAAGTCAAAGCTTGTGCCTTGTATCTTCAAATCCCCAACTAATTTCATAACATGCATACATGTACATATGTCTTCGTGGATTGATTATAGTAGGTGATTGCTCACCAGTGAGGTACTGAAAAACTTTTCAATTGGGTGATGCACATATAACTGCACCATGTCATGTGAATGTGACATCGCACAGTACATAGCTGCTCTTGTCAACCTATTATGAAATGCTGATGATTACAAATGATTTGCTTTTGTTGTGTGCTTTCATCTGTTGTATAGTGTATTTATTTATTGAAAAGCAGCTATGACTAAATATTTCTTTTCGATCCTTTTCAGATATTTTCACCATATGGTCGTGTCGAAGATGTCTATCTCATGCGTGATGATATGAAGCAGAGTCGTGGTTTGTGTTATTGAGTCCTTTTTATTCTCTATGAATGTGCACCTTGTCCTGTGGTTGCTATGCATGAGGAGACCCAGTTTCTTTTCCATGATAGTACCTCAAGGCTCTGAACTCAATATCTCAGGTCGAAGCAAACTTATGACTTATAAACTATTGTTGAGCTATTCCGTTGGTGCTTTGAAGCTATAAGGATTTACCTATAGGATCATTCTTTCTTAGATGTCCAATATTTTGTTTATCTTGAACAATAGATTAAGTGGTCTTTGGAGCTATATTGTTATATTAACCTGTGTTCACACTTCATTTTTCAATATTCTCTTAGATAGCACTAGGAAGTACAGAGTCCTTTTGTTTTCACTAATTTAATAGTGTAAAAAGAAAAAGTAGATGTTTCCTTGCTGAGGGAAAAATATGATCTTAGCTTTCCCATAGTCCTGGTTTGTTCTCTTAATGAGTTCTTGTTAAGTACTGGGTTACTTGCACTGAAGGATGCTGAACGTTAGCAACAATAATTCAAGCATGAAGTCTTGGGGTTTATTGTTGGTAGTTTATATTCACCCTCGCTAATTTAACTTTAACTACTTTGAAGGTTGTGGATTCGTCAAATATTCTCATAGAGATATGGCAATGGCAGCTATAAACTCTTTGAGTGGAAATTATACAATGAGGGTAAGGTTGTGATTTTAATAGTTGTCTTCCTGGTTTGATACCATTATAAACCCATTTATCAATTTGTAATTGCCTTTACAATTCCAGGGGTGCGATCAACCTTTAACTGTTCGGTTTGCTGACCCAAAGAGACCTAAACCTGGAGAACAACCTAGGTATTTCATGAGATACGAATGTGCTTTATTTTAAGAAAAGAAAAGATGTTCCGGAGTAGGATTTGTTTGAACCAGTGCATTTGTTGTTTTCTGCTAATTAGTTATAATTTTCTTTATCACTCTTTTTCACCCCTTTCAGAGGTGGTGGACCAGCTTTTGGTGGACCTGGTGTTGGACCTCGCTTCCCAACACCTGGGATTAGGTATCAGTTAAGTTTTTGTGTTTAAAACTGAGGTCTTTCCCAATATAGAACTCAGAGACTCTTTGTTTTCTTTGGTATGTAGACCGCTGCCTAATATTGGTGAGCCTTTGCCAGGCCATGTTGGCCCTAATGCCTGGCGTCCTATGAGTCCAGAAAATCTCAGGCCAATTTCCAACCAAGGGATACATGGTTTTGGAAATCAATTTCCTCCTAGATCGGCTGATACCACAATGCCTTCTGATTTGGTAAGGAAAATCCTCTGTTGCCATCAGATAAATGTTTATGAGGGGAAAGTTGCAATATTTATGAAAATTTAGCCGTCATGCACTGTGTTGATGTAATTATTTACTTGTCTTTTTTGTGCACAAGCATTCATATGAAATCAATTCTAAAGCTATATAATTAATAGACTCGAGGGTGACTCGGTAAATGTACATCCTCTATGTATGTTGGTGGTCAATTGTTTTAGAGGGAGGCAAGTCAGTTCTGTGACATATATTTGTACCTGCGAAAATATGTCTAGCTAAGTTGGAATTAGAGACACATCAGGTATGGACTACTGCAAATGGTGTACACCATTTGTTACCTACCCTTTCCTGGGGAAACTAGAATTGATTATCCTAATTACAGATACATGCTATGGTCACTTTTAATGATGTTGGTGTCTGGGCCAACTTGCGCTCACCTCGACTATTTCACCGGTTACCTGCTACCTCCCACCAATACAGGTGGGAAGAAATCACCTAGTGTTGAGATTTGAATCTGAGGCATCATGGTCTATGTCGCTCGGACCCTCCAAAAATGATGCCGCACCGTGTGCTACATGCTATAGTCATATAACTAGAACAGATTCTTAGACCTGTAATATATTCCTGGATTTATCTGCAGATACATGTTTTCATATTGCACTCTGGGTGATTTCTGGTTTTGTCAATGAGGGAATTTCATTACCTGTCCTTGTAACATTCAAACTCTAACTACTCATATACTTGTTATAAAACACAGATTACTCCTAAAGTAAAACATTAATTGATTCTTTATAATTTATATCTGATACTTTGGCTTCTTTAGAAGCTAACATACTAATTCATAGAACAGAGGCATAAAATGATCATGTCTCTGTGATTGTGTTCTTATCTCCTCTCATCAGGTTTTAGAATTCACTGTTTAAAATTTTGCTTGATTCATCTAGGATTCTGTATTTTTAGAGCCCAATTTACATTGTTTCGCTCTTTACGATTTGTGTTTGATGATCTAATGTGAATGATTTTTCTGATCTTCTAATAGCAAGCTGCGATCTAAAGTGACATCTACTTTATTGCTAGGCATAATTCAAGTAGAAGAGCATCAATATGGTTGAGACCTTTGTCTGTTTCACAATACTTAATTGGACCGCTTTATGAGTGACTACAACTTATTTAAATGCAATTTCCAGAAGAAATCGACCTCGACTAATTTTCAATTGAGGAATAGTTGATTGAATATCCTGAAGATGTTGTCTGTGGGCTTATTTTCTCAATATATATATATAATACACTTGCACATGTATAGAAACATGTGTTGTTCTAATGCTGCCTGCACAAACTTTTAGGGTGGCTCCTTCAGGAGTGTTAGTGGCACTGGAAATGGGTTACTTACAGGACTTGCGGCTCCTTCTGCTCCTCCATCGCAACTGGTATGTGTTTATAGAAACTTGCTTAATGTTATTTCAATCTTAAGAATGGTTTCTGTTTGTTGTTTTTGAGCTAAGTTGTGTTTTTGTTGGCAAGTCTGCTCAACAATTCCCCACTGTTGGCCCACAAATTGCTCCACTACAGAAGCCACTTCAGTCACCACAGCATTTACCATCTTCAGTGCAGTTTCAGCCTCCGGCCTCAACACCTATGTCACAGGGACAACCTTCTCATGCTTTGTTCGGGCAGACAAATCAAGTACAAATGTCCCACTCTTCTGGTCAAAGTCCTTTCCGTCAGGTAATGCCGTCGCAGCAGTCGCTTGGTTTGACTGGGCAATCACCTGTTTCTCAGCCCCAGGTGCAGCGTAGTATGACACCTGTCATTGGTCATACACCTTTAAGTAACAACATGCAACTACATGCTACATCTGCAAACGCAAACCAGCAGCCTTTTCAGCAGCAGTTGGTCCAACATCTTCATCCGCCACCTTCCCAACTAGCACAGATGTTGTCTCAACAGACCCAAACTCTGCAGGCGAGTTTTCAATCATCACAGCAAACCTTTACTCAGCTTCAGCAACAATTGCAGCTCATGCAACCATCTAGCCAAAACTCAGCAGTCCAGCAGGGCACACAAGATGTTAAACAACAGGTACAGTTGAGGACATTTTCAAAATGAATTTCTTGTAACTTGGGATTTTGAGATTCTCAAGTTTTTCTTTTTGAAAATAATTTCCTGTGGTACTGGAATGATATATGGTCTTTACTGGCCATTGTTCTCTTTAAACTTATGTTCTATGGCCTAATTTGTGATCTGTTTTATCCAGTTCTAGTTTGGGCTCAGTTTTGTGTTTTCCTTGCCATAACTATAAATATTTCAAGAATATTCGAGTATTAAGAGGAAATGTTACTGTGCAAATTGAGGTTATTTGCTAACAAATACTGTCCTGCAGTCTCCATGGCATGGGCTTGTTCAAGCAGCGGCACCTTGTGCCACTGCTGTCAAACCAAAAGAAGATGCACTTACTGCTACATCTGCTTCATCTGGAATGAACCAGACTACAGGTCTGGTGAAATGTAATTGGACAGAGCACACATCCCCCGATGGATTCAAGTACTATTACAACAATACTACTGGAGAAAGCAGGGTAAACATCTGCTATAGTGCCTGCTGGTTGAAGTTCTATACTTTTAGGCCACTTACTAAGTACTAATGCATTGTTTTTGAAATTTAGTGGGAAAAACCGGAGGAGCTGATATCATATGAACTACAACAGCAAAAATTGTCGGTCCAACAGTCTCATATTCAGGCTCAACCACAGGGGTTTCCTTCCCAACAAGTTCCTGAAGTGCAAACACAGCCTCATAGTCAGCTTTCAACACATGTCCAAACCCACGTCCGCCCTCCTCAACTAGTGCAACAAGCTTCTCAAGCTACTCTGGTTAGTATTTAACCATACTTCTTTGTAGGACTTAGATTTCAGTGGAATTCTTATTATATGGTTTTGATTTTCCAGTACCCAGTTGGAATGACAGGTCAACAACCGATTCAGGTACCATTATGCTCCTTATTGTTCTGATCATATGTTTTTTTAAATCTTTGTAAATCATTCACTCAACTGTAGAAAATGTGGCCCTTTATATTCCCAGTAAAATATTTGTCAGGCTGGTGATTTAGTATTTATATCTTGTGATGTACAATATCAACTACTAAGTCATGTCTTTTATTTTTAATATAAAGGTAACCAAGTATTATAGAACTTCAGCACAAAGGCAGTGCTGGTTGCCATATTTACAGAACAAAGTGACATCAAAATCAGTGTATCCTTGGTACTACTTATGAGGATTTTACATAGATCTAAATTTTCTTAAAAGTAGACTAAGAATCATCTATGAATCCTTCCTTGCACCAAAATGAAAAAGTAAGATACAGTTCAACATGATCTTCTGAATGGAACTTTAGTATCAATCTTCAAAAATCTTGCATTTCGTTCCTTCCAAATAGTCCACCAAATGCAAGCAGGTATTATTTGCCATTTGTTCTTCTGCCTGGTATCTCTGCCCAAGCTGCTCCGACATGCCAATAATTTACTAGTCAGTCTAGGAATTGTTCATCTAATGACTTTCATGTTTAAGAAAAGTTGCCAAAGCTGGTTAGTGATTACACAGTGAACAAATAGATCTGTTACTTTTTGACTCTTCCCCGCAGAGATAACATTTTGAGCATAACTGAATGCCCCTTCTCTTTAAGTTTTCTTAAGTCAGCCAATCTTCTTTAGCTATCAGCCAAAAAAAATGAGCTATATTGTATGTAATTTTGACTTTCCATACATGTTTCCAAGGCCACAATGTAGCTTGTTGACCAGTATGGATCAAATCATCATAAGATGATTAGTTTGTCCTCTTGTTCCTCAAACTCTTTGAATGCTCCAGGGCAGAAATTAACTTATCAACTCTCTGTATCTCCCAATCCTGGCAGTCTTCTGAAGTTCAAGTTCCGACCCTGATGGCCCCCTATTGGATTTACTGTTGCATCCTGCTGTTACTTAAAACTGAAGATATCAGGGAACAGGATCTTTTAAGACCCCTTTCCAAATCAGTTATCTATTCAAAAAAGATGTTCTTCCATTTCCCACATTGATGCTTGTATTTGCTTTGAAAGAGGACCACAAAGCCTCTGATTGTTCTCCATACACTTGCGCCATAAGTTTTGGTGACCCCATCTGAAATCCAATGCATCCCATTCCCATACTTCTCACTGATAACTCTCCTCCGTAGAACTTGTTCTTCAAGGCCATACCTCCATAGCCACCTCGTAAGTAGACTTGAGTTGTGTAGTTTCAAGTTCCTCAGACCCAGGCCACCTTCCTTTTTACTAGTAATCAGTGTATGCCATTTTATCAAATGAAACACCTCCGGTCTTTGTTTCCTTGCCATATAATGTTCCATATAGGGCATCATCTTCTTTTCAAATCTTTGTTGGTAAAGGAAACAAATGCATCATATAAGTTTGTATTGAGTCTACATTTTTTATTAAAATCAATCTACCCCCAGTTAAAATACTGACTTTTCCATCTGACCGGTCTCCTTTTACATCTTTCTAGCACCCCATCCCAAATTTGCATATCTTTGTGCATTAATCCCAAAGGCATCCCCAAGTAAGTAGTTGGAGGAGAACTTGGTTCACACCCAATATCCCAGCTCATTTACTGGATACAGTTCTTTTTCTCCGGTTAATATTGAGTCCAGACACAACTTTAAAAACATTGAGGATGGCCGTTAGGTGCAAGAGTCTCAGATTTAGCTTCACAAAGTACCAAGGAATCATCATCGTATAAAAAAATGAGTGATCTCCAGGTTGTTTGTTACTTTGAATCCTCTGATCCACCCATTCTGGTTTGCAGTTTTCACCATGATATTTAGACCTTGTATAGCAATAATAAATAGGAAAGGTGAAAGGGGGTCAGTAGGTCACCCGTCACCTTGTTTCAAATCCCGGGAAGATAAAGAAAAAAACCCTCTGGGATCCATTTATCAAAATGGAAAACCTATCCGTTATAAAAAAAGGGCAGCACGGTGCACTAAGCTCCCGCTATGCGCGGGGTCCGGGGAAGGGTCGGATCACAAAGGTCTATTATACGCAGCCTTACCTCACATTTCTGCAAGAGGCTGTTTCCACGACTTGAACCCATGACCTCCTGGTCACATGACAACAACTTTACCAGTTACTCCAAGGCTCCCCTTCAAAAAACCTATCTGTTATATACAATAGAATATCCATCTGACCCATTTCCTTCCAAAGCCCATATTTTTCATGAAATTTAGAAGGTAGCTCTAATTACCATGATCAAAATCTTCTCTAAGCCTAGTTTGCATAAAATCTCAGGCAGTTACCGTTGATTCTAGAATCCACATATTCATTAGCTATCAACACTGCATCCATTCTCTGTCTTCCCTTGATGATATCAATTTGATGTGTGTCAACTAGTTTTTCCACCATTATTTTCGAGTCTTTTAGGTTGGAGTTTGGATATGATGTTATATATACAGACTCTCAGACTGATGGGTCTGGAATCTCTCAACTCCTTAGCCTCAACACTGGGAATTAGGGCCACATATGTTGCACTGAGACTTTTTTCAAAAACCTCTCTGGAACGAAATTTAGCAGTTTTTCCATGTCATCCTTGAGGATTTCCAGAAAGACTGGAAAAATCCCATGGTGTACCCATCTGGACCAGGAGCCTTGTCAATTGCACATAGAAAAATTCAAAGGAGTACTTCAAAAGGTCTCTGGAATGATCCTCCATTAAACTCTTGGAAAATTTCTATAGTTGAATGCTGGCCTTCAATCTTCACTTTCATTGTATAGATTCTGGTAGAAGGAAATGATTTCATTTTTAGTACTCCCAGGATCTTCTACTGACACCCCATTGACCTCAAGCTTGTCTATTGCGTTGTTCCTTTTATGAGCATTTGTTTGGAAATTTTTTGTATTTCTTTTTTTTATCAAGTAAAAGTATTTTCATTCATAAACACAACCAAACTGGCCGTATGCAAGGGGTATACCAAAAAGTAAAGAATTTACAAAATATGATTCTCTACAAACTCCAATCAATCATCTATACAACAAGGGACTTTCTGATTACACCAAAAGAAAATAAGGGAACGTAGGCGGTAGGCTACTCCTCAACTGAAAGAAACTCGACTCTACTCCTTCAAAAGCTCTCGTATTTCTCTCCTTCCAAACTACCCACATTAGCGCAACTGTGCAAGCGGCACCACGTTCCAAGCCCTTCGTCTTCTCCTTCTCCCGCTCTTCCAACTATGCATCAACTCTTTCACGGTTTTTGGTATTATCCAAGGAGTGCCAAACCACCTAAGCATATCCCACCATAATCTCATGGTTAGCCCACAATGTAGCAGAAGATGATCCACGTCCTCGCCCGTCTCTTTACATATGTAACGCCAACTGATACAGATGACCTTCCGCTTTCTCAAATTTTCTGTTGTCAAAATCACCCCTCTAGTGTATAGCCAAGTGAAAAAGCACACCTTCCTCGGTATACTTGGAACCCTTATAGCATTACATGGGAAAATCAATCTCCTCCCTAACCAAAAGTTTCTCATTAAAGGACTTCACCGAGAACACTCCACTATTTCCTAGGCCCCACCACCAAACATCAGAATTATCCACCAAATTGTGTTGCATGTGAAGTAAGACTAACAATCTTTGAAACTCACTTTCCAGTCTTGAAAATCCCTTCTAAATTCGAGGTCCCAAAAAGTCTCTCCACCCTGTGTCCCCCTAATTTGTTGGATTGTCAATTCTCTTTGGCCGGATATTCTATATAAGCTCTGGAATTCATCTTTCAATAACATGTTCCCGCACCAGCTATTTCCCCAAAAGTAAACTCTCTTTCCGTCTCCGACCTGGAATGAAATATTTTCCACAAAATGATCCCATCCCTTCATGATATTCTTCCACAAACAAAAGGCAAAACAATATCTCTAGTCTTTCACCCCCCCTCCTCCTCTGTACACCCATATTTATCACCTATCACCCCCTTCCACAAAGCCTGAACCTCCACAACCATTTGCCCAATAAAGCTTAACTACAAATTTAAATCTTTATTTCTACCCCTCTACGACTTGAAATTATTGGAACCCTTGAGTTTAGTTGAATCTCGAGTAGTCAAGCTGTCACTATGGTCGTTAGTTGATAGAATGACCCCTTTTTGTGACTTAATCAAAGTTTGAATAGTTTTTCTTTCAAAATTAATCCACAACAGTC
Source organism: Anisodus acutangulus (assembly GCA_029783415.1). Taxonomy (NCBI): domain Eukaryota; kingdom Viridiplantae; phylum Streptophyta; class Magnoliopsida; order Solanales; family Solanaceae; genus Anisodus; species Anisodus acutangulus. Next base: position 24,165,207 of record CM056489.1, read on the forward strand.
CTCTTCAAAAAATAATAATAAACCGTTCTTGGTTTTCAAAAGGTTGATACTTAAGCCACACCCCTCTAAACCTCTGTATCTAGGCAATTTATTCATTTTAAGCTAATTCCTCAATTTCCATATATTAGTTTGCCTTCCTGTAAGTTATCCAAATGAGCAATTCGGCTTAGTATCAAGCTTTCCTCCTTTCAAAATTGCCATAGTTTGAGGAACTCCATGCTTTCAATTTCCCTTTCAGCAATTTGAGTTTACAAGCCAGAACATAGTCAAATATTCCCTTAGTCTCGAATTAAGACCATCAGTTCTGAACTTTATTAGAAAAGCCATGAATCTTCAATTCTCAAATTTGTAGTATGTCTTTGTGTTTTCCCAACTGCCACATTGCAACTTGATAGAAGAATGATCTGGCTAGACACTTCGGTAAAATTAACTGCCTGATGTTTGTGAAATATTCATCCTATTTAACCGAGAAGAGAAAGCTGTGATACTTCTTGATTGTTCCCTCTGGTCCAAGTATGATCTCCCCCCACCCCTCTCTACCATAGCTCTTGTAAATGTGTTACTTTTTCTCCTTTCAGTAATGTATCTTGTTGTGTTGAAGTTCCCACACACCACCTAAGGCCTTCAAAATAATCATCTGGTTGCTGCAATTTCCCACCATAATTATTGTCTCTCAACCCTGCAGTTTGGGCCATCCGCCCGGTAAGAAACCAAACAAAATTTTGTGATTTTGAAGTGAATCTGCATGTTAACATGTAAGCACCATTATTAACTTCTCCATTCCGCATTTTGCTCTTTCATAATACCCAAATACCTCTCTTGTTGCCATCCGCCTCTAAACAATCATTTGTGATGTGTCCCCATTCCAACTGCTTATCAAAGAGTTTACTATTCTCCTTGCTTCCCTGTTATTCAAACCCCTACGTCCCATGAGTCTTGGTACTGGACATGTATACCTCTTTGTTTTTATCCCTTATTTCGTCTATCTTCAAGAAAAGGGATAATGCTTCCATCTCACAACCTTTAAGCTTCATCTCGTGTTGTCTGCTCAATTTCATAATGTTGTTGTGAACCCACAAGGACGCCGCCATTTCCGCCTATAAAAATTTGGGTATTCCACTGACATAACATGTTCGAATTGCCAAAGCTCAGGCATGTCCTCGGCCATTATCCACTAATCTGGGAGATTTCTTCATAGATGTCTTCAGTGAACATTGCGGATTCTCCCTCTTCTGGTTGTACCATTTGGGACCTATTGAAGTGAGATGGTCCTTTGTTGGCAAGTGAAAGGCAATTGTGAGAGGTTTGGATATAATGATGGCAAAAGTTAGTCAATGTAATTGTTATATTTCCAGTAGAAGCAGGTCGGGTTTGTCCAAGTTGAGATCCACTCATCAGTTGGAAGTAGATCTGGGTACGATGGCAAGGATAAGGGTGAAGGCGCTAGTTAACAATAATACCCAACTCATTTTCTACTTCAATGGAGTTGGGTATTATTGTTAACTAGCGCCTTCACCCTTATCCTTTCCCATCGTACTTGGTTCTTCCAGGTTGTCTCCGTCTGTCTCCAACCAACCTTCATAAAAATCACCCATCTCCTGAAAACCTGTCGGGATTAGAGGCAAGGGAGGCAAAGAAACCTTATCCATGCCCAGTCCCTGAGGAAATTTGCCGGAGCACATGCAGATTCCGGCGACCACATTTCAAATTTATAGTTCACTGTCGCCATCTCCATTCCCCTCGCATGATGTGTTCTTCCATCTTCTTGGAAGGGAACTCAAACAGGAAATAAAAGCCCACTCATGTCATACACCCCCACTCTTGGTGCTTCTTTCAACCAATTACCCACCCATCTTCAAACTTCAGAAGTTGTCGGAACGAGTAAATCTATGCCAAAACTCCCAACCCCACAAAAAATTATCGTCGGGCAAAGTGGAGCCCCCTTTGATTATCACCCATTGCTGGATGAGCTTGTGCCCAAGATTTGAGTTTCCTTGGTTGGCCATTTACCAAGTCTGTATCAAAACACGAGTTGGTATTAATTGCCTTTGGTGTAGGATTCCTAGTACATGACAGTTCACTGTCAGCAAATCTTTTCATCTCAACTGCAAAATCCCTCCAACCAGCATTGAATGAGATTTCTGGTAGAATGATCGCAGATCCGCGTTACCCTTGTACTGCCACTTTACTAATAAATCTGCCAAAATTATTAAATTTATGAGCACAGTAGAAGTTTGCCCGATGATCTTTGAAATTCCATTTTCTGCGAAGATCACCACGTGCCAAACACGTTGAATGACAAAACCACAACATGACTCTCTTGCTGAAAGACATTCACCTGATTAAACTTCTGCGCTCCCAAACATTCGTACCATATTCCTGATTTTGAATAACTCTTAATAATTTCGAATGACTTGTCACCAACCAAGAAATAATTCTTGGGAAAATCTCGAATGTGCCATCGAAGTATCAAAAATGGCCTATTCATGCCACTCATTAATAGTTGGGCATAAAATGTCGCTGTCGTGACACATTCGATTCATTCGTGCTACTAACCACTAACAGAAGCAGATTTTGCTTCGTGACATTATCTAAATGCTTCATTACTTACAAGCCTCCACCCCTCTCACCCCCTTTTACGAATGACATCTGAGTCATTTCATTAAGTGCAGTGGCATATTTGAGCCTTTTCCCAATCCCTTATAATACATGACTCTCTTGGGTAACAAAACTTAGGTTATTTTTCTGTTTATTATTGATGCATGACATTCAACCTTTAGAATCATATTCCTATATAAACCTCCATCTTTTCTAATTATGTAATAAACTTGTAATTTTATGTAACAAACTTATAAGGACAAGTTTGTCCCTTATACTAATAATATTATTATTTTACATGGAAAAGATTATACTCTCTTAGTTAATTGGACTAGTTTCTCGGCACACACGTTACGCGTGTATCCCGTCTCAAAAGTGTCATTGTTGATAAAAAATCACATTAATATAATACTAAAAATTGTATTTGAGTTATAGAGTAAACATTAAAGAGAAAAGTACAAGCACAAGAAATGATGATTGTTGATTTTTCTTTGGACAACTCAATAAAGGAAAAAAAAACTCTTTATCAAATAAGTCCTTAATTATCTCAGTCGATATATTCGAACTTAAAATTTACTCAAGCTTTATTACTTCATTACTTAAATTTCATAAGTTATCATGCTTCTTGTTTTTAAATTTTAGCGAGAACACATAACCCTTAGAGATTTAAGGTATAATTTGAATTTTTCTAAAATTATTTATTCTTAAATATTATCCAATTCGAGGTTCCTGAAGGAGAAGCACTTGGTGACTTTTCGTAGTTCGGTGGCTAAGACACAGATAGACTTTTTGCTCCTTAGGAAGGTTGATAACGGTCTTTGTAAAGACTGCAAGGTTATTTCGAGTGTCTTACAACCCGACATAAGCTTTTAGTGATGGATTTGGAGATCAAGATGGAGAAGAAGAGGAGGATGGTGGATGATAGGCTAAGAATCAAATGGGAGAGTTTGAACATGGCTAGTGCACAGGAGATGGGGGAGAGGTTGATGGCTTGGGGGAGTAGTAGGGATGCGACTGGTATGTGGGATATGACGGCCAATTGCATTTATGAGGTAGCTAGAGAAGTGCTAGAGGTTTCGCGAGGTAGCCGTGGTGGGCATCGAGGGGACCAGTGGTGAAATGGTAAAGTTCAACGAAACGTGGCGTATGCGAAATTGGTAGAAAGCAAGATGAGGTGCAGAAGTGGACGAATAGGGAATTATATAAAATGACGAGGAAGGAGGCAAAGCTAGCGGTTACGACGGCAAAAGTGTCGGCTTTTGAACGCCATTATGTGAAATTAGAGGAAAAAAGCGAGGATAAGAAGTTGTACAGACTAGCCAAGGCGAGTGAGAGGATGACCCGTGACTTGGATCACGTGAGGTGCATCAAGGACGAGAACGGCAAAGTACTGTGGAGGATGCGCTTATTAGACGTAGGTGACAGTCTTACTTCTATAAACTCTTGAACAAAGGAGATAAAGACATTGTGCTGAGAGATCTGGAGCAATTCGGAAGGTACCGGGATTTTGGATATTTTAGAAGTAGTAAGGTTGAGGAGGTTAAGGGTGTTGTTCGCAGAATGCGCAGGGGATGAGCGACCGGGCCTGACGAGATTCCAGTTGAATTTTGAAAGAGGGCATGTAAGGCAGGTTTGGAGTGGTTGATCGAGTTGTTTAATGTCATTTTTAAGACGACAAGAATGCATGAAGAATGGAGGTGGAGTACAATGATTCCTTTGTACAAAAACAAAGGTGACATCAAGAGTTGCAACAACTATAGGGGTATCAAGTTGCTAAGCCACACTATGAAAGTTTGGGAAAGGGTCATGGAGATGAGGGTGAGAAGAGGCGTGCCTATTTCCGAGAACCAATTTGGATTCATGCTGGGGCGTTTGACTATAGAAGCCATTCATCTTATTAGGAGGTTGGTGGAGCAGTATAGGGAGAGAAAGAGAGACGTACATATGGTTTTCATCGACTTCGAGAAGGCATACGCCAAAGTCCATATGGAGGTTCTATGGAGATGTTTGGAGATTAGAGGTGTATCTGTGGCATATATTAGGGCGATCAAGGTAATGTATGATGGAGCCAAGATCAGGGTACGGACAATAGGAGACTCGGAGCCCTTTCCAGTGATGATGGGGTTGCACCAGGAATTAGCTCTAAGCCCATTCCTATTTGCCTTGGTGATGGATGGACTGACGCGATAATTCAAGGGGAGGTGTCATGGTGTATATTATTCGCAGATGACATAGTCTTGATTGATAAGACTCACAGCTGAGTGAATACTAAGCTGAAGGTTTGGAGACAGACTCTAGAGTCTAAAGGGTTTAGGCTGAGTAGGACCAAGACAAAATAATTGGAGTGCAAGTTCAGTAACGGGAGCGATCATGAGATAGGCGTGGAGGTGAAGCTTGATACTCAGGTCATTCCAAAGAAAGAAAGTTTCAAGTATTTCGGGTCTATTATCCAAGGGAATGGAGAGATTGATGACGATGTCACACATTGTATTGGTGCAGGGTGGATGAAATAGAGGCTTGCATCTGAAATTTTATGCGATAAAAATGTGCCACCAAAACTTAAAGCCAAATTCTTTAGAGGGTGGTTAGACAGACTATGTTATATGGGGCGGAGTTTTGGCCAGTGAAGACTTTGCACATCCAAAAAATAGAAGTTGCGGAGATGAGGATGCTAAGATGGATTCGTGGGCATACAAGGAGGGATAGAATTAGAAATGATGATATCCGGGACAGAGGGGGAGTGGCCTCATTGGAGGATAAGATATGAGAAGCAAAGTTGAGATGATTTGAGCATGTGCGTAGGAGAGGCACAAACGCCCCAGTGCGGAGGTGTGAAAGGTTGGCTATGGACGAGTTCAGGAGGGATAGAGGTAGACCGAAGAAGTATTGGGAAGAGGTGATTAGATGGGATATGGCGCAGGTGCAACTTACCGAGGACATGACGTTAGATAGGGGGTTGTTGAGGACACAAATTAGGGTAGAAGGTAGTTGAGCGTAGTCCTACTTACACTTACATATTTGGAGTTGTAGTGTTATGATTGTAGCTCTGCGTAACCTATTTTACTAGTAGGCGCAATATTGTTTTATAATCCCCCGTCCTTTGGTTTCTGCTGTTGTATGCTCAACTACCTACTTTGTTTATCTTATTTACCTGCGGTAAGCACTGTTTTTTTTTTCAAGAATGCTTTATTCTATCCTGTTCGCTTTTGGTACTTTCATTTTCATACTGCTTTAAATTTCTTGTCCGGGTCTGACCATTTCTGTTGCTTTTGCTTGTGCTTATGCTTTTTCTTGAGCCGAGTGTCTTTCGGAAATAGTCTCTCTACTTACCAAGGTAGATGTAAGGTCTGCGTACACTCTACCCTCTCCAGACCCCACATTGTGGGATTTCCCTGGGTATGTTGTTGGTGTAGTATTTATTCTTAAATACACAAAAATTACAGCTTACTGGCAGAAGATGGCATTTTCTTTCTCACGAGCATAATACATAAAATGCAAATTGTCCTATTTCATTAATCTATAAGAAATACTATAAGAATTGTTCAAATTTAAAAAAAGTAAGAAATAACATCACAAAAAATGAAATTTAACCACTACATTTTAATTAATCTACTCTACTTTTTTCATTTCAGGGGAGAGCTTTCTTTCTCTTCCCAAGCACATAAACATGCATCTGGATGTTGTGTTTTTATGGAAGTAAAGAGTACGTGAATGTAAATGAATTACTTTTTGTTGATGTATTCTAAAAGGACTGTGCGAATACAATCTTAAAAGAAGTTAGAGTATGAAAACAAGTTAATATCAAATTTAAAATTTATTCTTTCAGACCATTTCCATAGATATAGTGTTTTAGTTTTTGTGTGTTCTTCGGTTATTATTTAAATTGTACCTTTTAAACATAAGCGCATTTTGATTCGACAAAGTATTTTTAGTTGTTTATAGTTTCTAAAATCATTTTTAAAGAGAAATATCTTACAAAAATACTCTACTTGTTTTTTAAAAGATATTATTTTCATGAATTTTTATTCAGTTGTATTTTTTTCTTCATACTAGATTTATTTTCTATTTTGTTTTCACTTAATATGGCAAGTGCTTTAATAGTATTTAGATTTCTGCACTAATTTATAATATAATAGCTTACTAATCAATGTACTTTCAAGTTAGTATTTTTATAATAACTTAACTTTATCTTTTAATAAAATGCATTTCATTTGTAAAATATAGACAAATAAAAGTTCTCCTACCGTAAGAATTGTCTGACAGATATAATACATACTATCAGTCAAGGTATTTAATCCTGCCTTTACACTTAAAAATCGTTAAAATTGAACATGTTTTTTTTTAAAGTTTGTAACTTTTCCATTGCCTTTTTTTTAATTTGTTTGTTTTCCTTCCTAAACATATTTAATACTAAATGATACGATCTCTCTTTTCTCCATGTGAACAAATGCATGAACAATAAATACCCACGGGTATTATAGTCATTTCTCTTTTTTAATAAACTAGGCCAGAAACTTATTATAGTTGTAGATACTACAACTAAACCAACATATATGCAAGGAAAAAAAAATTAGAGTACTTCAGAACAAACCCAATAATGGAAGTTTTTCCATTTATCACACACGAAAGTACTCAATCATAATAATAACACAAAGTTATTGACATGCAAATATAAAATGAATACCGTTATATACTGAGGAAATTAACTTATCGGTTGAAGAAAAATATTTGATGTGTGATCGACTCCATTTATATATATACATATTTTTTTATCTCCATAATATTAAGAAACGAAGTTAAAAAATCAAGAAGTGAAAAGAAGATTTGACAGTTCATGTTAAAAGTATTACTGCACACATTGTTAACTTAGTTTTCTTCTGAAAATTATTCATTCTCGATTGTGAATTTCTATACCATTTGTCATGCTGTATGAAAATAATATGATTTTCAAAACTTCTGAGCCTCAAAGAACACCACAATATTGGAACCGTTATTGGGATTAATGGTCAAACTTCTAAATCAAATGGATTTATCCTTCACCATCTTTCAAATGCATGCTTGCACCATTCCAAAAAAGAATATGAAAACTTAGAAGGTTATATGGCACGTCCTTTCTTTGGCCATGAAACACCTTTATAATTTTTCTCAACTATTCAACTTTTTTCTATTTTTTTCTTTGTTTCATTTTTTGAAAACCTAATTCTTAAATGACACCTTATGTGGGAAGAAAAGATACCTTTTCCGACAAGGTGCTTTTTTAATTAATAATAAGTATGGTATTTAGATGTGTAGAAAGGGTATTTTAGTAATGTAACTTTTGGCTTAAGTGCTTCCCACTTTTAATATAATATAGATTATGAATCTTATCTTATATTACATCATTCATAATTTTCACGTATTTTATGTCTTTAAAAAGATATAAAAATACATAAAATTTGTTTTAGAAAAAAGAGACGGTTTTAAAAGAGAGTACACTAATAGAGGTGTAGTTGGGTATGGAAAGTACGTATGAGTGTGAATTAAAAGTATGGGTTTTCATGGTGGAATTTGGGGTATTACAGTGGTTGGGACGACAAAAAAAAGAGACACTATTAAAAGAGAGTACACTTATGAGGTATAGGTGGGTAAGGAAAGTACATATGAGTGAATTAAGAGTACATCCGTGTTTTCATGGTAGAATTTGGGGGGTTGCAGTGGTTGGGAAAAGGAAATAAAATTTGTTTAAGAAAAAAAAGATGGGTTTAAAGAGTACACTAGTGAGGTGTAGCTGGGTGTGAAAGTAAATATGAGTGGATTAAGAGTACGCATGTCTTGTCAGAGTGAAATTTAGGGTGTTAATAGTGGTTGGGATGTGATAAGGGATTGGGAAAAGGCTCAAATATGCCATTGAACTTAACGAAATGGCTCATATATGCTACCCGTAAAAGGGGGTGAAAGGGATGGGGGCTGGTAAGTAATGAAGGGTTTAGATATAGATTTTAGACAATCACTAATGAATGATTGAAGAAAAACTAATTCCCTCCAAAGGATTCTGACGTCTAAGTGCCCGGAAAAGAAGTCATTAGTGATTGAAAAGAGTTTAGCGCCTAGCCGCCTATCCTCGATAGACATGCCTGATAGCATTTTTCTTCCACTTCAACTACTAAGTCATATCTTACCATCTTGTCTCTTCAATTTGACTTCTTATGAAGTATTTAAAAAAATAGAAACATCTTGAACTTAGTGTCGAGTAATGAAATCATCTGTGCGCTTGTGTTCTGCTGATACCTGCTTTCTGCATTACCCTTTGAGCTGAAGATGAGAGATTTCTCCCTGGTATGGCTTCTACAGTCCCTTACTGCAGTACTTGACAAAATACATGTGACCGTATTTCTCCCCTCAGCACAACCAATTGCAGAGAAGGGAGAAGATGAAAATTTTGTCTGTTCTGTTTGGATGTGTTTTCTCTGGGTCCAAGTGCTCCGTGTCTCTGTTTCATTTTGTTTTTCTTTTGTCTAATAACAGTCAACTTACCATTTTGCTTTAAGTTGAATTAGCAAAATGGTGGCTGGCAATCACTGATGTCTGTTTCCTCATCAACCTCTAATCTGCTTTTTCATGGGGCTTTCTTCTTTTGTGTAGAGACAGTTTGGTGCAACCTTCCTCTATTAGTGGTCAAAGAAACCTGTAAGCTCCAATTGAGCCAGAAGGGCCTACTTGTTCTCTGCAGTCCAACTTTCTGCTAGATTTTAAACCATTTGTGCTTTTATTCGCCAAAAAAATCTTCAATGATATAGGTTTTTTATTGTCAACATATATGGTAAATTTATGTAGCGTGAGTAATGCGTATCTGCAGTAACAGTAAGGAACAAGTTGATTGATTAAAGGATCCAAAATTATTTCGTAATGTTTTGATTACAGTGTAGTTCTCTAATTAATAGATTAAAGACCATCAGTATACTGGGTGATGGACTTGTTTGTGGTGCATTTGACTGCCAGTTCACCCTCATCATCTTACTCTTCACAGGGAATTCAAGCTGCTCAGGAATGGATGTGGAAAAACAAGCCTGCAGGTCTCTTTTTTCTTTGAATTAAAGAATTTATTAAGTTGGTCAAGAAATAGCTAGTGTTATGATAATCTTGCAACCCTTTCGTTTTGGCGGGTTGGTGTTCGAGCATATAAACATTCTAGAAGTTGGGCATATGTGTCAGCCAGCTGTGAGTTGGAGATTTAAAGTTACTGTTTACTTGAGAGAGGCTTTTTCACAATGGATGTGACTATACAATGGCCAGGCCTTAGCATCTTTTGCTGAGTGGCATGCTTGTGCCTGTCTTAATTTTGCAGTTGAGAATCTTATTACTAACGGCTTTATTATTATGATATCTATGTTTACAGGAGCCTGAGTTTTGCGGCTAAATGATGCACTTAGCTGGAAGTAGATGCCACAAATTTTGTATTGTGCAGCTTGATTTCAAAGGAGATGTAGCATTACTCTGTGAATATCTTTTGGTAGAGGAATTTACAATGTTGAGATCATGCGGTAGCTCTGAATGCTTAGAGATCTCATTGTGTGCTTCCTTCAGGTTTCCAGCATTTCCTTGATAGTAGCCCCCTACTGTAACGTATTATAGCGGAGCCCGCAGTCGGGTTCAAAGATGTCTGTAGTCTAGAAATAACCCCCTCCCCAGCAGCCTCGACAAAAAAAATTTAATCATTTGAGCATCATTGTTTGTTGTGCATTGCCTTGTATTATTATCTGCGCGGGGTACCATTCATTAGCTTTTATTATGTGTTTGTGTCCTATGACCCATCTTTGGTATGCTTACATGTATTACGATAGCTTTCTTAAACGACGTTCTCTTTGTTTTCCGTGCTGCTTGACTATATTTCTGTGAGTTCATTTCCTTCTATTCGTTTTTGCATTTTGAGGACTCCACGCAATCGCCTATTGTTTGTTTCGTTATAATTGGGCAACTCCAGCCTATTTTTGTTAAGTATCATGTAAGTTGGCAACTCCAGTCTCTATATCGTATATTTCTTACTACTGATCCCAAATATTTTTGCGTTAAGAAAATGGGCGCTAGATCTTTGAAAGACAATAGTATAGATTGGAAGAATTTATCAACAAAACCACCATTATATCATCACGCCGTTATTAGACCAACTAATAACAATGAACTCCTTCAGGAAAATAGAGTCTCTGAAATTCCAAGTGGGAACTAGCCTCCTTACCCTGCACTCTGCATATATATAATTCCAAATATATATATATATATATATGTTTGAAAATGAATTGGTTATCTATAAAGAGAAAGAAAGTTTTCTTCTAGTTTTGCGGAGCTTTGGAAGCTTACCTTATTATTATATTAAAAAAAAAGGGGAAATAGGCCTATAGCTTGAAGCTCGCTTTTCACTATAAAGTCAAGCACGTAGCTAGAAAGAAGGGCAGTGGAAAGGTTTTTAGTAAGAAAGCCTACAGAAACTGAAAACAAGAAAATGTAATTAGAAAAGGGAAAAGGAAAAAAAGGAAGAGATATTACGAAATACACATGAAATGCGTATATACCTATCAAAGATTTGGTTATCCAGTTTTTGGGGGTACTTTCTTTTTTGGATTAAACAGAGCATTCTATTAATAAAAAAGTAGTCATTACAAAGCTAAGCAGACGTAGACCCTCTACTTCCAAATAAAGAACAACATAAGGAGTTTCGCTATGTAAAAAGAAAGTATATTCCTATCTAATCTATGTACATACAAAAGCAGATACAATGAGGTAATACTAAGAAAAACAGTTAAATGGGCGTAATTTGGATTGCCCGTTAGCTACAAATCTCCTAAGATGTATATGCAATGCAATTTACGCGTTACTGTTTCCCGGAAGAGTTAATATCTTCATTAGCTAAACCCTCTTACCCTGCCGTCTGTCAAATCTTCTCAGCATTAAAATGACCCGTTTGAAACCTCTCAGAGTTCTTTCACGTTATATACGGTAGATTACCATGGCAAAACACAACTTGCTACCTGAAAGACAGAATAATTTTCCGTAGTGATTCCTTTCATTATTCACAATATATATAGCTGTACAAAGGTTGATTCCTAATATGGTACGAATCCTAACTTACCTTACAAATGTTGATTCCTTACCTTAAATATACATCTATCATAATTACAAAATATACAAAGAATATTCGGAGAATATTCGCTAATACTCCCCCTCAGACGGAGCGGGAGGAGGCCGAACGCTAAGGCTGGATCGGAAGTCGGTGAAGAGCTGTCGCGGTAGTCCCTTTGTGAAGATGTCTGCATACTGATAAGAGGAAGGCATGTGTAATATTTTGACCTGACCACGGACAACCTTCTCTCGCACAAAATGGATATCCATTTCAATATGCTTAGTCCGCTAATGTTGGACCGGATTATGAGACATATAGATGGCAGATATATTGTCACAATAGACTATAGACGCCTTGCGGAGTGGACACTGGAGTTCCAAAAGAAGATTTCGGAGCCAACAGATCTCAGCAACTACGTTAGCAACACCGCGATATTCTGCTTCAGCACTCGAACAGGAAAGTGTGGCCTGCCGCTTGGCGGACCATGAGATAAGATTATCCCCAAGAAATACACAGTACCCTGAGGTGGAGCGACGTGTGTCGGGGCATCCTGCCCAATCTGCATCCGTGTAGGTAAGTAGCTTGGTTGGGGCAGAGGGGTAAAGATGTAATTCGAAGTCTATTGTGCCCTTAACGTATCTGATAATACGTTTGAGGGCGGCAAAATGGGACTCTCGGGGGTCGTGCATGAACAAACACACATGTTGAACGACATATGCAATATCAGGCCTAGTGAATATAAGATACTGAAGAGCACCTGCTAGACTCCGATATAGAGTGGGATCAGAAACTGGCGCACCGTCATTGTCACTAAGCTTGGATTTTGAGCCCACCGGAGTTGGCATAATTTTACAATTTGCCATCTTGGCCCTGTACACTATCTCTTCGGCATATTTACGCTGACACAGGAACATAGTGGCTGCAGATCTGGTCACCGATATACCCAAAAAATAACTTAGCTTGCCCAAGTCAGTCATAACAAATTCAGTTTTGAGTAGAGCAATGATTTCATTCTTCAACCCGTCAGATGAGGCAGTAAGAACAATGTCATCGACATATAATAACAAATATGTAGTGCTGCTACCTCGGTGAAAAGTTAAGAGAGAGGTATCACACCTGCTACATAAAAAACCAATCTGCAGAAGATACCTGGTGAACCGATCATACCAAGCGAGGGGTGCCTGTTTCAATCCATACAATGACTTCCTGAGACGACACACAAACTGCGGAGCTCCCGGATGAACAAAGCCAGGGGGCTGATGCATGTACACAGTCTCTTTCAAATCCCCATGAAGAAACGCATTCTTGACATCAAGCTGATGAATCGGCCAATGCATTCCCATAGTAATACTGAGAACAGTCCGAATAGTGGCCGATTTAACAATTGGACTAAATGTCTCACCACAATCAATACCCTCCTGCTGATTAGTTCCATTTGCAACTAGTCTTGCCTTATACCTATTTAAGTCACCACTATCTCTGAACTTGTGATGAAATAGCCACATACACCGGATAACATTTACACCAGCTGGTCTAGGTACCAAATCCCAAGTGTTCTGCTTGGTTAAAGCGTTAAAATCCTCGCATATGGCCGCATTCCAATTAGGGTCTAGTTTAACTTGTTTTGGATTCTTTGGAATGGGTGATAAGGTTTGTGTGGAGAGATTGAAGTGAACCTTGGGTTTGAAGATCCCGTGTTGTGCACGAGTCTCCATGCGGTGAGAGGGCAGCAGTGGGAGGTCGGGTAGTTCTTTGGGTGGGAAGCGGCGAGTGCGGGGCCAGTTGATAGGCGATGGGCGGCGGTGTTGCGGCGAGCGGGGAGACTCGGCCAGTTCTTTGGGTCGAAGCGGTGTGGGTGGTGCGATGGGCTTCGGCGAGTGCGGCCAGGGGTGGTGTTTGGGATCGAGAGTAGGGAGTTGGAGTGGGTGACAAAGATTATTCTTTGGAGGTCGACGAGCTTCTTGAAAACAGCCGATGGTGTTGTCGACCGAGAGCAGTTGGCTGGAGGCAGCAGTGGTGTCGGAACAGTGGGCTGCTTTTGGTATAGATTTTGGATGATCGGAGACAAACTTGGTTCATCGAGAAAGGAGTAATCGGTGGTCTGAAATTTCCGGAGATTGGAAAAAGGAAAGGTTGTCTCGTCAAATGTGATGTGACGAGAGACGATGATTTTGCGAGTAGCAATGTCATAGCACAAGTAGCCCCGATGATTAGGAGATAGACCAAGGAAGACACATGGCAGAGTGCGAGGAGCAAGTTTGTGAGGTGCAGTGGAGGCTATGTTGGGGTAGCATAAGCATCCAAAAATACGTAGGTGATCATCTGATGGTAGCCTACGGTATAAGATTTCGGTAGGGGTCTTGTTTTGGAGTGTGCTAGTTTGTAAAATATTAAGAAGGAATTCTACCATTTTGACAGCATAGACCAAGAAAAGCGGTGGTAGACAGGCATGAAACAGAAGTGTGCGAACCATGTTATTGATGATACGTATAATTCATTCAGCCTTTCCGTTTTGGGAAGAAGTATAGGGACAAGAAAAATGGAAAACCATGCCTTGTTTAGAACAGAAATTGTGAAATGCTGAGTTATTAAATTCACGTCCATTATCACATTGGAATGGTTTGATAGATTTTTCAAATTGTGTTTTAATGAATTTTTGAAACTCGAGGAATTTTGCAAAATCTTCAGATTTGAATTTCAGTGGGTAAATCCAGACAAAGTGTGAAAAATCATCCAAGAATACTAGATAGAATTTATGACCCAAAGAGCTAACAAGCGGAGATGTCCACAAATCAACATGAACAGTGTCAAAGGGAGAAAAAGTAACACTTTTTGATGACATAAATGGAAGACGAGTATGTTTGCCTAGTGGACAAGAAAAACAGTGTTGGGCAATTTTTCCATTATTACATTGAATACGCTTAGAAGTCTTAAGAAAAGTAAAAACTGGGTCTCCGGGGTGTCCGAGTCTGTTGTGCCAAGTTGAGGGAGAGATCGCCGCAAGGGATAGAGGTGTTTGCGGTCTGACAACAGAATATTGAGTGAATGGGTAGAGATCTCCCACACTATTGCAGCGTGTAAGAATTTTCCCCGTATTGAGTTCCTTCACAGAAAAACCAAAAGGGTCAAAATCGACAGACACAGAATTATTGCTAGTGAATTTTCTAACAGAGATTAAGTTTTTAATGATGTTAGGTGTGTATAGGACGTGGTTTAGGGAGAAAGGTGGGTGTGGATGTTTGGTGTGTGTTACCGTAACCTTCAATTGGAATGCGATGACCATTGCCGACAGTAATAAATTGAGGACACTTTAACCGACGTAGTTGAGATAGGTTACCTGACGACCGGGTGAGGTGAGATGTGGCTCCGGTGTCCATGTACCAATTGTCGTCGGGCTGTTGAAGGTTCACGGTGGTGTAGGCCTGGCCCAAATCAGTCGGGGCCAGGCTGTTGTGCTGCTGCTGCTAGTTGGCCTGCCTGGTGGCTAGGGCAGGGCCCAAGAGGCTAATTGACCACGACTGCTGGAACTAGGCCCCTACATTTTGGTACGGGCATGCAGGCGAGGCCCAGTTCTGCTGGTTGGGCCACTGCTGCTGCTGGTTGTACCCCTGCTGCTGCTGGTTCCAGTTCTGTTGTCCAGTGTTTTGGCCTGGCTGCTGCTGGTTGCGTTGGCCCTTTCCGCGGCCCTTGCCTTTGTTGTTGCGACCTCTACCGCCATAACCTCCGCCACTAGCCTGCTGCTGCTGGCCGCAGGTGTTGTCATCCCGTTAACGGCTAACGCCTTTTGATTATGTTCCTCTTGTTTAGCACGTCTAGTTTCTTCCAACAATAGTTGTGAACGTGCCTTGTTGAAACTTGGGAGATGGTCGGCTTGTTGAATCATTATTGCGAGTGTGTCATATTCACCTTTCGGTAAACCCGCAACAAGTTGAAGCACCATCTTGATTTCTGAAACAGAAGTCCCGACGTTGGATAGTTGATCGGTGATGAGTTTCAGTTGCTTACAATATTCGGACATGTTGTTAAAATTCTCGAGGCGGGTATTGTTGAATTGTTCTTCTAAATACACGGCCCGAGTATTTTTATTGTCCTGAAAGATTTCTTCTAGCCGGACCCAAAGTTCACGTGCCGCAGCACCTGTTTTCATGATAGTGCACAATAGGTCTTTGGAGATGGTGCCGTAGATCCATTGTTTGACAATGGCGTCAAGACGACGCTAGATTGAGTCTATAACATCGGTGGGACGAGGAACAAATTCGTCAATATGATCGAGCACGTTGTATGCACATGCATGAATGTAGAATAGTTCCATCCACATGGAATATTGACAGTCTTCTTGATCAAGAATTATAGGGATAAAATTCTTGATGTTGTTAACGGCGAATGCCGGATGAAAAGAAGATACTGAACGTTGAGAGGGGGGTTGTCAAGTGTGCTAGTGGATGAATCAGAATTTGTGGGGGAAGACATTGTTGAAGGGAAAATTCTGGTTGCCTCGGCCGAGAAATTTTTGTGTTGTGGCCGAGAATGAGGAAGAGAAGGGAGAAGAGTGGGGTTTAGATTTTAGGCTCTTAATACCATGAAAGACAGAATAATTTCCCTTAGGGATTCCTTTCATTATTCACAATATATATAGCTGTACAAATGTTGATTCCTAATATAGTACGAATCCTAACTTACCTTACAAAAGTTAATTCCTAATATAATTAGAATGCTAAGTTATCTTAAATATACATATATCATAATTACAAAATTCAGAACCATAGTGGAAGGCTGGAGGCAATGCGTGCACACCAGCTTCTTCCAACTTTTAGTAAATTTCGTCCATTTCATTCCATAATTGTCCTAATTCACCAAATATCACATAATTAGTATAATGTATATAATTAAGCTATATTGGACATATTCAACGTAAATATAGTCAAAGATCTATAAAAATGCGAATACATTAATATTGAAACACACGTAAATATGCCCCAACATCATTATTCGGATAATGGTCACGACTCATGCATATTCCGTGTCGATCTACAACTATGGCTTTAAAGGTGAAAATTTTAAATGGAAAAGGAAGACGAAGGCGTATTTGGAGAAGACCTTGAAACTATCACAGTTACCTTTTGATTAGGAAGGTATTCACATACTTAGTTAAGTTGTAAGTGACCTTGAAACTATTAAATAGTCTTCCAACTATTTATCGACTTATCTTAAACTTAAATCAAATAAACAAATCATAATAGCGCTTAAAGAGAAGAAATTAACACACGTAGCATATATAGAATGATATCAATAGTAATTGCGACGTTACAAATTTGACCATTGTGGGTACGTACGTAGGGCAAGCCAACTTTAGTTAATAATCTAATAACAATGCTTTTTTTCTAATAATTAAATTGATTAACGACCCTACAATTATCACGGACTTCGCCATTTGTTCCAGTTGGTGGTGCTAAGCTTCCCATTTTGAGCATGGAGTTCTTAAAATCCTCAAGAAATGCAGATGGATCATCCACATAATTCTGGACTATTTCTCTAGTGTTGTCATTTCCAGTTGCTAGGACTTGGTCAGAAACAAGCAACCCTTTTCCAGAGAGAAGATTAACGTAGTACTGATTGTCGAACGTTGATGGAGACATGTCATCAAGATTTGCTAGCGTAGTATTAACTGAGCACAGTTGTCGCAGTGACTGCAAGAAATCCAAGTTCATGTCTGGATTGCTACCCCCATTTAGCCTGGAGCTAAATGTACCACATCTAGCCTTCCCAATTGTATGTGCACCTTCAGTATCATTAATTACTCTTACGTTAGTGAAATTTTTAATTAACAAAAAAAACAACAATCAGGAATGGCTTCTGTAATATTTACCAGAGAGAGTGACCATGTCTTGAAGAGAAAGACCAAGATTTTGGAAGTTGGAAACAAGGGTGGCTACATTAGAGTTTGGTCCAGGGATGTTATCTGCTGCTGTTTTGCTAGCTGTTAAACTATCCTTTCTCCCCATTTGCACTTCCCACCCCAAACCTCCTGACTGCAATACATGCATGCATTAGTGGTAAATTCCAAACATTTTATACTACTCCCTACAGTAAAAGGATGTTATATACCAGGACAACAGAATCTCTAGCAGCAATAGCAAGAATATCAGCACAAGATATAGTCTGGGGACAAGCAAATTCTAGATCAGCTTTGATGGAATCAATCACTTCAAAACCCCTTAGTGAGTTCAAGTTTGGTGCAGCTGTCTTCTCTCCAGTAAAATTAGGGGTATCATCCAGCAGTACTGATGCGTCACATCCCTGAAATACTTTAAACATAAATATTAGACATAAAAAATATGCTCAAGAAAGATAGAAGAAATAATGTGTGACATGCATTAACGAAACAGTCGTGGAAATGAAGACGAAGCAAAGAAGCAGCCACTCTGGGGTCTTGGGACACTGCATTTTCCACCCATGAAAAGATGATAGCTTCAGCTTCTGGGCAGCTGTTTTGGTAAAAACCAAAACTTAGCACGATCGTTGCATCTATGCACGCTTCCTCCGACTTGTTGGCAACAACATTTCCCCTTGCAAATGTTACTGAAAAGCTCAGTACCATTATGCAGAAAGAAGCTAAGTAGAAGAAAGCCATTCAATTTCTACTCTGGGTTTTACAGTAATTGATGAGTAAATTCTATGAAAAGTTGTGGTTTTTGAAGTTAATACTGAAAGCTGAGGCCTTAAATAGAGGAATTGCTCACTGCAAAGTGCAAACAGAAAAAGGAAAAGCAGTTGAGAAGAAGACATAGTCTAAGACTAATGAGTCAAATTGATTACATGAGAGGTCCCATGGTGTATAACAATCCACCTAATACCAACTGCTCTACATGAGGTTTGTTCCAGCTCTCATGTTTTGAGCAACTGGATCTTCATCTTCTTGGGAGAAAGGATGGAATTAATAGTATCCGATCGCACTTACAATATGCGATTACTAAATTAAATGATTTGAATTTATTTGTTTATGCAACTCATTGGAATTACACTTTGGAGCTAATAGGTTTCAAAAATGAACCAAAATACAACCACCAAAGAAGGAGAGCTCCAACAGCTAAATCATTGATGTACAAAGAAACCTGTGTATAATGTAGGGCAGTCCTTTGAAGCAGTATGTAATGGAAACAAAATCTCAGCTAACAGAGCATCTTTTCATAGCCATAACTGAGAATACATACACATTCTCAAGGACAAACCACTGTCAATTAAAACAAATAGTAAATAGTAGTATCTTTTCAGGCTTAAAGAGGTTCCCGACCAGCATCTGTATCGACAAAATTGGGGTCGTACATCTCATATTCATAATCTGCATCAAGGTCCTCCATTGTTCTGCCAAATACAAACTGCTTTGTTCCCATAGTGGTGAACGGCATCAGACCAAAAGCTCTGGCAGTTTTGATCTCCCTGGCAATCTTTCTTTGAGCCTTGGCACTAATTCCAGTCTATACATGACCAAAAAAGGAAAGAATAAGAAACATTTCACATATTCAGTCACCAAAATTAGTCGATGGAATTGATTACCAACCTTGCTCCTCTTGATGAGAATTCCAGCCTCCGTTATGAAGTTAGCTAGAAGCCTCACATTCTGTATTTCAAATTTGTTAAACGTAGTTCGGCCATAATTACAAGGCAATACTAGGGAGGGAGAAACCACTTGTATGTTTGAAAGCAACATCCCAGTACTTGGAATGTGATATTCACTCTTGAGGCTAAGCATATCAAATAAGCAATATACGTGCTCGAGGGTGTTACCACATGCAGTTATTGGGGTGCATATACAGATACATTTTAAAGACATACACAGTCAAAATGATGCAGAACCAAGAATACCAACCCTGAAATCAGCTTTGCGCAAAACTTCCTCTGTCATAGTTTCAAATTCATCCCTTTTAAAGGGCTTGCGAACTCCTGGTTTTCTAAGATCAAGATCCTGCAGATAATAATGAAAAGTTTAGAGGTGGACATGACAGCACCATAGATAATACATTTCAAAAGAGGACAGGTTGAGTTATGGCGACAAATTAATGTCATCTATAATTTTGCTCTTGCCACAGAGAACGAAGCTTGAAAACAAGGTGTACTAGGAAATAAGCACTTCGAGTATACATTAAACATCTGAATGTTTGATAGGATCTGTTGAAATGCCAATGGGTGCAAGATATACAAAAACCAAAGTGAGACATATCCTCATATGGAAATGACACTCAAGATGCTACCTCATTACTCATACCTTGATTTCATAAGTGTTCCCGGGCCAAAAGGTCATATCTGGTCTGTAAGCATAATCAACTTTCTCTACTTTATCAGGATTAAACTCAAAATATCTGGCTGCTTCCTTCAGCTTACCATCCATCCCATCTGATAATGTATCAAAACTCTCATCCAGACCATCCAGTAAACTAGATCTGTTCCCAGAACTGAACGTGGAGCCCTAACCAGATCTATCATAAGACTTTTCAGCCCTATCGAGCTTTCTGAAAAAGGAGTTTGGACTTGGCCTGTTTCCCGTACTATCACCAAATATTCGTCTTTGAAAGTCTTCGGCAGACTCAAATGAGTTGCTGCTTTGCTTATCATCAGGGGCTGTGTAATGACAAGGAAAGTTGTGTCCATTACCAGGGATGTAGATAAAACAGAAAATGGATATACATGAAAAGGTTGATGATGACCAATGATGAAGAAGCACATAATTCCACAATAAGTATCAGATTAAAGCTAGAGCATCCGTAAGATCACATTGGTAATGTCAGTTTGGATTTGTATCATTATGCTTCTTGGATCCTCCTCAAGCTAAGGCAACTTATTATCTTCTTAGTTAATTGGAAAATACGAATAGTTTATCTAAAACCTAGTTATCTCTACTTCGAATATTATCAGCAATTAGAAAAAGGAGGTCACATTGGAGAAGCTTCACTCCTCACATTATATTCAATCAGCAAAAGTGCATTTTCCTACAACTCTGTGAACTAGCAAGTGCATAGTTCATTTTGAACATCAACTAAAGTTTTTATCTTTTTGCTTTTAGAAAAAATAAAACTAGTATGCAAACCAAATTTTAAAACAAAGTGTGTAAGAAATTCAGTGTGAAACTGAAGACAAAAGCTTTTAGCTTCGCAAGCATGAAATGCAAATTGGCTCACTAGAAAATTGCTGAACAATGATGATAAGGATTCAAAATAAACTCAAGAAAACTAAAACTTGCAGATTTTTAGTTATGAAAATTGCAACTTGGCATGACAAACTATGGAATTTGATAGAGAATTCAACAAATAGTACCTACCAAAATTTGGAAGTGCAGAAAAGGTTCTGAAAACTTGAGGATGATGACGAGAAGAACGAAATAGGAAAGCATTGGTAGTCCATAAGACACCTCGGATAAGCTTCATCTTGTCTACAATAATGTAAAATCACTTTTAACATTTATTTTGATAAACCATTTAATCTCATAAATTAGCCGACTCCAGCTTGAAATGTAGTCGATTGATTATTCAAAACCATAAACTATTATTATGTAACAAATACTTCCAAGCAGTGGTGAAGGTGGAATTTCGCTAAGGGTGTTCAAACTTTGAAGAAATAAATAAAAACAATCGATGAATGGGTTCGCCGTGAATTTAAATCACTCGTAATAGAACTAACAATTATATAAAAAACTAATATAAAAAAGTCAACAAAAGAAATTCTACTAGTGAAAGCATAATTCAAGAATATTATTACTATTGTAGTTGACGAGGTTTCACCTTTAGAACTTCATTCAAGTTAATTCATGCCAAAACCAAATCCTTCCCCAAGTTTATCAACTTTTTGAAAAATGATAAAAGGAACCCTTATTGTCACTCCAAAAAATCTTTTGTGTATCGATGAATCAATTAATTCCTTCATATATTTATAGATTCAAGACAGTCCAGCATAACGTAGAAATCATCAACTACCTCCCAAAATGCGAGAAACTTTAGTGAAAAATCAAAGAGTTTCTACTCCCAACAATCTCTATTTACTAATTGTTTATTGAAAAGCACTTTAAAAGCTTCCTGCATAAAGCACTAGCCCAGTAGAGTAGCCTCTAATGAAGTACTACTAATTCTTTGTTTAAGTGACAACATGTGTAGAGTCTAACCATAGGAAATGTGCATATTTATATCAGATTTGCATACAAAAATCAACTAGGGGTGTATGCTCTGAGTTTCTGAGGAAAGTGTTTAAATTCACCAAATAATTATGCTTGAAACCCAACACGGATCATATCAAATATATGCCACACAATGCGTTGAACTTAGAAAGGAAAATATTTTTCTTAAAAAAAAATGGACCTATGTTCGAAAGAAATTCTGGTTTCTGCGCGGCTGTGCATTTCAGAGTTGAGACGAACTCACTCTATCAGGAGCGTCAGGCCTAGCCGTGAGTTAACTTTTGGAGGATTATAGGAAAATTTAACTTTTAGGGGATTTTTTTGTCTGTTTTTTTAAGTAGAATGTGGCAAAACAAACATTGAGCAAGTTTATACAGTTGAAATGTAAAAGTTTGAAGAAATTAAAAGAAAAAACAACAAAAATAAACTTTTATTTTCCGTAGCTGGGCAGAGAGGGGGTAAAATGGATGGTGGAGACTGACCTCGGCGGCGGAGGAGTAGCGGTTGCGGAAGAGATGACCAAGAAGCTAGCTAGTCTCCGGGAAGGATGTATTTCTCACTGTTGAAACATTGGATCGAATCCCAATACAGTGTTTTGGACCATAAATGCCCAATGAGGTTATTGTACTTGGGCTTTAGAAGTAGATTAGCCCAAATAGTTGTCTACTATAGCCCAATTAGGTTTTTGAGCTGGGCTATAACATGAGTTTAACCCATATAGTGTTGCTGGGATGTCAAAAGGCATTTGGGATTGGAATATTTACTTGCTATAACTAACTCAAGTTATTTATGGTTAATAACTACTATTTAATTTAATTACTTTTAGTAGCTACAATGAATTTTTAATTTATATATCATAGTCATACCAAATACATATTGGTAATGGCTTGTATTTCTCCCTAATGCCTCTCTCTCCCTTCTTTTATCCATCTCCGGCGAAACCCAAACCCCCGCTCCACAACCTAACTGCCTCCCTCCCTCTCTCTCTCTATCTCACAATCCTCTTCTACCATCATTGCTCACCTCCAACTCCGGCGAGCTTCACCAACGCTGCCTCTGTTACTACACCCCTTCTCCCCCTCCGTTCTCCTTCCCCCGCTGCTCCAATGAACTAGAGCAGTTGCACACTCCATCTCCACCAACGCCGTCGCACCCCATTGTCTCCGCCACAACCGGATCTGGATTTGACGGATATGCCAGAATCCATGGCTTTTCTCCTTCTTTGTATCTCAGATCTGAGTGTATTTGTCTGGCCAGAATCCATGACTTCTTCTCCTTCTTGTATCTCAGATTTGAGTGTATTTGTCTGGCCAAAATCCATGGCTTTTTCTCCTTCTTGTATCTCAGATCTAAGTATATTCATCATTTTTAGTGTCTTTTTTTTTGTATTTGACCGGAATCCATGGCTTCTTCTCCTTCTTGTATCTCAAATCTGAGTGTATCTTTGTATTTGACCGGAATCCATGGCTTCTTCTCCTTCTTGTATCTCAAATCTGAGTGTATCTTTGTATTTGACCGGAATCTATGGCTTCTTCTCCTTCTTGTATTTCAGATTTGAGTGTATTCGTCATTTTTTAAATGTATTTTTTGTATTTGACTGGAGATTGATCTCAAATACAATAAAATACATTCAATTTATGTATTGCAGTATCTACGCAAGTCTGTCTATTCAAATACAGTCAAATACACTAAGTTGGCTCGCTCAAAAATTTAACTACAACATAACATTGTATCTGAATACAATCAAATACATATGAAATACTAAAAACTAACTACGAAATGTAATTAACAAAAATATAGCTATAATTGATTAGAAATTCTTAAACTATAGCTATTTATTTAAATTACCCTTTGAGACTTTATGGTCCAAAACCTTTATTCTTTACTAAAATACAACCTTAATGATTACTAACTAGTCTAACTTCATTGGTATGCTAAAAAAGTTATAAAAATCATTTGTTAATTTTGTCTTATCGCCTTTTAAGTGATGTAATTGTCGTAGAGAGGTTTCATGTAAACGAATTTATAGTTGCATTTAGTGTCTTAAAATGGAGTTTCAGGACTCGCTTCGACGCGGGCACTGACAAAATTCCCTAGGGCTCAATGTGCGGGGTTTAGTTCATGTGAAACTTATGTTCTAAGCGTTCGACTGTATGCCATAAACACGTCTCGCATAACCGTTCTTACACAAATTATATATTAAATTCCTTAATTAAAATCATTGACTCTCATAATTTTTTAACAAATGAATGATATTTAATACTTTTTATCTATAGAAATAAAAAAATTGGGTATAACTCAAATAACAAGTCGTGGTATTGCATATTTACTATTTGAGAATATCGTGAGGGTGAATATCACTTAATATTTCTTTTAAAAATACATAGCCCAATTGTACATTTTCACTTGTCGTTGATCTTTTTTCCTGTGTATCAAAATTATTATATTTTATTATTTCGCTATTTGAAAGTAATTTTATTTTTATTCATGAATGAGTTACGTTTTAATTATAGTACTGATAAAGCTTATTGATTCTTTGCTTATAGGGAGACAAAAGGAATAGTATGATAGTAATATTGTTTTAAGAAATTGTGATTTTTTTATTATTTGAAAGTTAATATATTAGAATTCATTTGCATTGCCTAATAGCTTTTATTTCATTATATTGTTTAAACTTGTAAAATTATGTTATATATAATTATAAGTTATAAGTGACGTATAATGGATTGCGCGCGCACACACACATATATATCTCATTGATTTACAGATTTTTTTTATTTTTTTTATCTAATTTTACCTATTTAAAAATATTTATTGTAAATATATTATTTTATAAAATACTAAAGATTAAATATCCATAAGCTTACGCCCTCTGCCTCAGGGCTTATGCTTCAGCGAGACATATGTAAAACGCCCAGCCTTTTAAAATATTGCATTTACCATGAATACGTGTATTTTGTTTTATCGTCAAATAATTCACGAAATCATCACTTTGGGATCTTCTTTCCTGTAAGTCATTTTAAAGGGATCTACTTTTGACTAATTTGTATATTTTATATGGATATGTATGAAGAAGCGTCATCAAACTTTTTTTTTTGACCCTTTTCCCACGCATTCTTATCTCCAATTTGGAAAAAAAAATTAGGCTAAATAATGAAATACAGGTACAGGAAAATGGCACTAACGTGATATAAAAATAAAAAATAGCCAAAATACATTAATAACCAGCTACGATGAATATTTCAATGTAGTGTCTGGCAGAGAATATTTGAAAATTCATGTCCCTTTATAGTGAAATCGAATTATTTTTGTTGAGTTTTGATTCCTTATGTAGAATTCTCAGGCCAGCTTTAAGTACGATTCCATCGCATTCTTTCCTTATGAAGAAAAGGAAATTAAAATAGCTGCTTAATTTTGACTAAAGCAACTAGCTCCTGAAAATGCTAATAAACCTGTGTATTTCTCCTAAAATACAATCGGCAACACATAGAATATGTTCATTTAGTAAAGTAATTCTTGATCCATGTCAATTCACTTTATTAAACCATGCATACATTAATTTTGTTAAAGTTACATTCAAATAAGTCCACCTGTATACTCTTATCATCTCTCAAATTCTACTATTAATCGAAGTTACCTACCTAATACCCGACCAACACTGATTTCAGAAAAATACACTTAAATCCGTTAGTATGTGAAATTGCGTCAACAAGACGAATCAAGCTCAATTACGACAGCTGTTTCAAACTTTTGATTAATTGGAAAGCTTAAATTTTAAACCAAAAAATACAGGAATAAAAAAGGCGATGCTTTTTTAGCTGGATATATTCAAAAAGTTTTGAATCAAAATGAACATGCAACTATTAAAGATGACAGAAATCAAATTTAATTTTGAAATTAATCACAAGCACTATGTGTGTATGTTTGTTCAGTTCAATATTTGTGCGATGAGACTCGAATTTGCCGACATTAATTTATTCGAATAATCAGCAGCTTATTTGAACTCGGACAAAAGTGATGGAAAGATTTGCAATACATCTCTAAACAAACATGGCGTTCTTTCTCTAAAAGGTTCTTTTTACATCCTTTCCGAAAAGAGAAGATTTCTGATCATGTGCTTTTAAGACTATATATAAAGTTTTAAAAAATTAAAATGACATGTAACTAAGTATAACAACATTAATTAGTCATCTTTTGATTTAATTATTGCCATCTGATAAATTATGTGATGTTTTCTCTTCTAAAACCCTGCTCCGATCTTGACATGACACATGATATAACAGAAATAGTAACGTGAACAGAATTTGGTACCAAGTAGTTCTGCTTTATGTGCCTATACATATATAAATACATAAAAAAGAATTTTGATGAAGCTCAGATCCATGTACTATATACATGGATTTTGTTGGATATGGAATTAAGAGGAAGGTAGAAGGTGTGGAGAGATTAATATAAGGCAGAGTTTGGTGAGCAGTTTAGTATCAAAGTTGGATAGGCAAGAAATGATGCTTGGCCTGAAGTAACATATGGTATTGAATTGAAGTGGACATTTCAAGCAAAAAGACTGTCATATGGACATGGCTGTCCAACTCCAGTAGTAAGTACATACCCCTATTTACTTGAACTATATGTATTCAAAATCTGACGCCATGCTCCTAGTGATCATATACATCCTTCCCTTTGCCCTCCTACTGATGAAAGCTCCTTAGATTTAGCTTAAAGTGGAACGTTGAGCCATCAAAGCCACCATCACCTCTGCTCCCTCATTATCATTTTTGAGCTACACTAGATAATGAAGTGATGAAACACGATCGATGGTACAATGCAAGTTCAAGTTAATTGATACTGTCATAGCTGCTCTAGTACAAGGCTAGCTATATATAGTTGATCAAGAGGACCAATTATTACCAAGGGGTGGATGATCATGAGGCCAGTAAATCCTTAACCAGAAGTCTCGTGTTCGAGCTCTGAGAATGAAGAAACCTCTGGCAGGGAGCATTTTCCCATTTAATGGGTTTTACGTGGTTGTGAATCATGTCCGGCTCAACAAAATCGGGGGCCTAAAGCCAAACTTCACAGAGATGCCTAATTTTTTTTAAAGAAAGGAAAGATCGTCGTATATATTTTTATTTAAAGTCTACTTTTCTAGCTTTTTTAGCGTGTGAAGTCATTAACTACTATTTTATAATCCACTTGTTCTAACAAATCCTTTTCAATTGATAATATAGTTATCAAGAGCTCCTTTTTGGGATTTAATTAATTCTTCAAAAAAAACTCTTTTTGGAATTAAAATATTTACAACAATATACCTAGTGTAATCACACAACTGGGGGTTGGGGAGGATAGTGTGTACTCAGACCTTACCCCTACCTCGGGAGGTAGAGGTTGTTTTCGGACCTTTGGCGCAAGGAAAAACATATTAAAACAATACAGAATTAGAATATTTAATAATAGAAATAGTAAAAGCGGGGAATTAAAATTTAAAAAGATATATAATAATAATAATAATAATAATAATAATAATAATAATAATAATAATTTTTTAGGAAAAATGGGGCCCTCAACAAGTCGGGGCCCCAAGCCATTGCTTACTGGCCTTATTGTCGAGCCGGCCCTGTTGTGAATTCGGATTAGTCGAATTAGTTGGTTTCGAATACCAGATAGTCGAGCCAGCCCTGTTGTGAATTCGGATTAGTCGAATTAGTGGGTTTCGAATATAAGATGATTATGCTAAAAAAAATACTAGCTCAAAATTTAGTACAATCGCAACCTTAAGATTATATATTGGGAAAAGTTAAGACCATATATTGGTTTGGTGGCTACCTTAGTGGAGAGTTAATTAGAAATTGATACCTTTAGATGAGAGAAAAACTACTATAATTTCTTATTTCGTACGGTCAGCATAACATTTGAATGGTGTGACTGTTAGATAATAAGAAATGGAGGAACAATTTGTGGTTTGAAATTGTCTGTTTTTATCCTGCAGGGAGAGATTAAAGTTTAAAAAGTTGTAGATATAGAGAGATGAATTTCATGTAAGAAGAAAAAGGGGACATTTTCATATACGAACCCATGAATAAAGCAAATCTGGCATAGTTGTTTTGGTTCTTACCCTGCTTTTATATATATTCCGATCGAACTAGCTAGCTTGTCAAATTAACTCAATGAGAAAACCCTAAACGTTTGGACAATATATTCGGCTGATGTCAAGAACGAATGCACATGCATGCAATTCAGTAATTTTAAGGGTACAGAAATAATATCCCAGCCCGGAAAAAGAAAAAAACTTGAACGAACGAGATAAGCGAAATTAAGGGTATATATACAAATTAAAGATGAAGAGACAGAATCTTCAAAAATATGAAATATAAGTAGTAATTAAGTACAAAGAATCCTGCTACATGAAATAACTAACCCCATAAATCAAATGAAAAGAAGTTACTCCACTGCTATGGTTGATTAATAAGGTAAAAAGCTAGTCATTGTACAATAATAAATAATCAGGGGAAAAGTCTCTAATAATTAATTATCGAGGGGGTTCATATCTATAGCTAGATCACTAGTCATCAGTTAAGTAAAATAACATACCAATTGATCATAAAGGAAAAGCCCTTTTTAGTTCCTACTCTTGTTTTGGATCATTCCTCATTTGCGATGGCACCATATCCTGCAGAAGGCCATGATCTCTAGCCAAAGGGGAAGAAGAAGAAGTAGAGGGCGAGAACATTCTTTCTTGGGATGAATTAGTAGTTGAAAACAATGAGGAATCACTAGTAAAGCTTCTATGTAATGTTGGTGTATGAAAATAGGTCGATTGTTGTTGTTGTACTTGATAATGGAATTGCGGATAATACAAAGAGCCACTATAGCCAGCAGTTTCAGGCAGAATGCCGATGTTTCCACGTGGCGTAATAGGGCATGGATGTGTGTGAGTACCTTCATAAGTTGTCACAACTATTGAAGGATCTTCGGATGACCTTTCCACTCTCTTCTTCACACCACATGTTGCAGTGGTGCAACGATAGTAGCTCCTTCATGACAGAAAAATTGCATGTCATTTTCAAAAACAAAATTGACTAGTGAAAGGCAGAAAAATTCAAAAGTAAGAAATAAAAGCGTTTCCGTTATGATTATAAAAGAGATTTAGTTAGCGTGTAGGTGTGAATATATACATACCTGGGAAAGGGGCTGTTTTTTACTGCTTTTTGGCCATACTTTCTCCATCTAAAACCATCATCCAAATGATCAACTTCACTCTTGGTCATGAACGCAAATCTCGGCTCTCTTTCCCTCTTTTGCTTCTTATTTTTCGGTTTTAACCTAATTAACAACCCACCAAAACAGTACCCATATATCATTCTTTCTTTTTCCCAATTTAAAAAAACAGCCAATTTAATTTGCACACATAAAAAAGAAAACCCCCATATATTAAGCCAAGATCTTCTTGGATTTTGTTAGTCAACATTTACTAATGTACAGAAAAACTTTTCTTTAAAAATATATAAAAAAAGACTGTCTTTATCCATAAAGATGCAAATTTAATTTAATGCTCACTGTTTCTTATTCTTGTCTTGATTATCATCAGCTTGTTGGTCTACTGTTTTAGTCGTGTGTTGATCATCATTAGCAGCTTCAATTGATGACGAAGAGATGGACGATGAATTATTAGGAGTATTTACAATCTCAGATAAGGGTATCTTGGGTACTTGTGATTGAGGTGGAATCAACAAGGGTGGTGGTGGAGGAGGTTGAAGCAAATCGAATATAGAAGGGGTATTAATTGGATCATGAAAAGCAAACATGGTTTCTATTAAGCTTAAAGAGGAACCCTTTTCGGTTTCACATGGTGGCATATCAAAGATGCTTGATAAGGAATAATTAGTAATACTACTCCCCGGAATCTGATCGGAAAATAAGGCAGCACTTGTCTCTGGTTTTAACTTGTTGTTTTCCTTCTACTCCATGGAATTGATCAAAAGCATAGATTCTTCTTCATTTGAGTGGTCTTATTTCTCTTGGCTCAAAACTCTAGTCTTTAAATGTTACTGTACAACAAAAGGCAGTGAGAGAAAGAGACTTTTTGTATAGGCGTTGTGTTTTGGGTTTTGAAGTGTGAAGTGTGAAGTGTGAAGTGTGAAGAGACTTTTGTTTGTTTGTTTGGGCACTTTATTTTTTTTATATTTTTGATATTCGCGGCTTACGTCAGATTATTTCTGGAGATAGTAGTCTCGGTCCCTCAACACTATCGGTTACAAGGTCTACTTCAGAAGAGAGCAAATTGATCCCACCAGGATTCGAACCCATGCTGCAGGCATCCAGTTGAATTTTAAGTTCTCCTCCTTTGCAATCAAGCTATGCCCGGGGATATGGGCACTTTATTTATTTGGGATGGGGAGGAGAGGTTGGTCCCATAGAGGTGGGGAGGGGGGGTGGATTCGAGTTTATTTTTTCACCTAGGAGTTTGAGGTTGACCGGTAAATGCCGGTGGAGTACGACCGTGTTCAAATGGAAATTAATTGCTGGTTTTGACCATACTAACTAGGTTTATTTAGTACAGTATTTGATTATTTTTTCAAACTAGAGATGGCAGTTGATCCTGTACCCGGTCCGGATTCGGTGGATCCAGATCCGTTTTATAGGATATGGATCTTCAAAATTTGGACTCGACGGATTCGGATAGGACCCGAATCCGTTTCTGACGGATCGTATCTGGATCTGGATCTTGTGTTTGAGATCCGTATCTGGTCCAGATCCGACCCGTGGATCCGTTCTTTATTAAATATATGCATAACCTATATAATGTAATTTTATAAGTATTTTCTTAAAAATTTTCATAATTTCTGTATTTTATATTCAGGTTTGGAATAATGGATATTGGAAATTCTAAGAAGAATTGGCTGGAACAACAATTTTATTACTCCACTAATCACCCTCAGCTTCCATTCTCACACCTCTTAGTTTCCTTGAATAAATAAATTAACAGACCTCTTAATTTATTCTATAGATATAAATTAGTGTTGTAATATATTTACTTTCCATATTTGCTTCAATATGACTTTAATGCATTTCTACTCCAAAATGGTTAAATGAAACAACTTCTTTAAATACCATGTATTCTTTAACATACTCAAATTATCTCTTGTTTACTTATTTAATTTTCTATCTATCATACCGAAAAATGCATTTTGTTACAAGTATATGTACATGTTTCTCAGATTTAATTAAGTCTTTATCATTTTATGAGGCTTCCTGATTTTTTTTTTTGTTGTTATAGAATAAGGAGACATTCATTTGTCTACAGCAATATAGGGAGGCCAAAAATGTCATCGTCCAATTCTCCATGTGCAGCATGCAAATTATTGCGTAAAAAATGCACTCAAGAATGTGGATCCAGATCTGATCCGTGGATCCGGTGGATCTGATGGATCCGAATTTGGATATGATTTTTATGGACCCGATGGATCTGAATCCGGATCTGGATCCAGATATGAAAAACGGATCTGAATCTGAATCTAGTAGGATCCGGTCCAGATCCGATCCGTTGCCATCCCTAGTTTAAACATGTCGTGGTGTAAATGCATATGAACGATCATAATGAATGTTACAAAATATTTTCTATTGCAGCGGTGCATATTGTCTGTATTCTAAATACATAAAGTACAACACCCTATTTAGATTTTCACATCATTAATTTCAATGTATGTACTATTAAAGCTTTTTTATGGGATGATTTGTTCGTTGTTTAGAAAATAATTACGAATTATGCTTGCTAGGAAATTTTCTACATGTTGAGAAAGGATAATAGGGTAGATTAATTAAAACAACTTTTATGAAAGATGATGCAATGCCACTTGTAACAAAAAACTATAATATTTCAATTATTTATTATGATAAGAAAAAGTAGTTAAATCTATAGAATCATACAATTAAAATTTTCGTAATTGTTATAATCATAACAAAATTTGAAGATGTTAAATGTTGCACAGAGTTAAACTTTAGATTGGAATTGCAACTACTATTCTGCACAATTTAGAAATGGAGGTCAAATTTGATTCAAGATAGTATTTTGTTTTCTTTGCGGTATTTTCTTTTTTTCTTGCCCCTATTCACGTCTGATTCTAAAAATCTATTTTTCTATCTTCTCCTCTTTCATATTCATAGTACGCGCTAGGTCTGTTTGGACTTTGGAAAGCCACTTGGAAATTGAAATTGATGTAATTAGGGTGTAATAATTACACATCCTAGTAATACCCAATATAGTAATTAGGGGTCCGTTTGGAAAGCCACTTCGTAATTGGAATTGGTGTAATTACTAGGGTAGCAATTACACAGCCTAGTAATTACATAGTATAGTAATTACGACTTGTTTGTTTGTCATAAGATAATTACATAGTAATTACAAGTGTACTGTTTGGTTGCACAAGTGTAATTACACAGTTAAATATTTTAAATTTTAAATATAAAAGTTAATTATCAAAAACTAAATATTAATATTTGACAAATATATGTTCATATGAGAAATATTACTTAATTTTATCTATCGTTGTGTATCAAGATACATCTTATTTTGAAAATATAGAACTAAATAATTATAAATTTGTAACTAGTATTGTAAAAAAGTTGATATATATAAATAAGTAATACTTTAATTGAATCAATTAATAAGAACTTCTTATGAAACATACATTTTTCAATAACATCACGGACAACATGTTTGACAAAAATTAATAATTACAACCATAATTTCATAAATATTATTTAAATATTAAAAAGTAATCTATCAATGCTAACATCACTCAATATAAGGTAAGTTTGCATATATCTCATTCAACAATGAAATTCAACTTTAATGACATCACTAAGTCAAGTTTGTGGATGACTTAGCCTTTCTAAGATTAGGATGTGTAACTTTTTTAAAATAAAATTAGAATAATAACATAGCTAGCTGAAATATTTAAAAATAAAGAAAAACAAACAAGAAAGTTAACATAGCTAAGTGAAATAAAAAAATAAAGAAAATTAAATAAGAAAAAGGACAATATGAGAAATTATGTAGAAGAACGTGAAGTAAAGGTTGGGAAATGAGAAATAATGAAATAAAATATAATAATATAAAAAATAATATTTGAAAATAATAATTTAAAAAGCTAAAATGAAAATAAATTAAAAAGAATAAAAGAATATAAATAAAAATAAAATTAAAAAAAAAGATTCAGAAAATAACCTTGTAATTACCTGCATTTCTCAGCCCTCTTGAGAATTGAAGAGTGTAATTACACCCAATTACATGCTGACCAAGTAATTACCTTGTCAGACAAACATGCTAAAACTGTGTGATTACATTCAATTACACTCAAATCCAATTACAGGGTGGCTTTCCAAACAGGCCCTAAATGACTTGTTTGTTTGTCATAATATAATTACAGTGTAATTACAAGCGTACTATTTGGTTTCACAAGTGTAATTATATAATTAGATTAAATTTTAAATAAAATTAATTATCAAAACTAAAAAGTTAATATTTGACAATATGTGCCTTTATTAATGATATTAAATTTGATATTTAAGTTGATTAAAATCATATATTTATAAATAATATTATAAAAATAATTAATATATATTTTTCAAATTAATAATATTTTAATTTAATTAATTATAAAAACTAAAAACACACGTTTTGTAAGAACGCCATGGACTTCATGTTTGATAAAAAAAAATAATATTAATATTTATTGTATAGGGCAAAACTCATAATATACAGTTGGACAAAATAAGTTGTGACACATGGCAAGTAGCGATGAATCGGATCCGAGTCAGCTTACAGTACTACCGATCGCGTAGAAGTAGCACCGGGGGTATCAAAAGGCCTCATATATCGAAAAGTAGGAAGATCAGATGACCGATTAAAATTCCAACTGGCGGTTGTTACTTGTCCAATTCTACACCTTCTAAGGGTGCATTAATGACATTTATGAAGACACTAAATGTCTAATTATTACAACATTCATTTGTATTAATAGATGCATAAATCGTGGAATGTGTACCGGTGAGCCCAATTATAAATAGGACCAATTATCCCATTGTAATTACAACATTACTTCTCGATTCATATTCTTTGTCTTAATACTTGTGCTTTCACACTACTGGAACACTCAATTTGGTAGCCTCATAAGGAATCTTCTATCAGGCTTAGACTAATTACTTCCTAATCTCATTTTGTTATTATGTATTTGTTATATTTATCAACTAACCTATTTGTCAAATCAGTCACTTGATACCCATTTGTCTTTGACCACATGTATAAATTCAACTGTACCGATTTATGGGTAAATAATTTGGCGCCCATTGTGGGGCGTGAGTAGTAGTGGTGTCACAAGTGACCCCTTCTTCACTAATCTAATCTTTTCTTTAAGTCTTATTTATTTTAAGCAACAAATGACAGGTATGAAAGAACTCGGATGCAACTGTATCCCCGAGAACAATGCTGAGAATACTCAAATCGAATCACATGGCCTTCTGGTCGCGGACCAGGTGCTAGAAGATCCGATGGTCGCAGACAGGGCCACTTCGGGAGGCTGACAAACCTGGGGCGAGGAGGTTTCCAATAATAAAACGCCCGAGGAGGCCATGCAAATCTTAAGGGCAAAAAATATTGTAATGAGAGAATAGTTTGGCAACCTAAAACAATTCTTCTTTGAGTTCGCATCCAACTATGCTGACGACATTCCAGCAACCACGGCAACACCGCCAGTAAACACTCCAAGTGCTGCAAGAAACTGTCAGAATGGGTCAAGACATGATGACGCTTCAGGAAGTGAGACTGTTTCTGAAAAAATAGGACCTGAAATTCATGAATGAGTTGACAAACAAAATGGACACAAATGCTAAGGGGCAGAGAAAAATGCCAAGGAATTTCGGCACCGATTAAATAAAATACCGAGGGCCCTTCTAGTGATCAAAGGACCAAACACGAAAAGATACATTCAATTGGCATATAAGCCAGAGGCTGAGCTCGAGCTAATTCTCAAGAGGTTCAAAATACCTTTCATACCCAAATATAATGGAACGATGGACCCGCAAGAACACATAACGACATATACCACGGCCGTAAGGAAACAATTTGAAGGAGAACAAGATAGAATCAGTACTGATAAAAAATTTACTGAAATGCTCACTAAGGGAGCCTTGACATGGTATTCACTTCTCCCTGCTCATTCAATTAGTTCATTAGCCATACTAGCCGACATATTCATAAAGGCCCATGCGGGGTCACGAAAGGTGAAGACAAGAAAAGAGGATATCTTCCGCATTGCACAGGGAGAACCCAAACTCCTCAAAGACTTTATTATGTAATTCCAGAAGGAGTGTATGTTGTTTCCTGCGGTGTGTATGTTGTTACATGCTGTCCCAGACGAATGGGCTGCTCAGGCTTTCACAAAGGTTTTGAATCCCTTGAGTTCAGATGCCTCACGAAAACTCAAAGAAAATCTTGAGAAATTCCAAGCCACAACCTGAAAAGACTTTCACAACTGGTATGAGTCAAAGATTCGAGCGGAAGATGATTTATTGGGGACTCAAGCCAGAAGCATTTCACGACTATCAGACAAAGGAGCCGGATTCGACCGTAACTCCTTAAAGAATTATTTTCAGCTTTATCCCGCTCTCGGGAAGCAAGAGAGCGGATAATGTTTTCATTCCCTTTAAATTCCAAATAACAAGGGAGGCCTTGAAAGAAGCAACCAAGACTGATAAATTATGATAAAGGAAGTTCATCTAACTCCTCTCCAAAGGGACCCGGATACCCACATTTATCAGAATACAACTTCAAAATCAAAGAAGATCAGATGATGGTAGTATAGAGGACTCATCCGACATCTCGACCACCAAAGCCACTGCGGTCCGATCCAAATTCCAAAGATCAGACCATTTGGTGTGATTTCCATGGCACTCACGAACATAAAACTGCGGATTGCAGACACCTCCGGGAAGAGGTGGCAGGAATGCTGAACAAGGGCCACATGCGGGAGTACTTGAGTGAAAGGGCTCACAATAACTATGAATGGGGACCTCCCACTGATGGCAAGTCTAATCCGGACGCTCTACCTTATGTGATAAACATCATTTTTTGTGGGTCCGTTATTGCCGCTACATCCGTCATGGCGGCTAAGAAAATAAAAATTTTAGTTACCTGGGTGAAAAGGTTCTAGGAAATACCAGACGAAAGCATTATCACCTTTACTGATGAGGACGTCGCTGGTGTCATTTTCCCCTATAATGACGCTCTGGTAATTACGGTGCTCATCGATTGTTTCCAGGTAAAGATAATCTTGATCGACCTTGGAAGATCTGCCAACATCATCTGGTTAAAGCTGGTAGAGAAAATAAAGATGTTAGATAAGATTATTACAGCCGCCAGAACACTCTCAGGTTTCAACATGTCTAGTGAACCCACGAAGGGTGAGATCGACTTACCAGTGGACACTAAGGGAGTCGTAAAGGTAACTAAAATTTTATGTCATTGATGATGACATGAGATACAATATGATATTCAGAAGGCCTTGGATTCATGTCATAAAGGCAGTCCCATCTACGTTACATCTGTTGGTAAAAATTTTTGACACCGGAAGGAGCCCTACAAATTAAGAGAGAACAACTCGCTGCCAAGGAGATGTACACCATAAAGGAACTAGAGGCAACTACGAACCCAAAATAACAATTAAAGGAAGCAAATCTGGCATTAGAGGATGTTTGTCAGGCTCCGCCGACAGAAGCATAACCGGCATATCCGGAAGAAGAGTTTTCAGATTGATATTAGCTACCAAGATATTTTCAGATATCAGAAGAATCGGACGCTGCCAAATCAACAGCTGAAGAGCTTGAATAAAAAAATTTGCTAGAGGAAAATCCCGACATGAAGGTATACTTAGGCACGGGGCTAATCCCGGAACTCAGGGATTTAATTCTTAATTATCTTACGGTTGATAGTGATTGTTTTGGTTGGTCACATAAAGATATGAAAGGAATCCCTCCAGAAGTCTAGACACATAAGTTAGGCATGGATCTCAGTTCCCTCCCATGAAGCAAAAGAAACGACCCATCGCCGAAGCCCGCAACAAGTTTATAACAGAATAGGTAACTAGGCTGCTTAATATAGAGTCAATCCGGGAAGTAAAATATCTGAATTAGTTAGCAAATGTAGTCGTAGTACCTAAAAGGGGGAACAAATTTAGGATGTGTATTGAATACAAAGATTTAAATAAAGCATGCCCCAAAGACTTGTTCCCTCTACCGAATAGATCAAATAATCAATGCTACTGTCGGGCATAAAATCATGAGTTCCCTCGATGCGTATTTCAGGTATAATAAAATAAGAATGCACCTGAAAGACCAAGAGAAAATGTCTTTTTGACTAAGTTTGGCACTTATTGTTATAATGTTATGCCTTACGGATTAAAAAGTGTCGGAGCCACCTATCAAAGATTAGTAAATAAAATATTTGAAAGACTATGGAAGTGTTTATAGATGATATGTTTGTTAAAAGTCTTCGTGCAGAAGACTATTTAAGTCATTTGTAGGAAACATTTGAGGTCCTAAGAAGATACAACTTGAAATTTAATGCTTAAAAATGTGCCTTCGGAGTAGGCTCTGGAAAGTTCTTGGGATTCGTGGTTTCTCAAAAAAAGGAATCAAAATAAACCTCGACAAGATAAAAGGTATCAAGGATATCCTGGATACACTAGAAGACGTAAAGGCGTACATCGGCTGACTGGGTGAATAGAAACTCTCAATAGGTTTATTTCCCGGTCTTCTGAGAAATGCAACAAATTCTTCTCGCTCCATAAAAAGAAGAACGACTTCGAATGGACACTCGAATGTCAGTAGGCCCTCCGAGACCTGAAAACTTACTTATCCAGTCCTCCGTTCATGTCAAAGGATGAAGAACAACTCCTTATATATCTAGCGGTCTCAGAAGTAGTGCCAAGCGCAATACTGGTACGAGAAGAAAAAAGTACGTAGTTCCCTGTTTATTATGTAAGTAAAGTCATGTCAGGGGCCAAAACCTAGTACCCGTTGCTGGAAAGGTTGGATTTTGCGTTAGTTATGTCATCGCGTAAGCTTCGGACGTATTTCCAAATCCACTCGATAGCCATGGTGACAACGTTTCCTCTTAAGAACATGTTGCTTAAGCTCGAACTTTCAGGGCGATTGACTAAGTGAGTGGTGGAACTAAGTGAATTTGATATTGAGCATAAACCCCGGACTGCAATAAAGTCGCAGGTCCTAGCGGATTTGCGGCTGATTTCAGTTCTGGAGTAACCCCTCAGGAGGAAAAAGAAGCCGATTTGATCTAAAGGATTACCCTAAGGGTTTGGATGCTCCACACTGATGGAGAAACTAATATTAAGAGGACCAGATTGGGAATAGTATTACATACTCCCACTAGGGAAATCTTAAGGCAG
This sequence comes from Anisodus acutangulus, assembly GCA_029783415.1. NCBI lineage: Eukaryota > Viridiplantae > Streptophyta > Magnoliopsida > Solanales > Solanaceae > Anisodus > Anisodus acutangulus. The sequence continues at coordinate 24,203,521 of CM056489.1, forward strand.
ACAATTCATAGTTCACCTTTGACTAACAATGAAGCTGAGTATGAGGCTCTGATTGCAGGTTTGAAATTAGCTCGAGGCCTAGGTTCACAGATAAGTAAAGTCAAATGTGACCCCGTGCTGGTGATGAACCAAGTCTATGAAGTTTTCGAAGCCAATGAGGAGTGTATGTCAAGGTACCTCGAGAAGGTCCTGAAGTTTCTTAATCGGTTCCAAGAGTGGACGGTGGTACATATACCCTGAGAGGAAAATGTAGAAGCTGATGCACTTGTAAACTTGGGTTCTAACACGAAAGCAGAAGACTTTAAAGATGAATCAGTTGTTCATCTTCTACACTTGGCCTTGGACCCAGAAGGCTATGACGAGGTGAACTCAATAAGCCTGAATTGGGATTGGAGAAATGAATTGATAGGCTACCTCGTAAATGGAAGGCTGCCAAAAGACCCGAAAGCATCTCAAGCCTTGAGGACTAAAGCCGCTCGGTAATGTATTGTCGATGGAAAACTTTACCGATAATGTTATTATGGTCCCCTGGCTCGATGTGTAGGTCCCGAAGAATCTGATTATGTGATGAGGGAAGTACATGAAGGGATATGCAGAAACCATTTTGGAGCAGGATCCCTGATGAGAAAACACATGATGGCCGGATATTATTGGCCACAGATCGAAGTAGATACAAAGGCATTCATGAGGAAGTGTGATAAATGCCAGTGTCACGCGCAGTTACTGCACCGACCAGGAGAGTAATTGTATCTGATTGTTCTCCACGACCATTCATAAAATGAGGAATGGATATAGTCAGGCCTTTACATTCTGCCCCGTGACAAGTATCACAAATTCTATTTATGATTGATTATTTCTCTAAATGAGTTGAAGCTGCAGCTTATACAAAGCTTCGGGAGAAGAAGATGATTGACTTCATCTAGCAACATATCATTTATTGTTTTGGTATCCTAAAGAAGATATCCTGTGACAATGACTGAAATTTTATTAGGGCCAAAGTCACAAAGTTTCTGGATGACTTAAACATCAAACGCATCACCTCCACCCCCTATCATCCTAGTGTAAATGGTCAGGCGGAGTCAATAAACAAGACTATAATATAAAATTTGAAGAACAAGATAGAAGCTGCTAAGGGAAATGGCCTTTCTGCTACCCGAAATATTATGGGCATACAAACCGCGGCAAAAATAAGTACCAGAGAAACTCATTTTTTCTTGGTTTATTGTGCCGAAGCATTGATCCGATAGAAGTGGGAACTCTGAGTTTGCGGTACCTCCGGTCAGAGAAATAAGATAACTCAGAATCAATGTCGGTACAACTAAACTTGCTCGAAGAACGTCGGGATCTCGCATACGACCGGATGGTGGCCTAGCAGCAATGAATATAGCGATACTATTACTGGTGTATAAATCTCTGGTACTTCAAATTCGGGGACTTGGTGCTCCGAAGGGTGACTTAGAGCACACGGGAACCTAATGCAAAACAATTAGGTCCAAATTGAGAAGGAGCATATACAGTCACCGGGATTGGCGGTAAATGATCATACCAATTAATAAATCAAGAAGGAAACAAACTTCCAAGCAATTGAAATGTAAGTCACTTGAAGAAATATTACATTTAGCAAGGCGAACGCCCGCTGCCACTCTTTTTTCATTCATCCAATTTTTGTTTCAATTGGGTTTTTTCGGAAAGGTTTTTGATGAGGCAACACCAATAAAAGTGTTTTAAAGGTCTTGCTACAAGAATATTATCCAGAGTCTGGGTCTCCACAGAATGAACACCCAAACACTGGGGGGCCATATACACCCATGCCAAGTCTGAGGTAATTTTTTTTTGAAAATAAGAAAGCATATTCAGGTACTATTAAAGCTTCAAGGAAAACACGCATACCGGTACTATTAAAGCTTCAAGAGAAAAGTGTATACCAGTACTATTAATTCTTCAAAGAAAAACACTCATTTTCGGAGACTTCCCGGATCACTAAATATTGCATATATGAAACCAAACTGACCACACTAGATGGCTGCCAGATTGTTCTTGCATTTGTCTTTTCAATTGTAAGTTAAAGATATCAATAAAATTTTCCTGTTGGAATCAAAGCTATAGTCCTTAATGACTTCGGGGAGGACCTCTGCAGTTATCAGTGACTCCATCTCATCCACAAATTCAAAGTGTTATTCGACGCGAAAGTCTCCTAAATAATCAAATCCTATAGGAAGAATTTATGTGGCAAGAGTTCAAGTCAATTTCATGACTTTTGAGAGAAGCCGATTCTATACTTGGACGATGGCTCGGAGGAGAGCCGTTAGTCTCGGTAGAATGCAAAGGAGAAGATTTGGAAGATGCCATTGTGGTAGAAGATAGTCAGAAAGAAGGAAGAAGAATTTTGAAGGGTTTGTATGTTTTGAAAAGGAAGGAAATCTTAGTTGCACTTTGTGAAGGATTTTGGTCCTCTTATTTAAGGAAGGAAAAAGTCACAATTAGGAAGTGAAAAGACATCTCTCACAACTTTACGTCGATCAGAGTGACTGAAAGGTCGCCGCCGTTTCAGAAACATTAAATGGGATGTGATGTTTGATATCGTGTAATCATTGCGTTTTAGTTTTTCCGCCAATGAATGGGGTTTTCTATTTGTTCGATAATCAAATCCACTTTCCGGACGTGCAAGAGATGCATCCGGAAAGTGCGGGGACTATATGTATAGGGAAATATTCTTATTATATAGTTGGATGAGTTGTGTCGTGACACGCGGTAAGTAGCGATGAATATAATCCGAGTTAGCTTACAGTACTACTGGTCGCGTAGAAGTAGCACCGGGGGTATCAAAAGGCCCTAGGTATCGAAAAGTAGGAAGATCAGATGACCTGTTCGAATTCCAACGGGCGGCAATTACTTGTCAAATTCTACACCTTCCAAGGGTTCATTAATGGCATTTATGAAGACATTAATTAACTAATTATTATAACATTCATTTGTATTAATAGAGGCATAAATCGTGGAATGTGTACCTGTGAACTCAAGTATAAATAGGATCAAGTATCCCATTGTAAATCATCATATTCAAGTTATTACAACATTACTTCTCGATTCATATTCTTTGTCTCAATACTTATGCTTTCACACTGTTGGAACACTCAACTTGGTAGCCTCATCAAGAAGCTTCTATCAGGCCCAGGTTAATTACTTCATAATCTCATGATCTCGTTATTCTGTATTTGTTATATTTATCAACTAACCAATTTGCCAAAATCAGTCACTTGAGACCCACGTGTATCAATTCAGCTGTACTGATTTACGTGTAAATATTTATAAATATAATGTCATAACATTATTCAAATGTCGGATAAAAAATAATCTATCAATGCTAACTAAAAAATGAACAACATGCAATGTGAAATAACAAGTCAATACTACTAAAGAAAATATATTGAAACCGTAAATATAACCTAAATTCATATTACTCTTGTGTCAAATTCCAACATAATATAAAATAACTTTCAACATACCTTAAGTAAATATAATTCAAAAGAAAAGGAAAACATAATAAATCTATAACCTCATTCAACAACGAAATTCTACTTTAGTAACATCACTCATTATATGACAAGTTTGTTAATGACTCATTAATTCTAATATTAGGAGGTGTAGTTACAAAATCTAAAATAATAATGCACTTACGCTAAATGAAGAAAATAAAACAAATAAGAAATAAAAAATTATGAGCAATATACATGAATCACAAGAAATAAAGGTATGAAATTGAGAAGAAAAGAAATGTAAGATAAATCATGTAAAAAGAACAAAATATTTTAAAAATAAAACAAATTACAAAGAAAAAAAAGAAATTAAAATAATAGAAATAAAAAAGTAAAAAATAATATAAAATAAAAAAAAATTAAAAGTAATCTCATTATTACACAGTGTAATTACTATAAATTCTCACTTCCCCAACCCTTCAATTACATCCAATTTTATAATGACAAAGTCATTACTAGACGAACATGTCAAAATGTATAATCTCACACAATTACACATAAATCCAATTTCTAAGTGGCTTTCCAAATAGGCTCTAAAGAAAATTCAAAACACAATAATAACCACTATATATTTTATAACAACCCCTGCTATTAGCTATAGATCATAGAATGCCTAATCATAGCATATAGTACTAGATTATACTATGCACGTCAATATATCGAGGCTGAAAATTTGTTGAGTTGCAATAAATGTAGGAAGAAGAGGACCACCGTTCCGGCTAAATAGTCGGCGCTTTCATACGCGGGTTTGTTGACCGGTTACCGGAGAGTGTGAAATGGGGCTCAGCCTATACGTGGGAACAGTAGAGTGCTAAAAAGAAAGTTTGGCTCAAGGAGCATGTTTGAATGGACTTATTTTAAGTATTTTAAAGTTAAAATAATTTATAAATATTTTTATGTTGTTTGGGTAAATAAAAAAGTGCTTATAAATATTTTTAAAGTCAAAATGATAAAAGTAAGTCAAAGCAATAAGCTAGAATTTCTAACTTATGATTTTTTAACTTATAAGTCAAAAGTCATAAGCTCGTTCAAACCAACACCTAGAGGGGTGCTCTTCACTTCCCTTTTCCCATTTTTCCTTTTCATTTTATAGAATGTGTTCCTTCCCTTCTTTAATTTTCTCCCACACTCCCTAATTTCTTTTTCATTATTTGGAAATGCAAAAATTAGTATTTTGTTAAGGTAAATAATGCAGTTAATAATTTAACTGAAAATATCATTCTAAATTGTATCGTCTCTTTTACAAAAATTAAAATTAGCTATGAATTTCATTACTAATTCATCGCTAAATTGCTTTAACTAGTATATTCTTTTTATCATCTGTCTCTAAATAAAATTAGCGAAGAATTTTGATGTCTAGCTACAGAAGTTATCGGCGCGTCGTCAAGACTATCTTTAATATATATAGATAATCAGATCAATAGCTATATAACACCAACTACTAATGTATGAGTTACGAATAAAACACGTAAAATATAACTTATCTATTACATTATATCCTAATATTATCATTATTGTTGTTGTTGTCATCGTCGTCATCGAAATTATTTTGTGAATGATACCGGGCCCTCGCCTTTTTAAGCCATGATAGTTGCAAGGCCTATACCATAATTAAGATGAGTCCTTATAGTGATGATCATTTACTAACTAATATGATGCTATTGATAGGTCCAACCACTATAGCTCTCCAATGTCTCGTTTGTTTTCATTAAGATTAAGACGTTTGAATCTAAATATACATCTAATATTAAGATGTAAATTAAGATCTAGATGTTTGAATCTAATTATTAAGATGTTGTCTCTAGATTTGAATATTTTATGATTATGGTTGTTTGTTTCAATATCTGAACGTGCATACAGAATTAACCCTTATATCAATAAAATATTATAAAAATCTCAGTTAAGCAAAATTTATTTTTGATAGAAAATAATATTTTGAATATTTATATTTGATTAAAAATTTGAACTATCTCCTTTTTTTTCTACAAAGATAAAATTTAAACATCTGAACTGCAAATAAAAGTTATATATCAATATAAAAAAATATTGTAACAAGGTAACATGATTTTTTAAAAGAATTTGTGCTTATTATTAAAATGGTAAACCTTTATCTATCAAATGAAAGTGATTTAAAAAGAGTTGTTGTGGTTGAATTCCACAAGATGTTTTCTAGTAAGAAATTTTATTAAATAAGATAAAGAGGAGAAAATCTTTCAATGCTTAACACATTTTTTGAGTGTGCTCTGTTGTTTTTTGAAGCTTGATATTATGTATTTAGTTCCAAATTTGATTAAAGGGTTATGTAGTATTCAAGTTTTTTTCCAATTCGTTGTTATTGTCTCGAGAAACACTAATTTATAGAATCATTGCAATTTTTCAAAGATTGAGAAGTGAAGGTAGAAATTTTATTGATAAGGTGGATTCCCCATGTTTAATTTTTGTGGGCAAGATAAATCATGAACTGGGTTTATACATATGATTTCAAATATTTTTTTTGAAAGTATTTGGTTGAGAAAGGATAGTTAGATGCGTGATAATTTTGACGAGAAAAGAAGTCTGAAATGTTTTGTGAAATAAGACGTATTATTTTAAATGAGTCTGAATTGTGTTAAAACTCTGTTATAGATCTGATTCATTCAGACCCATTAAGAGGCTTCATAACGGAACAAAACAAATGAATGCACTTAATGAGCTGAATCTGAATGATTACGATTCAGATCTCCATTAAGTGCAAACAAATGAGGCCTAAATTTGATAGCTTCAACCGATCACAAATATATGCTTTCGCATCTATATTACGTAATACGTGAAATAATTTTACTGCCACTCGTCGCAGAAAATTGAGAAAAATAACCAACTCCAATTTGCTTTCAAGAATTGTTGAAATTAACTGTAAAAAGGAACACAGGAGAATCATATGCGAGAGGAGGCTAATCTAGTTATATAAAAACAAAACAGATTAATTAAACAAATAAACAAATATATATTACCGCAACCAAACTCGTCTTTTATACTCCATTTGGTTGTATTTTAGAAAACCTTGGTGATGCTATCAATCTTTTTGATTATCTTTCTTTGAAGGATCTAATAGGAATATATTAGAAGCTTTTATAAAATCGAATGTATTTGTCAAGACCTATAATATTATGGAACAACAAATAACTGTTGAAAATTTATTAATGTGGAATTAAGTTTATCTCATTATTTATGACTCGAACAATTGGGGCCCCGCACGTCGAAAATGTCGTTTTCACACACGTGTACACGTAATTCCAAGTATCGTAAATTTCATTAGTGAAAGAGATATTGGTACATATGTAATACGTTTGAGACATAGAATGATGGACGGTTATTAGCCAAATGACAAAGTATTCCACGTTGGTAAACGAAGGAAGAAGTGTAAGATGAAACGAGTCGGAAGTTGTCGCGACGCCTCCCAGGGAGCGCCGTGGCGCTAATTGGGTCTTCAGCCACTGGAGCCGCAGCGCTAATTCTCAGAGCCGCGGCGCTTCGGAGGCAGAATGCTGCGACGGGAAGATGAAAAGTTCTGACTTTTGGACTGATTTTAGAGCAATGAATCTCCATTATTTGGCACATAAATTCAACCATTATTTGGGTGAATGTAACCCCTCAATCAAGTGTCATTACATGGATATTTAAGGCTATTAGTTGGCTAGTTCAAGGGTCATCTCATTACACTATAAATTGAGGCCTTTGACTCAATTGTTCAACACACTAAGAAAACACTACATAATTTTCTAACATCTTCTTCTTCCTCTCTAGCAAGTTTACTATACTCAAAGTTCTTCAAGAGTAACACTTGAGTTTTCTTTGCTCATTTGTTAAGTTGTTGTTGTATCTTGGGAGACTATTGCCCGACAATGTAAGAGAATATATACGGGGCAATCTTGTCTTAAAGACAGAGTGTCATCACTCGACTCAGCAAATCACAAGCAGTTTGTTACGTTCTTGATTCCAGTTTTGTTGTAATCTTTAGTTTATCCTTTCTAGCAATTTGTAATATTTACTTACTTCCCGTTTCCTGAAATTATTGTAACCCACAATAACAAGAATATAATTCCTATCCGAGGACCCATTTGAGCATAAAATATTTTTTCACTATTTACAAACACTAGTGAAACGTTGAAACTAGTTTGAAATATTAAAGTTACAGAATGAAAAATTGCCTAAGAAATATCAATCATGGTTAACATAAATACACCTAACATTCGTACCAAAAATAAAATATAATAACGTGGTTCTTTAATATTCGCTTGCTTTTAATTTCATTAATTTTTTTTGTCACCACAGGTTTTAGTAAATTCTCATCATTGTTTGGAACAGAAAAAGAACACAAAATGTCCTTTTATTGACCAGTGATGTTATACTTGTTAACAAGCAGCCGCAGATAATATCACTATGCGACAAGTTTGCCTTCTGTAGAAAATTGAAAATGAAATTAGTTTGTAAAATTTCAAAGTTGATTTCTTTACCAGCTCTATCTCTTCTACCAAATCTCCTGCGACTTCATCTAGTTTCTGCTGACTGTTTATCCTTACATGACAATTACCATGCATAATTGAAATCTAGTTCGTATAATAATCCGTCAATTTTATTGCCACAGTCTCATTGCCGTATCGGTAATAAATATATCGAGGTGAATATTTTTTTACAAGACACATTGAAAACGCCAAATGAACTCACAATCAAGTCCGAGTCAGCTGGTGCCTGCAGCTTGGCCAAATATGGAATTTGAAGAAATTTGTAATCGACACTAGAACCATAAGTTTCAAAATGAAGAAATACAGATGAAGAAGAACTAGAAGAGAAGAAACTGCCAGTTTAGTGACAAATATTTTCTATCTTCATTCATTGAATTGTGATATGTAATGTGATACATTTTACAATGAAGATTGATGTATATTTACTACATCTTGTATAACTAGCTTATTTCAACTAACTAGGCTATATGCACAGTTTTGTACAACTAACTTCATAACTGTTTTTGTGAACTTCATAACTAACTTTGGGACTTCTTATTTTAACAAACTTCTGTAACTTCATGAGCTGATTTCCTCTTGCTCTTAGGATTACTTGGTTCAACATTCCTCCTCAAGCTAGGACTAGTTGGAACTGAGAATATATTGATCAGTCCTAGCTTGGTACACAAGAAGTGATACTGCAGCCTGTTTAATCCTTTTGCCAGTATGTCTGCTGCTTTTTTTGAAGTACTTATGTATTAAGTCTTTACTTATCCTTGTAGAATTTTATCTCTGATACAATGAAGATCTATTTCAATGTGCTTAGTCCTTTCATGGAACACATGATTAGCAGCAATTTGCATAGTAGACTTACTGTCAGTGTAAACTGTAACATGCTCTTTGATCTTTACATCAATTTCTTTCAACAAGCCAAGAATCCATGTTAATTCGCAATAATCCCTACTAGGATTCTATACTCAGATTCTGCAGAACTTCTAGAGATGGAGACTGCTTCTTTGACTTCCATGAAATTAGAGAGTCTTCAAATTTAACTAAATAACCAGTAACTGATTTCCTTATGCGTAGGCATGCAACCCAATTATCATCACTGTATGCCGTGATTATTTCTTGTGAACTGCTTAACAATAAAATCTCTTGTCCTAGTTGACTCTTAAGGTATCTAACAATTATGAGAGCAACATCATAATAAGATTTCTTTGGTTGTTGTAAGAATTGACTAAGTGTTTGTACACTATATGCAATGTTTGATCTTGTGACTGTGAGATATAGCAATTTTCCTATCAATCTCTGATATAGACTGATGTCTTGAATGACTTCATCATTTGCAATTTTTGTAGTCTATTTATCCACTATGTGATTATCATATTCCTTTGTAGTTAGCTTCAGGCTGCAATCAATTGGTGTATTGAAAGGTTTTGCCGCAACTAATCCCATCTCAGAAATTAATTCCAAAGCATATTTTCTTTGATGCATCAATATTTCTTTAGTTGACCTTGCAAATTCAATACCTAGGAAGTACTTTTGTTCTCCCAAAACCTTCATCTTAAATGATTGCTTGGTCTCCTCAATTTGTCCTAGATGATCACCAGTAACAAACATATCATCCACATATAGCAATACTAATACTATTCCTTTATCAGTTTTCTTTATGAACAAAGAATGATCAAACTGATTTTGAGTGAACTTTAGCTGAAGTAGAGCTTTTGTCAACTTGAAATTCCATTATCTTGGTGCTTGTTTGAGACCATACAAGGATTTAATTAGTCTACACACTCTATGTTCCCCATGGCTAGTAAATCCCCGTGGAAGATCTATGTATATTTCATCATGTAAATCCTCTTGTAAGAATGCATTGTATACATCCATTTGATGAATACTCCAGTGTCTAATAGCTGCTAGGGATAGTATGAATCTCGTTGTTACCATTTTAACTATATGTGAGAAAGTTTCTTGATAGTCCGTGCCTTCCTTTTGACTATACCCCTTTGCCACTAGCCTTGCTTTCAACCTTTCTATGTCACATGGTCCCTTGTATTTGATTTTATAGATCCACTTGCAGTCTATAAGAGTTTTTTCTGAAGGTAAACTGAAAATTTCCCATGTATGATTATCTTGAAGAGCATTAATTTCTGGTGTCATGGCATCCACCTATCTAGGATCCTTAGATGCCTCAGCATAATTCTTTGATTTAGTGATATTTGAGAAAGCCAAGAGGAAAGCTTGATATTTAGGTGTGAGAGTGTCCTAGGAAATATAGTTGGCTATTGAGTAAGGTGCATCTGGAATGGTTGGTATGATAAAATCTTTCATCCAAATATGAGGTTGTTTAGTTCTGTCTGATTTTCTAGTTTGGACAGATGGTACTTGAACTTGATTGGGAGTAGTAAGAGGTAGTGTTGCCTCAGTAACAGGTGGAAAGTTTGCTACATCTTAGTACTATCAGTATGATTAGGGGGTGTAGTTATATTTGGTAGATATTCTGAGGAAGTATCATGAAGTGTGTTACTGTCATATGGTATGGCATTTCTGCATTTGAAGAGTTTGTAGTGTTGGTGTTTTGAGGTATACTAGGGACATTTTGGCTTGCAGTAGTGTCATGTATCTCATAGCACATATCATGTAAGAAAAGAGGTATGTCTGCAATTTTCCATTTGAAAGGGAATTCAATTTCTCTAAACCTTACATCCCTATTTACAAGAAATACTTTGTTAGTCATATCATATAAAATATACCATTTTTGAACTTCTGAGTATCCCATCATCACAAAGGTTTTTGCCCTTGATTGCAGATTATCATGCACAGTTAAGTCTCTAGCATATCACAAACAACCTAGTACTTTTAAGTGAGATATACAAGGGTTTCTTTGATACAATTTCTCATAAGTTGTCATACAAACTACAGAATTAGGTAATCTATTCATAATATACACAACAACTTGTACACATAGTCCCCAAATTTCAGAGGTATATTAGCTTGGAATCTATCTGCTCTTGTTATTTCCAGAATTTGTTTATGCTTTCTCTCAACTACACCATTTTGTTATAGTGTATAAGCACACAATCTTTGATGTATGATGCCTAAGGTAAGGAAAATATTACTGCACACATCATTTATGAATTCAGTCCCATTATCAGTTCTTACAGTCTTTACAGTTTTATGAAACTGAGTTTTGACAAAATTTAAAAAGCACTGTAAGATAACACATACATCATACTTCATTTTAAGCAGATATAACCAAGTCATTCTTGTGAAATCATCAACTTTTGTAAGGAAGTATTTATTTCCTTCATAAGTCTGCACTTTGTAAGGACCCCATACATCCGTATAAATTATATCAAAGCTATTTGTACTCTTGATACAACTAGAAAGAAAAGGTAATCTACATTGTTTTGCACATGGACACGCACTACATTTCTTCAAAGTATTCACTATACTATTTGACTGAGTTGTAATCAGTTTACTTGAGACTCTACCAGTGTGTCCAAATCTCATGTACCACAAGCTTATTTCTTCCTTAGTAAGAGTAGTGACTTTTTTAGCTGTTAGACTTAATTTCAACTGGCCCTCAGTTAGTTTAGCAGTTGTTTTATTCAACAATAGGTATAGACCATCCTGTAATCTACCATTCTCCTTCACCCTCCCATTGTAAAGATCCTAAAACAAGCAGAAATCATGGTAGAAGGTGGCAGAACAACATAATTCTTTAGTCAATTTTGATACTGAAATTAGATTGTACTTAAACTGAGGTAACACAAACACATCTTTTAGAGTACTTCTATTAGATATGATACTAGAACCAACATGTGTGACATGAGACACATCACCATTAGGAAGATAGACTCACTTTGTATTGACATATTTTACTACTGTTACTTTGTCTAATAGCTCTATGTCTGCGACCATATGATTTGTTGCACCAGTATCTATAATCCACTATTTCATAATATTTGAAACTAATAAAGCTTTATGTCTACTAATATATGCAGTATTACCTGCTGCATTTGCAGAAGCATTGAATTGAGTTTGACCTTGAGACTGGCTTAGATTTGCATTCAACAATTGCACAATATTCTCATACTGTACTTATGAGAAGACAAGTTCACCTTCAACTCTTACTTGACTCATATTCACCTTTGTGCCAGACCTAGAACTCATTCCAGCAAATTTGTCACTCATAGTTTCAGTCCTTTGTACCTTAGCACTATCATATCCTTGACTTATCCCCTCAGTGTATACATTGTAGGTAACATGCCCCTTTATTTTAGATTTGAATCTAGGTGGATAGGCTACCACTTTGTAACAATAGTCTTTTGTGTGACCCCTTAACTTGCAGACTTCATAATACAAGTTATAATTCTTCTTAAATTTCTGAGAACCTGCTTTAGAATACATTGCAGTTTGATCATGGCTAGAACTAGAACTAACATGAATGTTTCCAGAATTAGGCACAACACCTAACAAACCTGCAGATCCTGACGACGCATATTTTTTATTCTCTTCACTAGTGATCATAGCATAAGCCTTATTCACATAAGGCAGATGAGACATTAACAAGATTGAATCCTTGCCTGCATATAATTTGTATTCATCCCCATTAGGAACTGATATAGATTCTGTCTCTGTAGATATTCCAAAAAATCTTTAGATCTGGGCAAGTACAACTAGGTGGTGAAACAAGTGCTTGAAATTCCACCCACAGATTCTCGAGTTTGGTAAAGTATTATGTTATACAAGAATTTCCTTGAGATAATGTAGCTATTTCTCTATGTAAGTTGTAGGTTCTTGAACCATCTACCTTATCAATTCTTTCTCTCAAATCTTCCCACACTTCATGTGTAGAATCATCATATACCATTCCACCAAGAAGATGACTAGATACAATATTCATTTGCCAAGATTGTATAATGGCATTCACCCTATCCCATTGTTCCCATAACTCTTCACCAAACTTTCTCTTACAACTACCATTCACAAAACCAAGTTTGTTTCTTTCTAGTAGTGCAATTTTCATTGATTTACTCCATACAATATAATTTTCAGATCAGTAAGTTGAAGAGAAATAAGTAATATACCACTTACATCAGATGCTTGAACGTATATGGGATGATTATGATCCATGACTTGTGCAGAACCTAAACCCGTGACAACTGCCGATTGAGTACTAGTTATGTATTTCCATGTGAAACACCATTTGCATTTTGATGATCCATTATTTGTGGTTGATATTATCAAGATCTCAGAACTTTCAAATATGTTTTAGAATCAAGAAGAAGTTATAGAATGTAGAACAACAGAATCTGTAGAAACCAGAAGGAAGAAGAGAAATAATGACTTTGGCTGATCTATATATTTATGGAATGAAAAGATCAATCAAACGAGCTTTACATCATGCTTTAATACCATGATAAAATGCATATTGAGCCTAACCACACCCCAAAAACTATATCAAGGGGAGGAGGATTGCTCAAGCCATATAAGGAGACCAAGGTCCACTTATCCCACCGACGTGAGAGAACTAAACACCCCGCCTCACGCCCAGGGTTGGACATGTAGAACGTGGATAATATAAGAGGGGGGCCTAACATCGGAAATAATGAATTGGGACGATCCTGGTTCTGATACCATGAAGAAGTTTGTAATCGACATTAGAACCATAAGTTTCAAGATAAAGAAGAACTAGAAGAGAAAAAACTACCAGTTTAGTGAGAAGATTTTTCTATCTTTATTCATTGAATTGTGATATGTAATGTGATACATTTTACCATGAATATTGATGTATATATACTACATCTTGTATAGCTAGCTTATTTCAACTAACTAGGCTATTTACATAGTTTTGTACAACTAACTTCATAACTATTTTTGTGAACTTCATAACTAACTTTGGGACTTATTATTTTAACTAACTTCTAGAACTTAATGAGCTGATTTTTTCTTGATCTTAGCATTACTTGGTTGAACAAAATTATTATTCGTCCAAGGACTTTGTCCCGAGTCGGGGTCGGTCATTCGCCCATCACCGAAAAAAAATACTATTAGAAATAGAGATTTTTCTCACTGACATTCAGTGGAAAATTTGTGCTTTAAAAATTTTTCACCTCATTCCCAATGAGCCAACCCACTGGGAAAATGCATAGTGGAAAATAAGTTTCCATTGAAATGCTGGGAAACTTCTTAAATTTTTCGTGTGAAAATACTACTATTTAGGTTTTTTTGACTGACATTCAGTGGAAAATAGCTACTGAACATTTTTCAGTGGGAAAATAGAGATTTTTAGTAGTGAAAGCATTGCTCCAAAATGATACGTCTAAAAGGTCCAAGAATGTGTTAAACGTCCCACGTCGGATATGTGATGAGTAATTGGTCTACATATATGAACTTGGATACTCCTCACCCTAGTTAGGCCCAAAATTCATTCTTTCCATGGTATGAAATTCAGGCCCATTCCAGTTATTTGTTCACCGATGTTGAGCTCCAATATTATATTATTCACACTCCAGTTATCGAGGTCTAGGCATGTGGGGGAGTGTTAGGAGTCCCACTTCGAATATGAGATGGATAATAGGTCTACTTAGATGGACTCGGACAATCCTCACCCTACGAGCTAGCTTTTGGGGTTGAGTTAGACCCAAAATACATCCTTTATATTATGTAAGTTTTGCATTTCGCTATGTTGTCAATGGATACCGAAGCCCCAGGGAGGGGGTATGACCTTACATAAGGATAATGAAGGTTTACGACTTGTTTATGAAGGTACCAGAGTGTTTGGGAGTTAAACGGATCGAAGAAAGTACATTTCGATGAAAACAAGAAATTAGGCAGTTTGACGGTGGAGTTGACGGACCGTCAAATTGCCCAAGGCGACCGTTAATTTTCCTGGCAGTTTCACAGGAAGGTTGACAGATAGTCGAACGTTTGACGGTCCATCGCGTGTACTGTCATTTTACGTCAGTGTAGAATGTTTGATGGGTTTAAATTGGGTTTTCTAATATAGAACCCTCATTTTTCGCCCAAATCATGACCTCTTCTAAACCCTTTCAATCTTACCCCAACACCCCAAGTTGAAATCTAAGTCATAATCTGTAAGAATTACATAATAAGCCCCGTAACTATCAAAGGAATTTCCACTTTCTTGAAGAATTGGTTTGTGAAAACCCTTGGAGCAAGATGCTCTACTATTTCGAGGAGATTTTGATACGTATAGGTATGATTTACTCATATCTAATTGTGAATATGATTAATTGTTGATTTGTAGGATGTTATGAAAAAGTTTTCATGATCAAAACTTTGCAAATTTATGAAATCTTCATAATATGAATTAATGGGATGTTTTATACTAAATATGAGTCGCATTGGATGACGGAGTTGATAGTATATGTTATGGATTAATAAACGTAAGGTTTGAAAGGTTGTGAGACTAATTCACAAAAGGTTTTCCGTATAAGAGGAGTTTAAAGAGTTATTTTTGCTTAAGGGTTATCGGAGAACACCTAATCAAGTTTCTATGGAAATTGTATTTTGATTGAACTGGGAGATTGAATCACGTAAGTATCCCTTATAAAGGAGTCGAAAAATTAAACTGTTTAGGGATGTCGATAAGATACTTAAGTGAAGTTTCTCTTTCGAAGTTGAATTCGATATTGATGTTAACTTGTTATGTGATGTAGATGACCACCCGTAAGAGGAGCGAAGGCTTATAAAACTATTGTAGCAACAAGTACTAGGTATGTTAAAGCATACTCTTTTATTCTTTTGGCATGATCGGTGAATAAGTATAAACATGACGACATCCCTTCAAAAGGAATTCTATTCTTAGATTTAAAGCATGCGATGAATTTTGTACCATATTGTCACAATTTATAAATTGTGTTGTTCTATTTTGGAAACATTTTTCCGACTTGATAGTCTCTTGAACCCTATGTTTCCTCCTAATCATTGATGACTCTCAGTTAGAGATACAAACATAGTTACATAATGATAATTGGAGGATAATGACCTTAAGTCACTCTGATTGGTTTCATAAGGCCATTCAGAGTCTGTATTACATTGAACTTATATATATGTAGCTATTTTCATACCGAGTCGCGCTATAGTCGGCTGGGTACGACTCGTAGATGTGCACCCAGCTGCAGTTGGTTTTGATATTATCATGTTCCACATTTGGGTCGGGTATGACCAAGTCCTCATCGAGGCCGGATACGATATATATATGTAATATGACATGATTTGCCCCACAGAGACGTTAGATATTATTTTATATGGCCTCACTAAGCGGCTTGATTTTTACAGACATGCATACATTTTCATGATTGTGTCAGGTAAGCCCTCAGATGCTTGTTATTAGTTTCACTTTGACTTCTATACCCGTATCTTCTGTTTATATTGGTTATCCATCTTACATATTGAGTACATCTTTCGTATTGATGTCCCTTTCCGAGGACATTGCGTTTTATGCCCGCAAGTACAGATAGAGCAGCAAATAATTTCCTCACAGTAGGACTTGACTCAGCTGGAGGTCGTCACGCTCCATTCTTTCTGAGCCGTACAGTAAGCTGATAGGTATGATGGATATGCATATGTATATAGTTGGGTATGTCGAGGCTCTGTCCCGACCAGTTGTTGTCAGTATACTCTTTAGAGGCTTGTAGACCACCCCTATGTTTGGGGTGTGACACTTTACAAGACAATTGTCTTACGAATGCCAGCCAAACTTTGAGATATTCAGAATTCCATGTTATCATGACAGCTACGATCTTATCCTCAAAACGTACTATAAATCTCCTCCTCTTTTCATCATTATAACACATTTGAATACCTGCACGTTGATACATATTGACATATGTATTAATACATAAATATTGTAGCACAATAAAAATTTTCATGTATTGCTCGTTACTGTTTTTGGCTATCGATCAACTCAACTCAATCAATAAGAATCACAAACTCTCTATCTATCTATTAATTATTTCAACCTGATTATTTACTTTGCTATTATTATTATTTTATTTTCGTCATATTTACATTATAAAAAAATCAACTAGATTTGGCTCAATCATCTTGCTTGTGGTTGTAATCTCATAAAATTTAATTGGTTGATCTTATAAATAAATTTTAAATTAAATAATTTAACGCCTATCATGGGGCTCCACTCGATCCATGCAGATGTTATATATTCAGCATAGCTCATCGATAACTAATTAAGGGCACCGAAGCTTGAATCTAATGGTGAAGGGATAGATCTACACCAAAAAATACCATCACGGTAATTGGTAACCCGATCGCTCTACATGTCACAATAAACATTTACAATGTGTCCTCCCATTCACAATCCGCCCGAACGGTAGGGAGATGGTCTAGCCGTAGCAAAGATGTAAACTTGCAACCTGCCTGTTCCGCTCACCAAGCCATGCTTCATGGTTTTCTGAAACTTACAATTTGAAGAGAAGTCTAGATTTTTGGGAATTATGTCAGACACAGTGCTATCCGGACTAGGAACTGGGCTAGCCCCCACAAGAAGGCTTGTTGGAAGAAGTTTTATATTCCCTCACCAATGTCATTGCATCCTCTTCATCCACCTCTTTGGCAGAGACTGACGGAAGTTGCCTCTCAGCAGTGGCAGAGAATTGATTGTGTTGAAGTTCTTGACCTTTCGATGCCACGATCGAGTTCAATAAAATGAAGGCTAAGGTAACAATATTTTAGAAATAAAAGTGTTTTCCGGTGAAAATAATTCTAACTAAAAACACAGTTAGAGATTTGTATTTAAGGGTTTTGTAAACGTGTAAATATAGGAAACAATATATTTACTACCCATAATTAGAATATTTCCATATATTGTGTAAATATAATTATGGTAAGACTAGGATTCCTCTTTTGTATAGGCTTAGGATTCCTATTGTATAAGGGATGAATATTGTACTCTATATATACCTTGATATTAATGAAAGACTCCTCAATGGAGATTAATATCATCTTACATGGTATCAAGAGCCAAATAAACAAAACCCTAAAAACTTTTCTCTTCCACCGGCCATTTGCCCTCCCCTACGCCGCGGCCCTCCCGGATTTTCTTCTTGTTTTTCGGGTTTTGTTCTTCCTTTCTTCTCTTCTCTAAATGGCTATCCCTGATTCTTCCACACTTTCTGACGCCTCTACCTCCACAAATCCCACCACAAAGTCATCACCACCGTTTCATCCCGCCCTTACTGTTTCCAACATCAAGAACCATATTCCCATTATTCTTGATCAAGAAAACAACCAGTATTCTCCCTGGGTTGAACTTTTTCGCAATCATGCATGTCTCTATAACGTGCTTGACCATATTGATGACACTATTCCGCGCCCTATGGAGGTTGCTGATTCTATCTAGCATCGTCTCGACGTCGGCGTCAAACAATGGATATATGGTAGTATCTCTCAGGATTTGCTCCTTACTATCATGAAATCTGACTCCACAACCCTTGACTTGTGGAATCATTTAGAGGAAATTTTTCAGGACAACAAGCACACTCGTGCTGTGTATTTGGAAGAACAGTTCAACAAAACACGTCTTGAAAACTTCTCCAATGTCTCTGAGTACTGCAAGCAGCTTAAACTTCTAGCGGATCAACTCTCCAACATCGGCACGCCTGTCACTGACGATAAAATGGTGCTACAAATGATTTCTGGTCTTACTAAGGGCGAATATGATACTTTGGCCACCATTATTCAACAGGCAGATCCGCTACCGAGTTTTAACAAAGCTCGCTCACAATTGTTGCTCGAAGAAACCCGTCGTGCTAAGCAGGATGAGCACGCCCAACAGGTGTTAGCTGTCGACACGCAACCCCAAGATCAGACGCCATCAGAAAACTCCCAACAGCGGCAGGACAGCGGCGGCAAGAGTGGAAAAGGCCGCGACGGTAGAGGAGGTCGTGGTCGTGGCAAGGGGCGCGGTCAGCGTAACCAACAAAGAAGAATAAAGAATAAAGAACAGAGATCGCACAACAAGCGGGCGCGGCTCTCGGCGATTCGTCTGACGCGCGACGCCCGATGCGAGAGCCACGGCACCCGATTGAGCCGTGGCGCCAAGTCCATTCGATGCAGCTGACCATACAATCTGTATTCTTATCGGATTTGTTAGGCCCCGCTCCAGCCCACAAAGAGCCCACTTCATGCAAGGTTAGGTCATGACCCTCCTCCGGCATGACACCCACTGAGTTGGGTCAGGCGTTCAACACCCTATCTATGCAACAGCCTGACAATACTTGGTACATGGACTCAGGCGCCACATCTCACGTCACCCAGTCTGCAGGTACTATTCCTAAACTGTTTTGTTTAAAGCATCCTCAATATGTTACAATTGGTAGTGGACAACGCATTCCAGTTAAGGGTTATGGTACCTCATACTCACAACCTCCTCATCCACCATTCTCCCTAAAAAAACACCCTATATGCCCCACACATGATTAAGAACCTCAATCTGTCCGCCAATTTACTCGTAATAATTCTGTCTCTGTGGATTTTGACCCTTTTGGTTTTACTGTAAAGGATCTTCATACGGGGACACCTCTTACGAGATGCAATAGCACGAGGGATCTCTATCCATTCACTTCCACCTCCGCTGCCAGATCTTGCTCTCCCGTCACTCTAGCGGATATCATCTTACAGGTTTAAAGACAAATAGGTTGTATCCAATCCGTAGACATTCTTGAATGAGTCCGGAGTTATTAATTATGTTATGTGAGTGCAAGGTAAAAGGGTAAGTAGAGATGAAAATAAACAAGTAAAATTAATAAATGAGTTAGATCTAAAATGAACAATGAATAATGTAAGAACAAGAGCTGAGAATAGTGTATTTGCTTGAGAGAGATATCGGTTACAAGTGTAGGCTTAGAGAGAATACTATATGTCCTCCTTCTCTTCTAAGTCTTGTATATATAAGACAAAACTAGACGTTGATGTGATAGGAGTTGTTAGAAGTGGAAGACAGCTATGCAAATGCTCTGAAACTATCAAGCTTCTTGAGTACGCTAACATTTCTGGAGGCGTTTTTACCCAATACAGATAGTCCCCCACTTTCCGAAACCTTTGAACTCATGTAACCGGGAAATGGAAGAGTCATTCAACCGTCTATTGAAACCTAATTTTTACCCTCCAATACCTTATTTAATTATTCAGAGTTTATGAGTTATAAACGGAGTGAAATATGCATTTTACAAACCGAAAATGATTTTATAAAATTATTTCGATGACATTTTGCCATGTTATTTGGTAAAATATTATCTAATATATTATTGTATATCATTTACATATTTTTACATATTTTTAAGAAATACATATCAATTTTTATGATTCAAAGAGGATAATTTTTTAATTAATTGTTTGAATCAATTATATTAATTTGGAAAATATTTTACTCCATAAAATTAAGGAAATTTGAGTAATTAAATATAGTGTCAAGTAGCATCTTATTTTTATCCCTCAATTGTTTTAATTGTGAGAAGATTTTAGGCTTAATTGATTGTTTATTTCTGTTTTAGCCTCAAATTGATTTAAATTGGCCAATTTGGCCACAATTGAAATTTAAGTGGCCATTTGTTTAATTTAATTTGTGGCCACATTTGTGCAATATTATTTTTCAATACCCAACCCCTTTTTAACTAACAAATTTGGGCTATTTTCCTTTTAAAAAATCACTGAGCCCAGTCCAGTTTTAGACCAAGCCCAACCCACGACACTATTTAATCGACGAAGAGAAGGGTAAAAGGCCTATCCCTTTTCACTTCACTCAAACTAGAGTTCCAAACCCTAGATCACCGCACACCCACCCTCTCTTCCCATTCGCTCAAAATGGCAAAGGATCAGAAAGACTTCGCCGATACAGTGCTTGTGTGGCCATGTTCGACAAGGGTCTTAAAGACCCTTGTCTTCTCCGCCAGAGCTCCGCATCGATGAAGGTAACACCCCCATCCTCTTTTTTTCTCCCTCTCTGTGAACCTTAATGGAATTTGTCCCATTAAGGACCAAAATGAAGTTTTTTTATTAGTCGATTTCATTTTCCCTACGAATTTAAATAAAAAATCAGTGAAATATACATCTCGCACATCGGTCTTAGACCGAAGATTTAGGGATTTATACTCCTATATAAAGGACCCCTCATACACAGTCTCAACCAAGTCTCAACGATGGAAAAATCCCATAGTTGAGAAAAAAGTCTTAATCGAGATTTCTGCCTGAAATTAAGCAAAAAGTCTCAACAGTCCATATTTTGGCAAAACAAATTGAGCAAAAGTCTCATATTCTTGAGAAACTTGAAACCCTAGATCATTTTAAGGTTTCAACAGTTTAAAATTTAGTTTTTTCTTTATGTGGTCGGAGTTTGTGAGATTGGGAAGACTTTCCACTCCGGATCTCGTTCACGCCTACACGACAAAGGGGTGAGTTTGAATTTCTCTCAGTTACTCTTGCTTTCTTTAAATTTCTATGTGATTATATGACCTCCACCGCCATTCTCATCTCTATCTTCTCCGATCCAGGAGCATTTCCCAAATCACCCTCCGAGGACTGATCCTTAAGACATCGGTACTTCGTACCAAGATCCTCCACTAATAAATACCACTCAAATACCCTCCGGTCACTAATACTACCATACATCCAAATACTACCACATACATAAATGCCACCCCTCCCATTCCCTGAAATAACTCAACGAGCCCAAACGTCTCTTTCAAGACCCCGGTCTCTCAAAGCTACGTTTCACCAGAAAATGGCGAACTGGACTACTACGAGGAAATGTAGAGTGCCTGCAGGGCTGAACATGAGAGGATAGCTGAAAAACTAAAGGAGAAGTTAGCCCGAAACATGGAGGCGAGGCTGAAAGAAATTGCTTAGGCTACCCGGAAGTCTCCTAGACTAAGATACGATGATCTATACCTTAATCCAGACTTAGAATTACCAGAGGGCTTCAAGGTGACCAAATTTGAGATGTTTAACGGGTCCGGAAAACCAATGTCCCATTTTCGGTCATATATTGATCAATTAGTGGGAGTTCAGAATAACCCCACCTTAATCATGAGATTGTTTAGTCTAAGTTTAACGGGGAAATCCTATGAATGGTTCTCTACGCAAAACATGAGCCATTGGGTCACTTGGGAAGATATGGCGGAGTCGTTCATAGAATAATATAAGTTCAATATCGAAGCCGTACCTCATCAGTATTTTCTGGAGAAGATTAGGCAGAAGTCCACTAAGACTTATAGGAAGTACGTGAGCAGATGGAGAGATGAAGCCGCTCGTGTACAACCACCTATGATAGAAAAAGAACTGGCCACCGTTTTTGTCAGAGCACAAGACCAGGATTGCTATGATCGGATGCTTGCCATGACCGGATGACTATTTTCAGAATTAGTTGATATGGGTGAGGCCATAGAAGATGGTCTCAAATCCATAAAGATTACCAGTATGACTGCTAGAAGCTCCTAGACAGGTGCTTCCGGAGGCGTGCAGAAGAAAACAGAGGATGTGGCAAATGTGACTTGATCCTTCAGTTCAAAAACAAAGAGATGGGATGAACCTCGTTCATCCATAGAGGTATATCAACCGCCACCCCTAAGTGGTTATATGATTCCCTTGTATTATATTATGCTTAACCTAGTTACCAGGCCAAGCCCTACACCAAATTCACAAATGGTTTCACTGGTCTTTTAAACTCCGGTGTTATCCCCCAAAAATTCTCCAAATTACCAAGCCCGGCATAACCATCAAGCCCAAAACTACCAAAATCAACCACCCCTAGTGAACTACAATGCGCCACGACCCATGTTTGAAAGGAAACCAGTCCGAACATTTACGCTGTTATTAAAATCACGGGCACAGATGTTTGAAGAATTACTTGTTGCTGGTATGATCCAAATGGTATTACCAAAACAAGTTAATCTCGGGAACTGTTTCTACCGTCCCGACCAAACATATGCCTATCATCCCGGTAAAGCCGGACACAACACCGATGACTACATCAACCTGAAGCATAAAATTCAGGATTTGATAGACAAAAGGGAAATCACATTGCAGACAACCGCTCCTAAAGTGAATACCAATCCCTTGTCGAATCATGACAATGCCAATGTTCACATGATCGAGAGAGAGGAAGACTGGGAAGTCTGTAAGCCTTTGAGCTCAACATCCATGAAATCTTTGGAGTGGACTGTGACGTCGTTAACTATATATGAGAGACCCAGGTTTGAGGTGTTGATTCCCTTCCCAAAAATTGCTCAAGCGGCCCCGGGTGTCGTCAAACCGCCCATGAAATCGCCAACAATACATGAATGGCCTAGGTTTAATTTATTGATTCCCGCTCCGATAATCGCTCAAGTGGTCCCGGGTGTCAGTAAGCCGCCTAGGAAATAATTTATTGTTGAAGCTGCCATTGCGCAATACATAACAAGATCATGGCGTTGTTATAAACCTAAAGAATTAGCCCAAGGAGGTGCTAAAAAGGAAAAAAAATCAAATGAGGCCAATCATGGACGGTGAAGCTGAAGATATTTGGTGAAGAATAGAACCTAAATAGTATTATTTTGTCAAGCATTTAAAGAAGAATCCAGCACAAATATATGTATTATCACTATTGTTGAGTTCTCCACAACACCATTTGGCATTGATGAAAGTGCTGGATGAAACATATGTTCCCACTGACACAAATATCGAGAGTCTGGATACCACAGTAGCCCACATCATGGGAGACCACCGAATATCATTCAGGAAAGACGAGTTGCCCAAAGAAGGGCTGATGCTCAACAAGGCACTATAATCGTAAAGTGAGTTATCGTGGACAACAGGGTCAAATTGAATATTTTCCCAACAACCACGCTGGAACAGTTGGGATATGACATGGGTAAGATAAGAAAGAGCCACACAAATGTATGAGGATTTGATATAGCTTAGAGTGATCAGGTCAGAGAGGTTGATTTATGTATCCAGATGGGACACACCGAGTTCATCATCGAGTTCCAGGTTATATAAATCTCCACTAACTCCAATCTGCTTCTAGGAAGGCCTTAGATCCATGCATCCGGAGCCATACCATCTTCTATACACCAGGCCATGAAATTCATATGGGAAGAACACGAAGTGGTGATACATGGAGAGAAAAACACCATAAGTATCCTAACAACTCTATCCCCGTGATCGAGGGAGTTCCCCGAGGAACATATTTCCACATGGTTGAATTGGTAGGGGACACATATACAAAAGATGCTAAACAAGTCCCAATGCCACCCGCGTACAAAATGGTTGCCTCCACGATGCTATAAAATGGTTTTGAACCAAGTAAGGGTCTCGGGAGAAATTTGCAGGGCATCACAAAACCAATTGAGCTACCTACCAATGAATTCTGATATGGTCTCGAATATTTCCCCGACCATAAAGAGGCTTCCAAAGAAAGCAGAAAGAAAAAAGATTCCCTAAAGCTACGAAAGCCAATCCCGAGTCTATACTAGTCATTTCCTGTTAAGATGTCGACACTAGATGTAGATGATGTTGAAGAAGGTATAATGATGTTTTTTGAAGAAGAAGATTGCATGGCAATCCTAGAGGAACACATTGAAGCGCACACAATTTGCGACGCCAAACCGGGCAAAAGTCTCACCAACTGACCTCCATTCCACTCCTAGTTCCTAGGTATCCATGATGATGTTTTATAAACTTTTAAAAATTGGTGTAGCACGATCGAGGCATGACTATTCACCTTTTTATCTACTTTTCTCGTGATGTTTACTAAAAATGGAAATGACTCGATGTTGATCCGAATCAGGACCAAATTTTGTACCAATTTTTTGCAAATTAATAAAAGCCTCATTTTATCAAAATTTTGCTTTATATTACTTTACTTTGCCTTTTTATTACTAAACACTCTTTGCCTTGAATTTCAGTAATAAAAATGAAACTCCTAAAGTCATAACATGTCACGAAGTGGACGACTAAAATGTTGAGACTGACGAAGAATATAATAGATTCGATGAGGAAACAGAATTGTTGGAAGATCTCCAGGATGACGAAGAACAATATGAGAATAGGCAGAAGCATTACTGGATGAAACATAAGCCATCGATTTAGGGTATGATAGAATAGTTAAAGAGTCTCGAATCAGTGCGCACTTAGGGTCACCATAGAAAGAGGAGTTAATCAACTTGCTAAAAGAATATGTGGACGTATTTGCATGGTCTTACGCAGATATGCCCGGTTTAAGCACATATATTATGGCACATAAATTGTCGATCAATCCTAGATTCACACCGGTTAAGCAGAAGATCAGGAAATGCAAACCAGAGTAGAGTGTGAAGATCAAAGAGGAGGTTGAGAAATAGATTGTATCGGGAGTGGTGGAGGTAACCTCGTATCCTACGTGGTTAGATTTCTCTGGTATCGAAATTCGTCCACATCGAATCTATATGAGCAAAATGGCGGGAACAGGGTACCTCTGCTATAATATTATTTCATAGTTCAGCAGTGTTGGAGAACTCTATCTCGCTTTAACTTTGGCATTGGCTCTATTACCACAGAACCTTACCTTCTAAGGGTATCAACTTCCAACTCTCCATTTGTTATTTCTTTTCCCTTTTGCCACCGGGGTGACACTAACATTTCCCGCGTATCACCCTGTTATTATTGAAGCCCCAAAATTGGAATTTTAAACTTGCTATCGGTTAAAGCTTCCCTGCTAGTCCTTCCTTTTTTTCCAGGCCTCTATATAGGCTAAACCATTTACAGATCTCATCTTAGTTTACTTTGAAGGTTGTTCTTGTGTTCCAACAGATTTATTCCTTGACAGGTCATAGGACCGAACTCCTATACGATTATCTTCCACTCCATCCCTTAAAGGAGGGATACTACTGAGTTCTATTTAACATTTCTATCATTGATTTAGTCCCATGTTTGGATTCTCGGTCAGTCGACTGGAACAATGCTATGCTCTTGTCTTTCCACCATATTTGTGGGGTATCCACTTGCTAAAGTTTAACTTCTAAAATCTCTTTCTTTTAAGGAGGATCACACTTTACAATATTATCTGAATCTACCTTTGCTTACTTACTCTTTTCTCTTCCTTCTAAGAACCGTTATTTTCTTTAAGAGGTTCCATAATTCTTCATACCATTGCGACCCGTCCGAGAGGGCACCTTAACATAATAATAAGAGATACTCGTCTCAAATTTACACTGAAGATCCTCGTGGTTATAATTCCAATGTGGGCTCACTGTTGTCGAACCTAAATCACGGGCTTAGCTTTCCCATCCGGTCTTTAGGTTTAAATAACCTCGTCCTCTTATTTCTTTTGGGTAAGCACCTAGCAATGCATCGACTGATCTCAACCTCTATTATTCATGGGTTCTTTCTATATCTAGCCTTACGCTCTACTTGAAATTGAATCTTGGCCCTTATTCAACCATCACATTACCGATAAGTCGTTTCTATTTTTATGCAGATTAAATCTTTCTCTTATTCTCAGTAGATATCTACCAACAATATGCTTTTAGCAGCTTCATAATCGTGTATTCCTGCGGGACCTTGGATATCCTTAATTTCTTACTGCTTATCTTTCTTATCATTACCTTTTATCTCATTCATTCTGAGTACCATCTTTAACTATTGGCTTGTACTTCCAGGCTCCATAGCCCCTCAGCTTGATCATTTTACACTAGCCCTTCCACTATAACTTTCTGCTCGAAATACTTCTTGAGAATTGTTGTCTCTTGCTTGCTAAATCAAAGACTCAGGTTCTAAGATCGCTCCTTAATATAAATATAACATAGTCTGATGGTTCATCCGGCCGCCAAACTCGTCTCCTTCTAGATTTTATATACATCTTTTCTCGATGAAACTCGTCTTATCCTTTTATTCTTAAATTTAGAAGGCTCATATCTAGCCCACGTATGCTTCCATCTCTTATTATTCTTCGTGCTTTCATGGGCGAATCCCTTACAGTTAGCGGTCCTTGCCATTACTTTACTTCTTTTAACTGGGAGACCACTATTATTCCTTTACTACTATTAATACGTATAGATCTATCGACACTCTTGGCACATCCACAAAATTTAGGTGATTCAACCATAATTGTCGCAAACTTTTCCCTGTAACCTTTGCCTTTTCTCACTAGATTACATCACGGGTCTATGCCAATTCTTTGCCGCACCATCTCATACATATTACTTCTCCCACGTCCGTAATTTCCCTCTTAAGATATTAGGTCATCAATTCATCGTTCTTCGTAATCTATATTCCTTTAACGAATCACAACTTGCCTTAAAGCAATACCCCTTAGTAGGGTCACTGAATCGCTCGCATAGGTAAGGTGTCACATGTTCATGACTGACACGCTTAATCTCGGTAACAAAAATAATAACCTTGGGGGGCTCACCCCTTACTAACCTTTAAGGATCGTTCCTCCTTGCAGTTTATTCTTTTACTGCCTACTCGTTTATTTTGTGATTCCGCGATACCTTTTATTATATCATGTCGAGAGTTTTCGATTCTTATTCCGTATTATATGAAGGACTAACTTGACATCAATGTTCTCTGGTCTAACAACTAAATCAGTTTGACAACCTATCCCATCGACTTATAGCTTATTCAATTTCGTAATTGATACTCGGCCTCATGACACCTTTATCTCGATGCCCCAACCATTATCGCTTTCATTACTTTCTATGTTTATTGGCCACGACTTGCCGTCCTTCTATACTTTATTCCAATGTTTCATTTACCTTTGCGTTATTTTCCTGCTATCAATCTTACCCTTTATCCTCGTTTATACCCTCATAATATAACCTTTCATTTACCTTTGTGTTATTTTCCTGCTATCAATCTTACCCTTTATCCTCGTCTATACCCTCATAATATAGCCTCTCATATGTCTAACTTACTCCTTATCTCTATTTTCTGACAAAAGCCTCACCGAGGGAAACATTTACCTCCCACACAAAGGGTTTCATACTTGGCCCACCGATGTTTAAATTCCATCAAAGTCATACTTGGGTAACAATTTCCTGGTACATTATGTACATGTTCTCTAAAGGGGGTATCACTGCCTAACCGTACTATTCTTTAATATAATATCATTCATATTGAGGATCGCGCTAAATCCTTACTAGATCCTAAGGTCCACTTTGTTGGAAACCACATCCATTGACGTTAATAAATAATTAACAGAAATAGGTACTTCTTATTGTGATTCTATCACCGTTGAAGACAGAACAACAAGGCTTCCATTGCTCTATCTGAATTCCAATCTCGTTATAATATTCCCTTTTCAGACATTTGGTACCCCAACCACCTTACTCTTGCTATATTTCTAAAGTCAATGCTTTATTTTCCAAACTTACATTACTTCCTTCGTATATAAGGGGGATACAATCACTCATATTCTGAATTTTTAATATCATACTCGCACATCTGGCATGTTAATAATCTTGGTCAGAATCTTTTGAGGGCTGTCTATGAATACGAGTTAACTAAGGTCTTTCCGATTGTTGTCAGAACTAAAACTATGTAAAGCACGAGTTACACTAGAATTTTTACAACTCAGCTCTACTACACGATATATGAGATAAAAGAATAGAAACCATCCCTAAATGCTCGATAGCCTCTCACTTATGAGTGTGGTGCACAACACACCCATAAACAAGGCTCTGCTAGATACGACTTGTAGACTCCCTAAGACTAACCTGCTCTGATACCAAATTTGTCACACCCTAAACTGGAGGGGGAGGGGTGGGGTGGCCGACACCCGGTGTTGTACTGTCCTGAGCGTACCACTTTGAAACGTAACTTGTAATCTGAATAGACATTGTGGATGACAAGGCCATAACAACATGAATACAAGACATCATCTGGACGTCATAACAAGAGGAGTACAACAACTCAAAACACTATATACAATATGGTACAAGACTGGCAAGGTCGTCGTACATATCAATTGAATATGCCAACGAAATCTACAAGCCTCTATGGAAAACATAACTGCGATATAGCCGGGACAAGGCCCCAACCTGCCCATCAACTGTACTTGTACCAAACTTAGCTTATGACTCTAACTCGGTAGTTTGGATGAAGTAAATCTCACCATTCGATCCGTAGAACTCAACCATCTCCTACTAGGGAGGTCTATCTGCACCTCTATCTGAATCTACAACATGACATGCAGTGGCCCCGACAAATGGGACGTCAATACGAATGAAATGTACTGGTATGTAAAACATGAATAGCAATATGAAAATATAAGCTGTAAAGAGAAGCATAAAAGTAAAATGATACTTTAATAACTTGTATGCCACATAGGGCGCACAATGAAACTCTGAAACTGTACTGAACTCTTGGTATAACAACTTTGGTTTGTAATATTCCCTTGGATTATAACCCCACATGTAATATGTCACTTCCCTCAGATATACTCTGAGGTATATGTATGGATGCACATATAAGTGCCTACCTAGCCGATTATAACGTGGTGCAGTGTGTATACTCTACATGTATAACTTCCCATCGGCTGGTCAGAATGGTATTTTAAATAATATATATATATATATATATATATATATATATATATATATATATATATATATATCTGTATATAACTGCCTACCAATATAGGTTCGGTGGTGTGGATGATATATTGTGATAACAATGGCTCTTGGTCTCTTTAAAACTCATAAACTCTTTGACTTTGCTTTGAAATGACATTTGGCTGATTAGATGACTAACTCTTTGGAATCCTCCTTTTTGAGGTCTATGAAGTTCATAGACAAACAAAATACATAGAATACAATTGTGAGATAAAAGTTATGTTCAATGAAGAACAACAACTTATGCATAGAACTCGTCTTCGAAGGTACCCCGACTTTCAGCCCTTAACTTTGGTTCGATATTTTTTGTGGTTTTTAATGACAAAATATTGGTATACAAGATTATGACTTGAGAGACTCCATCCAGAATGAGTATGGTCTCAATTGGAAAATCAACAATAAACAGGGAATGCAATAATAGGAACGGAACTACTCCCGACAAGGGATGATTGACATACGATTAGAATGATTCTTTAGTGTTTCTTTTCGAAAATGATAAATACTTTGGATGTCATGCATATGAAAGAATTGAATATCCTGATATACCCTGTCCACGAAGATACAATCATTCCACAAGTCCTCGCACTCCCTACAGATTATTATCTATATTATACAAAGGATGGGTATCAATATCGAATTCATATCCTATAGGAAAGTTGACTTAGACATTTTATCGAACAACTTGTGTACGCAATAGAGTCATTCATGGTTCAAATTCAATATATCCTAATACAACAACCCTCCTCATCACCATAATGATATTCATACCTTTACAACTCCATTTGGTAGCTTAAATTATGTAAAAATAGCCCATACAACAAAGTTTAACTTTAATTTTGCAGTTACTAGATTCTTCAAAAATTCATTTAACAAAATTTAATCCAACACTTGTACAACCATAAGATTAGGCTAGGGAAGATGAATCTTACCTCAAATATATTAATAGCCCTCTGTTCTTTATCTTACTTCAACACCAAGTTGCCTCCAAATCATCACAACACGAAGGAAAGGAAGTTAGCGTAAACCACATGATTCTTTACGTTGAACTTGGATAGTTTATCCTTGGATTTAGCTCCAAGATGATTGAGAACTTTTGAGAGAAGCTTATAAGAGTTTTAGGGTCTGGGGAATGAATAAATGAGAGCCCAAAGTCGAGAAGTTGCTATATATACAAGGAGAAAAAATTGCACTGCCTAGAAAAATAATCCAATTTGACGGTCCGCACATTTTTGTAAAGTCCGTAGAATTAGACTATATAATCTGCCCTGCAGCTTTGAGCTTTGCTGAAAAATTGACAGTTCAGATTCCCAAATTTGTATGGTCCGTACAATTATGTGCGGTCCATATATTTGGACCGTCAAATAAAAACCAAAAATGCCTCTTTAGCTAGGAGAAGATCGTCTTCCCTTGTGTTTGCATTTCCATGGAGACTTTTTCTAAGTAATACGCTTTACAGTTGTCGCTTCGTTAAAAACCTCATCGACTAAAAACCCTTTTGGGAAAAAAGTCGGGCAAGGAAAATAATGTGACACGTATATGATCTTCACTTTGATGTCCTCTGGGCCTGGAAATAGCACAACCAGTCCCAGTCTTATTTCCAGTCCCAGTCCTGCAATCACAAAAGGTTACGGAAAACAAAAAAAGGGAAAAGATGAAAAATTCTTACCTTGTGATTTTCAGAGTCGTATTATGGGGGTGAAATTGATCGTGAACTCTGGCAGGCTTGGCATTTGTATCGCTCGTCAGGGTTGATATGTCAGATCATATTCACTTATCTCGACTGACCATTTTGATAGCCGACTCAAAAGATTATCCCCTTGCAATAAGGCCCGCAGTGGGGCATCCATCACAATAGTTATCAAATGGCATAATAAGAATAGTCGTAGTTTTCGCGTAGACGTGACGAGGTCCAGGGCCAGCTTCTCTGCATCTAGATATCATGACTCGACCCCGATTAATGTCTTACTTGTGTAATTAATGGAGATATATGCTTCTCCTTCTTTCTGTACTAGGGCGATGCTAACTGACACAGCTGAGACAGTCACGTAAGTGAGTAGTCTCTTTTTTTTTGAGTTTGTCCATTATATGAGGGCTAGCTAAGTAAGCCTTGAGGTCCCGTAGGCTCTGGTTGCAATCCTATGTCCATTGGAAATGATGGTCCTTCTTCATGAGTTTAAAAAATTCATGGAACTGGTCTGTTGTTCGTGCTATGAATCTTCCCAAGGTCGAAACTTTTCTTGTTAATTGTTGTACCATTTTAACGATATTCAGTACGACTACAATCTCCTGGATAACCTTTACTTTGTCTAGGTTCATCTTGATACCACGACCAAAGATTAGAAAATCCAAGAACTTTCCAGACCTAACTCCAAAGGCGCATTTTTCCAGATTAACATCATGTCATGGCAACGCAAGACGTCAAAGGTTTCGGCCAAGAAGGCCGGGTGGATCTCACCTTCCCTGGATTTGACCAATATGTCATCAATGTATACTTCCATAGTAAGACCAATTTGTTTTTCGAACATTTTATTCACCCAATCTCTGGTAAGTGGCCCTTGCAATCTTAAGATCAAAAGGCATTACATTATAGTAGAAATTACCGTGATTGGTCATGAAGGAAGTTTATTCCTAATCTTCCGGGTGCAAGCTGATATGATTTTATCTGAAGTATGCATCCAGAAAATGGAGCAGCTCATGTCCGGCCGTGGCATCAATTATTTAATCAATGTGCGGCAAAGGAAATGAATCCTTAGGGCATGACTCATTTAGGTCCTTGAAATATATATATATTCTGAATTTGTTGAGCTTTTTAGGGTCCACCACTACGTTAGCCAGTCATACGGGGTCCTCAACCCTCCGTACTGACCCTATATTAAATTAGTGTGTCACCTCTTCCTTCACAAAGTAATCCCTGACTACAGATATCAACCATTTCTTTTATCTAACTGGGTTATGATTAGGATTAGCGCTCAGCTGGTGGATAGCTATCTCCGGGGGGGGGGGGGGGGAATCCATGTTATGTCAGCGTGAGACCAAGCAAAATAGTCAGAGTTAGTTATTAAATAATATTAAAATGCATTCTTGAGCTCGAGCGAGAGCTCCGAGCCCGGGTATACCTTCTTATTTCCTAAAAAAGCACCACACTTTCCAATTCCTCGATGGTTGAATCTATGGGGTCCTTGTCTGGTGGTAAGACGAATTCTTTCGGGATGACCAGATCTGAGTTCCCTTCTTCTGTAAGTTGTCCCTTCCTTCCTCCGAATGTCCTATTTGAGCCTAAAGACTGTAATTGCTATTGACTCATCTCTTGTTCTTATCGGATCATCACTGCTAATGTATCTATTGGGAACAACCACTGCTTCCCCTGATTTCCCCAATCCCCTAAGGTGTAGGGAATTTGACATTCTGATGCTAAATTGAAGGGACTGCCTGCATTGCGTGCAACCATGGTTGCCTAAGTATTGCATTACACATCATGTCTTCGGATATGACGTCGAAGGTCATGATCTGCTTCATGCTATCAATGTGAACTGTCAATTCAACTTCCCCCTTTGTCAGTTTACTGGACATGTTGAATCTCGCCAACACTTTTGTTACGGGGGTGATTGACTCATCCATTTGCATTTCTTTCAGGATCCACAACTGGATAGTGTTCGATGAGCTTCCTGGATCAACTAAAACACATTTAGTAAAATATTAATTAATTTTTAAAGATATTACTAGGGACTCATTATGAGGCAAAGCAAAGTCTCCGCAGGAACCACTGGAAAATGTAATGTCCTGACTCTCTATGTGTCTATGTCCATGGCTCATGATTGTGACAGAGAGCTTATACTTTCTCATTGATGTATATGTGATTTTGTTGACCATATCTGTGTCAAAGATCATATTGATAGTATGATTAGGCGAAGGCAATTGGTTCGGTTTCTGTCAAGCATTCCTGCTAAGGTTGAGCTTCGCTCGATCACTGATGTATTCTCTCAAATGCCCCGTGCACAGTAGTTGTGCCACTTCAATCCTCAAGTTGCCGCAATCCTCTGTGGTGTGTCCGTGTGTGCATGAAAATAGAACCACAACCCCGTGTTTCTTTTGTCCGGAGTAATGCCCACGTCATCCGAGAACGTGGTTTCTTTCATAGTCTTCATCACCGCCACTAACACTGCCGCGTTTATACTAAAATTATGGTCAGATAGCTTTGGGGGACCTGTCTCTTTTTTATATGGACCCTTCTGCTTATCGAGTTCCTTGCTCAATAAGACCTTTATGGTTCCGAGTGCTGCCCCGACTTATCCCTTCACTTGAGAATCTCCTGGCATCATACGGATCAAACTATCCTTCATTCACGGTATTAGTGCAGTATCCTTGACTCGGCCTTTTGGGGGGGGTGCGGCCACCCGTGTATGTCGATAGCATCACTAGCTGGTCTTCCTCAATATACATTTTGGTTGTGTACCTGAGGTTTATTTCACTCCATATTTTTTTCAAGAATTCCTTTAGGCTTTCCTTCGGCTTTCTGGAAGTGTTTGAACTGTTTGGATTTAACCCATCTGTAAAAGCGGCTATCGCCCAATCTTTCGAAATGGCTGGCAACAGTATTCTCTCCATCTAGAACCCATCTACGAACCCTTGCAGTAGTTCATCTCCTCATTGCTTTATTGTAAATATGTCCTACTTGTGTGTCTCTACCCTTCGGGCCCCTTCGTGAGGCTTGACAAAAGTATTTGCAAGAGTAGCAAATGAATTAATAGAATTTTTAGGTAAGTGAGTATACCAAGCGAGTGCACCCTTTATGAGCATTTGGCTGAATTTCTTCAGCATAACAGATTCGATTTCATGTTTCTTGAGATCATGCCCGATGATAGCTGCCTCGAAGGTCATAATGTGCTCTTTTAGATTTATGGTGCCATTGTATTTCAATATGTCAGGCATTTTGAACTTCTTCGGAATAGGGACGGAGGGTGCACATTCTAGATATGACAAGATACCATACATCCTGGCCCCTGCGCCTTTTATGATGTGCGACGTCTCAGGTATTTGGCTCATCCGCTCGTTCATTTCTTTTTTTACCTGATGCAGTTCCTCTGTGAATGCATTCATCCGGTCCTCATCACCCTCAACCCCCTTCTTGCTGGCTTTAGGTGAATTCGAGGTCTTCGCGATATTTTGTTTCTACACTAGAGTCCCTGTCCTGGAATGAGTAGCTATAGCGGCTACTGCCGCCTCCATAAGCAACATCATCTCATTTTGCACTTCTAGGATGACGCAATTGTTTCCTTAGTGAAAGTCCTCCATTATCAGTGGGTCTGGGTTTGCTTGTTTGAGGCTTGGCCGAGCTCCTTTCTTCGGGCATTTCATTTTGGACCCTTTCAGCTTTCTCATTATCTGGGGTTCCCCTTCTTCACTCTTATTTGAGTTGCTCCTCTGACTCCATGCGTAGTGTCTCTGATCGATCTGTCAGACCTTGATATTCGATGGATACCTGATCTTCCCTGAGTTTCTGTGATCTGTGAGCGCTACTATTTTGTCCTGGCATGTTTCCTCTTTTTTCTTGAGTGTAGTGTTTCCGTTTAGCTTTTTTTTATGAAGATCAGCTACAGTTAGAGATAGAAACACGACTGTATATCCCCACAGATGGCGCCAAACTATTTTCTGATAAAAATGATTCTAACCAAAAACACAGTTAGAGATTTGTATTCAAGGATTTAAAGACAGGTAGGTTGTATCCGATCCAGAGACCCTCTTGAACAAGTTCGGAGTTATTAATTATGTTACGTGAGTGCAAGGTAAATGGTTAAGTAGAGATGAAAATAAACAAGTAAAATAAATAAATGAGCTAGATCTAAAATGAACAATGTAAGAACAAAAGCTGAGAATGGTGTATTTGTTTGAGAGAGATATTAGTTACAAGTATAGGCCTAGAGAGAATACGATATACCCTCGTTCTATTCTAAGTTACAAGTATAGGCTTAGAGAGAATACGATATACCCTCGTTCTATTCTAAGTCTTGTATATATAGACTATTATACCTCATTAAAGTTATGATGACGTGAGAGTAATGATGTCATCGTACCCACACGCGCTGCAATACTATGATCTAGGAGGGTTAATGTGATAGAAGTCGTTGGAAATGGAAGACAACTATGCAAAGACTCCGAAACTATCAGGCTTCTTGAGAATGCTAATATTTCTAGAGGCGTTTCTATCCAATACATAAAGGTTGAAAAAGCAATAAATATTAGGATCAGCTCAAAACAAAGAAAATTTTGGCAAAAGAATGAAGAAGAGAAATGGGTGAAATATTTGGCATTTATAAGTAAGGAATCATCATTGCCTTGGTAGTTGGTGATGACATCATCCCTTACCGGTCTTTTCATGTGTCCTAGCTGTAACGTTGAAATAATATATGTCCACCGATTTAGATTTAAGAGTATTATAGTAACAATTATGCTTTTGTTCCCACCTATAATTTTTTGACTTCCCAAACAACTCCTGAGACCTACCTAGAAAGTTGAGGATTATCTGTAATGGTAATAAATATATCGGGGTGAAGATTTTTTGACTGAACATGTGAAAGTGTAGAAAGAACTTATTGTCAACCTTGAGTCAGTCGATGCTAGCATGAACAAAAGACTAAAGAATTCTCACCCATTTGAGAACTTGGTTCCGAGTTCAATTAAGTTGTTTGCCCATACTGGAGCGCAATATTATGGAATGATATGTCTGGAAGGTTCACTTGGATGACTCGAAAAGTCGTCTTCTCAACATCGACCACACTTTGAGATATTCGGAATTCCAACTTATCACGTCTAACAACCACGATCTTATCTCTGAAATGTACGAAAGAGGTGTTTGGAGTTAGTAAGAGTTAGAATATCCTATAAATATTCCCTTTTCATGTCATCATTGTAACACATCTTAATACACATTAATACACAAATACCATAGCACAATCATTATTCATATATTGCTCGTTACCACCGTTGGCTATTGATCAGCTCACCTCAATCAATAAGAATCACACACTCTCTCTATTATTTCAACTTGATTTTTCATTTTGCTACTGTTATCACATTATTTTCATCATATATACATTATCAAGGGATCAACTATCTAGCTAGATTTGGCTCAATCATCTTACTTGTGGCTAAGGGTGGCAAAATGGGTAAAATTTATGGTTATACAGCCGACCTAACCTAATCCATTTTAAAATGGATTGAATACCAAGCCATTTAAAATGGGTCCAATATGAGTCAACACATATTATCCACTTAAAATATGGGTAAACCCATCGATAAAATGGATAAAACCCATAACATATAAGAGTTCAGTATGGAGGAAAATATGTTACACCCCGTATTTTCACGCTCGTATGCGTCGTAAGTAAAGTAACGTAAAGTCCGGTGAGGATAAGATCTCATATTTCGATAAAAATAAGTTTAAACACGTAAGAGTTTGGGGTCAAACGAATCAAAGAAATTAAGTTCGTCGAAACTCGGGGAATGGCAGGCATAATTTCGAATAAGAGTTTTGACCCAAGTTTATGAGGGTATATATCATAATGTATAAGGTGTTATAGAGTAAATAATCTATCTAATATTAATTTCAACGAGTCTACTTTGCAACCTAATAAACTGTTCATCAATCGGAGCTCTATATAAAACGTTATGTGCGTTTTAAGAACATACTACAAAGCAGCTCACTTGGGACCCACTATGTTGGTGACCGACCTTGGATGCTTTTTAATCCGTTTTGGGGATGATATTAGGTCATTTATCGACCAGACCAGTACCTTAACACCTCCAAATCATTTTAAGTGTCCTCCCATGGTTCAAGAGCAAATCCAAAGCTAAACTATGCAAATCCAACATCGGGAATTCTGTGGTGCTCATTAGATTGTTCTTCTCTTTTTATTGTTGATTTGAGGAATCCTTCAAGGTGAAGTAATCTCAGATTTGGGGCTATTCTTGACGTTTAAGGTAAGGTTCATCATCTTCTATAAATATTTTAGATTATACAAGCCGTAACTAGATTGTTTGTTTGAGAACTTGCGAATAAAAAGTCGAAAATCGTTTATGAGTTGTTGTAGTATATTGGACTATTTTGGAATTTGTTCAAAATTATAATATGAGTTGTTTTGGTTGTATTGAAGGTAATAAATCATTTTTCCTTGATGTATATGAGCCGGTGATAGTTATAGTTATGTTAACTCCATGGAAAAAAATGTGGAATAGCAACTAGAAAGTTATAAAGTAGTGTTAAATGTTGATGTAGTTGAGTTGTGTTGGGCTGTTTTCTTGTTATTTTTGTGAGATATAAAACTGGAAAAATGGATGAATATACTTGTCATCATATTATAGATATTGTTGAGTCAAAGTAATAAATTTATAAGGGGTGACAAGGGTTGTATGAGTTTCAATCCGAGTTTGCCACTCGTCGTGATATGTTGATGACTTGTTAATGATTTATGGTACCTTGTTGTTGATGTTTTTCTTATTGTGGTACTCTGGTTGTTGTTGATGATGTGTAGAGTTGGAGGAAGTCAAAGTTATAGGGGAGATGCTTCCTGAATTTATATAGACAAGTTACTAACTTAGAGATTCAAACTAAGTTCCTTCTTGGAATTAATTACGGACCTTGATGTATTAATGTAGATTGATTGTAGTTGTGATGGTTGAATTGGAATTTAAAAGAAATGGAAATACGGGAGCGGCATCATGAATAGTGAATCATGAATAGTAAACTTGTCAGTTTTTTTGAGTTAAATTGTTGACTCTAGTATTGCTATCATTTATTGTAGAATGGAGGATAGAAGAAATTGAACTCGATACCACAAGATTGAGTTTAATCACAAGGATATATATAAGGTGTTTTCTTTTCTTGGCATGATTTGTCATAGACCAAAAGTGAAATGAAGTATAGTCGAACGATTCTATTCTTAGTAGTTTGTTATCTTGTGTTTTCCTCCCATTATTGGTTATGATTCTAGTATGTTCCTTGTCGAAACTCTCATTCACATCTTATGATATTCCTTGTGATACGATTGATTCAAAGAACTATGGTTAGATTATAACAGTTATTGTATATGATTCCATAACGATAGTCGGAGGATAACGATCATAGATCACTCTGACTCCATTCATGGTGCCCCCTGAGGTATGTATCTATTTTCTTACAGTGTCGCACTATAATCGGTCGGGCATGCACTTATATGTGCATACCACCAGTTGGGCAGTTACATATTGTTATTTACCACCGGTTGGGCAGTTACCACTGATTAGTTGAGCAGATATTATCGCATCCTATATGGCCGACAAATTTATATTATATGGCCCCATACAGTGGCTTGATTTTTACGTACATGCATATATTCATGGTTATGACAGTTGTACGCCCTCATAGGCTTTTTTATAGTTTCAGGTTTACTTCTATATCGTTCTCTGGTATTACATTCTTATACACATGTTTACCTGCCTTACATATGTAGTACATCTTTCATACTAACGTTCCTTTTGTCGGGGGACGCTGTGTTTCATGCCTTCAGGTACAGATAGACAAACTGACGTACCTCCATAATAAGGTACTTACTTTTGGCTGTGTATAGCCGTACTCTACTACTTCGGAGTTGCTGTACAGAGTCGGTAGGCACCGTTGCATATATTTATATCTATGTAGGGTATGACGGGACCTTGTCCCGACCTGTTGATGTGTTGTAGTACTCTTAGAGGTTTGCAGACTAATGGTGAGTGTATATTCGTTTTGTTTTGCCTTGTCGGCTTTTGTCAGTTGTTGATACATTTGTTACGACCTTGTCGGCCTTAGTTTATATATATATATGTCGTGTTGGGCCTTTTCTGCGTGCAAGTTATTGTTGCTTTATATCTTATTACTGTCATTTGGAGGCCTTGTCGGCTTAGGTTTCATGTCATGTGGTTCAGATATTATAGTTGGTAAGCTCGGGCCTTAGGATGTCGGGTGCCGACCACACCCCCCAAGGTTGGGGTGTGGCAAAATGTTTTCCTGAAAAATGTATTCTTGAAAAATAAGTGAATTTCTTACTTATTTTCTCATGTTCGGTTGGTGTACTTCAAAAAATACCCACCACCCCACACCAGCCCACCACCCACGCTCCACCACCCACTACTTACCGCCCTCCAAAACCCTTCCACCCACCCTCCACCACTCACCCACCCCTAGGGGTAAGAAAAAATTTCTCATATTTTTGTAAATTTTTTATAAAAGTAAAATAAAATATATGATATAAAAAATTCGAGGGGGAGGGTGGTGGTGGGAGTAAGAAAAGATTTTCCATTTTATATAAAAGTAAAATATAAAAAATGAAATAGAAAATTGTCGGGGAGGAATTGGTGAGTGGTGTAGAAAAAAAAAGTTTAAAACTTTTTTTAGAAAAACATTTGGAGAAGTGGTGGGGTGTTGGGGGTGGGGGTAAGAAAATATTTTTTATAATTTTTTATAAAAGTAAAATAAATAATATGAAATAGAAAATTTCAGAGGCGGGGTGGGGGGGATTGGTGGGTGGTGTATTAAATAAAAAAATTTAAAACTTTTTAAAAAAAACAAATTTGGAGGAGTGATGGGGTTGTGTAAAAAAACAAAAAAAGAACAAACCTTTACAAAAAAATATAATTTTTCAGAGGGTGACAGGAGGGGGTGGGGGTGGGGGTGGGTCGGGGTTCACGAAGGGGATGTAGAAAACCAAAAAAAAAATTAAAAATTTTAATTCTTTTTCTTTTTGGAGGGGGGTTTGGGGTGAATTGCGTGGTAGGTGTGTTGTGTGGGGGAGTGTTGGTTTGGTTGGTTGGGTGGGTGGATTGAATGGTGGTGGGGTAGTTGGGTGAATGTCATTTGTGAGACTTGTTTTTCCTACATTCATTAAGGAAGTAATTTTTCTCATTTTTAAAGTACTATTTATTTTCCTGAAGAAAATATTTTTCTATTTACCAGATT
Organism: Anisodus acutangulus; assembly: GCA_029783415.1. Classification (NCBI taxonomy): domain Eukaryota; kingdom Viridiplantae; phylum Streptophyta; class Magnoliopsida; order Solanales; family Solanaceae; genus Anisodus; species Anisodus acutangulus. The sequence continues at coordinate 24,244,121 of CM056489.1, forward strand.
TTGTTGTTATTATTTTAAATACTAAATAATCCTAAATTGTAATTGTGTCTTAATTTGATTGTATATGAAGTTTAAGAAAGAATAATGCAGAAGAATAGTCACATAGTTGGGTAATATGGATATTCATATTATCCATTGGGTAATCTATTTTTTATCCGTGTTAAATATGTTATTGAAGCTCATTTTTGACCCACTCATATTCAATTCAATCCGCCCGTTTGCCACCTCTACTTGTGGCTTTAATTTAATTTCATAAGTTTAATTGGTTGACCTAATAAATACGTTTTAGATTAAACAAATGCTTGACCATATTTTTTAAAATTTTCCTATGTCAAATGATCGGGATCTCTTTTTCTTATATGCCTCCTCTTCAATCCATGTTTAAGTGGATATTATATATGATACTACTGCATTCTATGTTTTATATATCTCGTATCATGTGTTTTTTTCTTTTACATAGTTAACAACGGAAATAATTAAGGGTCAATTAGACAAACATTATATAAGGCGTTTCTGAGGAAACAATGAGGGGAAATAGTGAATGGTGTCTAAAGAATGAGAAGAAAAGAGGGCATGATACACGGAGCTGGTCCACAAACAGACGGCTCATACTTACTGTAGTAGTGTAATCTTTATAGAGACAAAGCACATGCAAATATTGTAAGATCTCTCAATTCCAGGTTTTACTTGTATTTTACGTTTGTCTTTAGTTTTCCTACCTTAATTTTGGATTCCCATCTGCTCCATCTCTGTCCTCACGTTTTTTTTAATTCTTTAATCATCTTGGGCATGAACAACATTTTTCTTTACTTCAACTGTTTGGCCAAATTTTTAAAATTAATTTATTTTAAAAAGATTTTAAAAAAATTACTTTTGATCAAAAGTATTTTATAATTGACCAAATATTTAAAACGTACTTCTAAGGGTATTTTTCTTAAAAGTGCTTACGGGGAAAAATTATTTTTTTAGCTGCTACTCTCCAAAAATACTTATTCTCTCTCAAAAGCTTGGCTAAACACCTCAGTTTTTTAAAAGGAAAAATGTGCAAATATATCTCTCGTTAAAAAAGTGATTGATATATAATCCTGCCGTTATAAATTGGTAAATTATGGTGCAAATATACCTCTTCCGTTACACAAATAGTGCAAATATACCCTTTTCACTGAGGGGATTTTTTTAAAAAAATGGTAGTTTATTTTTTTAATTTAAAAAAGTGTCGTTGCTTTAAAAAAAAGTCTACCCATTTTTTTAGTAGACATATTTGTCTAAAACCACATGGTAATTTTTTTATGTTGGATTAGATCTGATTTGTTTTAAAACATTTTTCTGTGACTTTAAAAAAAATAAGTCGGTCCATTTTTTAAATGAATCAGACCCGATCAATCAGGGAAATTTTTTTATCATGTGGCTTTAGAAAAATATGTCTACAAAAAAAATGGATAGACTTTTTTTTAAAGCCCCGTAACATTTTTTTATTAAAAAATAAGCTAAATAAAATTCGGTCACCCAAAAGGGTAGCTTTGCACAATTTTATAACGATAGGAATGTATATGCATCACGTTTTTAACGAGGGGTATATCTGTTTTAAATCTCAAAGTTGAGAAATATATTTGCACCTTTGCTCTTTTTAAAATAAATATTTTCTGGAGAAAAAAACACTTTTGAAGAAAAATAAACTTGACCAAACAGACTATAATTAATAAGACTACTTTTTATGCACCTTTGTAGTTTATATTGACGGTTTCACTGGCAACTTCTTGTTGTATAGTTTATATTGCCTCTAATTGCATTAAGGTTGGTTGATTGTTGGCTTTTATGGTAATCTTTTGGTGGAAATGCAGACAAGGAGAATTTGCAGTAAATAAAAGGCGGTATTTTATAAAGGAATATGTTCCTTGATTTTATTCATCAATAATGTACAATATATATATAATAGTACAAGAATATCTAAACTATATAACTAATCAACTTAAGCAATAGAAAATATAATTCTACCTAAAATGGGAGACCTAATTACAATAGTAATACAATTCTACCTAAAATAAGAGATATACAATTAATGTAATAATATATGGTGAATATTCTCTTACACCCCGCAGTCGAAACGGGAGGCTCAAGAACACTGAGACTAGCTCAAAAATTATCAAACAGTATGGTCGGAAGTCTTTTGGTGAAGATGTCGACAATCTGATATCTAGAAAGAACATGAAGGACACGAACTTGACCATGAACCACTTTTTCGCGAACAAAATGAATGTTCATCTCAATGTGTTTGGTGCGCTGATGTTGGACAGGATTGCCGAAAAGATATATCGCACTAATATAGTCGCACCAGATCAGTGTTGCCTTTTGAATTGGGCAGTGAAGCTCAAGTAGAAGGTTATGGATCCAACATGACTTAGAGACGACGTTGGCTACACCTTTGTACTCTGCTTCGACACTGGATCGGGATTGTGTAGGTTGCCTTTTGGAAGACCAAGACAATAAGTTATCTCCGAGGAAAATGCAGTAACCAGACATGGAGCGTCGGGTGTCAGGACATCCACCCCAGTCAACACCAGAATAAGCAGTGAGACCAGTGAGTGCGGACCTGTATAGATGTAAGCCGAAGTGAAGTGTGCCCTGGACGTATCGTAAAATACGTTTGAGGGCATGCATGTGTGCTTTCGTCGAATTGTGCATATGCATACAGATTTGTTGCACGGCATACGATATGTCTGGTCTCGTGAATGTGAGGTACTGCAGGGCCACAGTCAGGCTATGATAGTGAGTCGGGTTTGAATACAGAGGGCCGGAATTAGCGTTGAGCTTGGAATTGGTATCTACTGGCGTGTGGGATAACTTGCAAGACGTCATGCCTACAAGGTCAAGGATCTCTTCGGCGTATTTCTTCTGACATAGAAATAGGCCGCCAGAATGGCGAGTGACAGAGATGCCCAAGAAATACTTAGGGGCCCCAGATCCTTCATAGCAAACTCAGATGAAAGGAGATACATAATGTACAGGCGAAAGATATCAGATGATGTGGTGAGGATGATGCCATCAACATATAATAAGAGGTAAGCCATGTCTGAACCCTTGTTGTAGATAAACAAGGAATGATCGGATTTGTTGTATGAAAAACCGATAGAGGATACATAATCGACGAATCGCTGGTACCATGCTCGAGGAGCTTGTTTCAGTCCATAGAGCGATTTCCACAATAGACACACATAATCCTGATGAATAGGATCCCTGAAACCCATAGGTTGATGCATATATACTGTTTCATGAAGATCCTCATGTAAGAAAGCATTCTTGACATCAAGCTGATGAATGAGCCAAAACTTGGATAGGGAAATGCTGAGGACGGTTCGGATGGTTGCGGGCTTTACGATCGGGCTGAACGTTTCATTAAAATCCATTCCCACCTGTTGAGACCTGCCATCAACTACAAGACGGGTTTTGTACCTCTCAAAAGAACCATCAGATTTCTTTTTATGTCTAAAAATTCACATAGAACGAATAATTCTAGCATCAGGTGGATGTGATACTAGGTCTCACGTCTTATTATCAATAAAAGCATTATATTCGTCAATCATTGTGGCTTTTCAATTCGGGTCGGATAAGGCATTCTTCGAATTACGAGGGAAAAAGGAATGGAAAACTGAAACGAATAGGTTAAAGAGTAGTTTAGATTTGGAAATTCCGTTCATGGCACGGGTTTCTATTATCCGATAGAGTACCTCGGGACGCAGGATGGGAGGATGGGGAGAGAGGGGTGTCGCGGAACTACAGAGAAGAGGAGAGAGGGCAGAGGTGGCGGGATCGGCTGACCGAGGCTCAGTTGCCGAGAGGTGGCTGTTGTATCACCTTAAGACGGGTTGTTCCAAGCCACCGTCGGTGGAACTGGGTAGATGACGTGTCCCTGACTGACCGCGGTGTGTTCGGGTGCCGGGGACTGGGACATCGGATTATGTAAATGATGAATTAGAAGGGGGTTCAGTCCATCATGTAGGAAGTCGTAAGAATGCCGATGTGGCAAGTTTAGTGAGGTAAAAGGGAACCGAGACTCATCAAATAGGACATGCCGTGAAATAATTATTTTACGGCTTGATAAGTCATAGCAAGAGTAACTATGATGATTGGAGGGGTAATCCAAAAACACACACGGAGAAGACCGAAGTTGGAGTTTGTGAGTGGTCGGATGGAGAGGATAGCAGAGACATCCAAAAATACGCAAGTATTGGTAGGAAGGGTTCTTACGAAACAGAACTTGAGTGGGCGACCGTAGAGCTAGAGACTTGTTTGGGATTATGTTGAGGAGATAGGTGGCCATGGAGAGTGCATAATGCCAGAATTGAGGGGGAATTGAGGTGTGGGCAAGTAGGGCACGAATTAGGTTGTTTATGATTCAGATTTTCCGTTCGGCTTTACCATTTTGGGAGGCGGTGTGAGGGTAGGAAAAATGAAAGGTAAGATCGTTTTTGGAGCAAAACTGTTTGAATTGGTTATTATTGAATTCCCTGTCATTGTCACATTGAAAATATTTAATGCTCTTTTCAAATTATGTTTTTACTAAAGCACTAAATGAGGAAAAATGGAGTAGATCTGAGATTTATTACCAATTAAAAAGTCTATAGAAAATTGAAATAATAGTCCAAAAATAATACATAATATCAATGGCCAGCCGTACTTAAAACAGGGAAAGTCCACAAATCACTATGTATTATATCGAAAAGCATTAAAGTACAATTTGTGAATGCATAAAATGGTAATTTAACATGTTTTCCAAAAATACAAGATTCACATATAGGAGTCTTAGAAATACGGTTGCATTGAATTAAATTATTATTCTTAAGGGAGCGTAAAATAGAATATGCCAGATGTCCTAATCTAGAATGACATAAGGATGACGAAAGAGAAGAAAAGGTTGATGGAACTAAGGCTGGTTTGTTAATGTTATTTGAAATAGGGTAGAGATCTCTGGTGCTGTCACATCTCATTATTCGTCTCTCTGTCATAAAATTCTTCACAGAAAAACCAAAAGTATCAAAGTCAAGGGAAACATTATTATCAGTTGTGAAACGTCGCGCATAGATTAGATTCTTAATTAGTTTAGGAGAATGTAGGACATTTTTTAAAATTAGTGGTGGATGTGGTGAGGATAAGGATGAATGACCAAAACCACGAATATGAATGCCTTGTGTACTACCAACAATGATATTCCAATTTAAATTATTCAAATTGGAATAAGACGAGAGAGTACCTTGTGACGCCGTCATATGAGATGTAGCGCCTGTGTCCATATACTAATTTTCATCTGGAGCGTTGAGTGACATTGTGTTCATAGTTGATTTAATGTAAGTTGGTGCATAAGTTGAGGGCGCAAGGGGGGGTTGTGTTATGTAGGCATGTTGTGGACGTGTGTCGAGTATGCCAGGTTAGGCCTGTCGGGTCAGAGGTGGAGTCCACGAGGATGTCAGATACGGGCAAGGAATAGAGGGCCATGATGGTGGGCCCACGCGCCCCACGACGGGTAGGCAGCCTACGATGGAGACTGCTGCCACTGCCGCGATCGCTGCTGGCAGTTTTCTGCCGATGGGGACTGTCCCTTCCCGCCGCCGTTGCTGCCGGAATTTCGTCCGTCGCGACCCTTGCATGATTTTTGCCCTCGACGGTTGTTACAGGTCGATCCAGCCTACTGCGGGTCCTCGGGTTAGCGGTGCTAGATGCCGAAATTAGAGGCCCTACCATTGGCGGAGGGCCCGACGGTGGTGGTGAGGGCAGCGTCTGCAATGCTGGCCTGAGTGGTGCTGCATTTGATTTTTCGAGTTTCCTTAAGAATTAGCTTCGAATGAGCCTCATAAAACGGTGGTAATGATGTGCATTGCTGAAGGATGGTAGCAACAACGCCATAGGATTCGTTCAAGCCTGCAATAAGTTGTATGACCAATCGCTGATTAGTGACTGGTGCGCTAACGTTGGAGAGTTGGTCGGCAAGCATCTTGAGTTCTTGACAATATACAGATACGTTTGGAAAATCGTCCTGATGAACGTCCTTGAACTGATTTTCAAGGTATAACGCACGTTGCGTTTTGTTGTCGTAAAAAATACTTTCCAAACGTTCCCACGTTTGGCGAGCAGTGACATTGGTCTCAATGATTGTGTGCAACAGATCATTAGAGATCATGTCGTATATCCACTGGAGGACAGCGACATCCAAATGAGACCAAAGTGCATCATTAGAAATCGAAGTCGAGGGTGGGTCTGTGGACTTCGTTTTAGGAGGGATGATGTGGTCGATAACTTCGTAGACACGACAATGAATTTTGAAGAGTTTTGCCCACGAGGAGTATTGACCCTTTTCAATCTCAAGAGTTACATGAATGAACTTTTTAATGTTGTTGACTGCAAGTGCATGATGGAATTTGTCTTTGTCAGCCATGGAGGATGAAATTTAGGAGGAGAAGGGAGAGGGAGTGGCCGAAAAAAACTAGGGTTCCGTCGTGGGGGGGAGGGGGTGGCAGCCGAGAGGGGGTCGGCGTGGTGGTGGGTATTTTTGTGTAGGGTTAGACTACTGATACCATAAAAGAATATGTTCCTTGATTTTATTCATAAATAATGTATAATATATATAGTAGTACAAGAATATCTAAACTAGGTAACTAATCAATCTAAATACAATAGGAAATATAATTCTACATAAAATAGGAAACTTAATTACCGTAGAATACAATTTTACATAAAATAAGAGATATACAATTATTGTAAGAATATTTGGTGAATATTCTATTATTTTATATATCAACTAAAAGGCCCCTTGTAGGTAGCTTTCTGCCCGAGATTGAGTGTATAATCTGGAAAACTTCTTAAATAACCTTGAAAAATCAATCAAACTATGCTGATTTTGTGTAAAATAAAATTTCCCTGTTAATTGACATAAATTAAATCTTTACATATATAGTGGATATAAATCAAATATTCTCCGGATATATTGTGATCATTAATCAATGCGTCTCTTATGTTATCAAACTACTACAGATACGTACCCTGATCACTATTTAAAGCGGGAAAAAGAAGAAAACAATATTTCAATGTCACTTCTCCTAACTAATATACGGACAATTCTAATCTAATCCAATTTATTCTTAAAATATTCCTTTGAAAGCATCAGCAAAATCTCTTCCTCTTACGATAGTACTCCCTCCGTCCGATTTTAATTAAGAGTCTTACTTTAATTTGACATAATATAGTTTTAAACTTGCATGTAGAATATTTAAATTATTAACTTACTAAATATAAAAATAGACACTCTTTTAGGGACAAATAAAAAAAAAGTAAAACACTTTAATTGAGACAGACAAAGTAATACTTTTGAATTGAATGTCAGGAGTTATATTTTACCGAAAACGTTGGGCGGATTTTTTCTTTTTTCCGAAGAAGCAAGATATTTTAATGGACTAAGCCATAAAAAAAATTAAGTTAATAATCATATGATCAGATAGTAGTAAACTGATAAGAATATATACTACACTTGATTTTTGCCAAAAAGACCCAAAAAGGTTGAGTGGTCAACTGTGGTTCTTTCTTCCTTGATTAATTCACCTCGGACAAAAGTTCACATTGCTTTTCTCACATAATCAGAGGTCTCCCTTTTACGCAAGCCGTGCGATTACAACGTTTTATCTTTTTACACCTATAAAAATTATTTATGTTTCGTTTTGGAAAACATAATTTTGGAAATCTCGCCTATTATGCAAAAGATGAGAGCTTTCCTTTGTCATTTTGGTTAATGGAAGTCATGTCTCCTTATATTAGGAAATTTGGAGTTTTCCTAGTGTAATTTTCTAGCTCATTGACCAAACATAGGTCATCAAGTTAGTTAATCTTTCAAACAACATTTAAGAGATCCCTACAATTACGAAATAGTAGATTTATTTACCATGTGAATTGTATCTTTTTTATTCTAATTTTGAAGTATAATTGAGTTTTGAAAAGGAAAAGAACCCCTGCACATTAACTAATCAACTAGCGTACATGCATAGTTGGGTTAGAAATTTATATTAAAAATCTAAATGATAACAAAATCGAACTCGCTACTATGGTAATATTAAGTATAGGAGGGTCTACCCTCGAGGGTTATAATAGGATGGATAGAATCTCTCTATCCATAATCAGAAGTCCCCGATTCGAATCATGAGAATAAAAAATATTCTAATAGAGAACGCTTACCCTTCTAATTGGCCTTACACGATACGCGAATAAAGGATAGTTCGGAGCCCCAAAGCGGGTGGGTACATATCAGATATCAGGTAGAAAAAAATAGTCTTTCAAAAAATAGTTTCTATTTATTTTTACCATAAAAAATGAGATATTTCTTAGCTAGAGCTTAGAAGGAATTGAATAGAATGAACAAGCGAGTTACCATTTTCACTTGTTTTCTTTTAAGTTTGAGTTAAAACAAGGAAGAGTTGTATTACAATAAAGGAAGTGAAATATGTTTTAAGTGTGATAGCGAAATAGTATACCGACTCATTCCTTCCCTGCGCAGGACGAATCAAGGTCTGAAGTTGGTTGTCGAGCTAAGAGGATGAGATTAGGCCTGTAGTCGGTATATAAGGAAACATAGAACACCGACGAATAAATACAATGAAAAGATCAAATTTGACGAATAGGTCCACTAGTCTTGCTTCCTCCTTATATCAATGGATTCTTTCTTGGTTTAGAATACGTATAAAGTCAACAGTCAGAAACATTGAATATTATTTGTTCAACACAGGAACACTTAAAAATTACACTATAATACTATTCTAATTCTCTAGAAAAAGAAGCAGATAATTTAATTCCATTGTTAAAGGTGTTATCTAATGCATGAACGACCCATTGCATTTATATATATATATATATATATATATATATATATATATATATATATTTTCTTCTATTATTCTTTCCCTACTTTTTAAGTTATTCCCAACCACTCCTACTCTCATAGGACGAGGGAGGGTGGTTTAACGTATGATTAGGGTGTAATGATCCATATTAATGGTATACCCAGAATTTTCCTGGAGAGGTATCGATATTTAAAATAACTAATTAAATAAAGAGCAATAACATCAAGTCATGAGCACCACCAAAAAGTTGAAAATCACATAAGAAGAGTAACTTTTTCTTTTTCAAATTTAGAGTATTAAATTCGCTTATGTTGTGCTAAGATATTTTTTTTAAAATGTTAGAAACTTTTATTATCATTTTATTCAATAGGAAATGTGTTTAAGTTGATGGTTTAGTCCATTCTTACCTAGGTGGAGGTCTAAAGCTTAATGTTTTACACTACCTACATTTTTTCCAAAGAATCAGGCAACAAGAATTTCAAACACATGGATCCAGTTTGAGTTTCAAACCCTGGACCTCTACTAAAAAGACGGCATGCTTGACCATTTAAAGGAAGTCAAGTAGTGTCGTTGTCAAAATTTTTTTACTGTCGTTTATGTTATTTATACGTACATTTTTTACACATTAGGAAAGATAGAATAATTTTTCTTGGAGATTCCTTTCATTATTCACAATATATATAGTTGTACAAAGGTTGATTCCTAATATGGTACGAATCCTAACTTACCTTACAAAGGTTGATTCCTAATACAATTAGAATCCTAAGTTACCTTAAATATACATCTATCATAATTATAAAATAAACGGCGAATATTCGCTAATACTCCCCCTCAGACGGAGCGGGGGAAGGCCGAACGCTAAGGTTGGATCGGAAGTCGGTGAAGAGCTGTCGCGGTAGTCCCTTTGTGAAGATGTCTGCATACTGATACGAGGAAAGCATGTGTAATATTTTGACCTGACCACGGACAACCTTCTCTCGCACAAAGTGGATATCCATCTCAATATGCTTAGTCCGCTGATGTTGGACCAGATTATGAGACATATATATGGCAGATATGTTGTCACAATAGACTATAGATGCCTTGCAGAGTGGACACTGGAGCTTCAAAAGAAGATTTCGGAGCCAACAGATCTCAGCAACTACATTAGAAACATCGCGATATTCTGCTTCAGCACTCGAACGAGATAATGTGGCCTGCCGCTTGGCGGACCATGAGATAAGATTGTCCCCAAGAAATACACAGTACCCTAAGGTGGAGTGACGTGTGTCGGGGCATCCTTCCCAATCTGCATCCGTGTAGGCAAGTAGCTTGGTTGGGGCAGAGGGGTATAGATGTAATCCAAAGTCTAGTGTGCCCTTAATATCTGATAATACGTTTGAGGGTGGCAAAATAGGACTCCCCCAGGGTCGTGCATGAACAGACACACCTGCTGAATGACATATGCAATATCAGGACTAGTGAATGTAAGATACTGAAGAGCACCTGCTAGACTCCGATATAGAGTGGAATCAGAAACTGGTGCACCATCAGTGGCACTAAGCTTGGATTTTGAGTCCACCGGAGTTGGCATACTTTTACAATTTGCCATCTTGGCCCTGTACACTATCTCTTCTGCATACTTACGCTGACACAAGAACATAGTTGCTACAGATCTGGTCACCGATATACCTAAAAAATAACTTAGCTTGCCCAAGTCAATCATAGCAAATTCAGTTTTGAGTTGAGCAATGATTTCATTTTTCAACCCGTCAGATGAGGTAGTAAGAATAATGTTATCGACATATAATAGCAAATATGCAGTGCTGCTACCTCGGTGAAAAGTGAAGAGAGAGTTATCACACCTACTACATATAAAACCAATCTGCATAAGATACCTGGCAAAACGATCATACCAAGCGCGGCGTACCTGTTTCAATCCATACAGTGATTTTCTGAGATGACATACAAATTGTGGAACTGCCGGATGAACAAAGCAGGGGGCTGATGCATGTATACAGTTTCTTTCAAAAACCCATGAAGAAATGCATTCTTGACATCTAGCTGATGAATCGGCCAATGCATGCCCATAACAATACTGAGAACAGTCCGAATAGTGGCCAGTTTAATAATCGGACTGAATGTCTCACCACAATCAATACCCTTTTGCTGATTAGTGCCATTTGCAACTAGTCTTGCCTTATACCTCTCTAAATCACCGATGTCTCTAAACTTGTGATGAAATAGCCACATACACCGGATAACATTCACACCAACTGGTCTAGGTACCAAATCCCAAGTGTTCTGCTTGGTTAAAGCGCTAAACTCATCGCACATGGCCGCATTCCAATTAGGGTCCAGCTTAGCTAGTTTTGGATTCTTTGGAATGGGTGATAAGGTTTGTATGGAGAGATTGAAGTGAACCTTGGGTTTGAAGATCTCGTGTTGTGCACGAGTCTCCATGCGGTGAGAGGGAAGCAGTGGGAGGTCGGGATTGGTTGATGGACTGATGGGCAGCAGTGTTGCTGCAGGTGTAGGAGACTCGACTGGTTGCTGGACTAGAGGCAGTGTGGGTGGTGTAGGAGACTCGATAGGGTGCAACAGAGGTGGTGTTTGGGATCGAGAGCAGGGAGCTGGACTGGGTAGCAGCCTTGCTGCTGGGGGGTCAAACGACACTGCTGAAGGCAGCAGTAGTGTTGTCAACCGAAAGCAGTTGGCTGGAGTCTGCAGTGGTGTCGGAACAATGGGCTGCTGTTGGTATAGATTTTGGATGACCGGAGACAAACTTGGTTCATCGAGAAAGAAGTAATCGGTGGTCTAAAATTTCTAGAGATTGGAAAAAGAAAAGGTTGTCTCGTCAAAGGTGACGTGACGGAGACGATGATTTTGCGAGTAGCAATGTCATATCACAAGTAGCCCCGATGATTAGGAGATAGACCAAGGAAGACACATGGCAGAGTGCGAGGGGCAAGTTTGTGAGGTGCAGTGGAGGCTATGTTGGGGTAGCATAAGCATCCAAAAATACGTAGGTGATCATCTGATGGTAGCCTACGGTATAAGATTTCGGTAGGGGTCTTATTTTGGAGTGTGCTAGTTTGTAAAATATTAAGAAGGAATTCTACCATTTTGACAGCATAGACCCAGAAAAGCGGTGGTAGACAGGCATGAAACAGAAGTGTGCGAACCATGTTATTGATGGTACGTATAATTTGTTCAGCCTTTCCATTTTGGGAAGAAGTATAGGGACAAGAAAAATGGAAAATCATGCCTTGTTTAGAACAGAAATTGTGAAATGCTGAGTTATTAAATTCACGTCCATTATCACATTGGAATGATTTGATAGATTTTTCAAATTGTGTTTTAATAAATTTTTGAAACTCGAGGAATTTTGCAAAAACTTCAGATTTGAATTTCAGTGGGTAAATCCAGACAAAGTGTGAAAAATCATCCAAGAATACTAGATAGAATTTATGACCCAAAGAGCTAACAATTGGAGATGTCCACAAATCAGCATGAACAATATCAAAGGGAGAAAAAGTAACAATGTTTGATGACATAAATGGAAGACGAGTATGTTTGCCTAGTGGACAAGAAAAATAGTGTTGGGTAATTTTCCCATTATTACATTGAATACGCTTCGAAGTCCTAAGAAAAGTAAAAACTGGGTCGCCGGGGTGTCCGAGTCTGTTGTGCCAAGTTGAAGGAGAGATCTCCGCAAGGGATAGAGGTGTTTGCGGTTTGACAACGATAGATTGAGTGAATGGGTAGAGATCTCCCACACTATTGCAGCGTGTAAGAATTTTTCCCGTATTGAGTTCCTTCCTAGAAAAACCGAAAGGGTCAAATTCGACAGACACAAAATTATTGCTAGTGAATTTTCTAACAGAGATTAAGTTTTTAATGATGTTAGGTGTGTATAGGACGTGGTTTAGGGAGAAAGGTGGGTGTGGATGTTTGGTGTGTGTGTTACCGTAATCTGCAATTGGAATGCGATGACCATTGCCGACAGTAATAAATTGAGGACACTTTAACCGACGTAGTTGAGATAGGTTACCTGACGATTGGGTGAGGTAAGATGTGGCTCCGGTGTCCATGTACCAATTATCGTCGGGCTGTTGAAGGTTCACGGTGGTGTAGGCCTGGCCCAAATCAGTCGGGGCCAGGTTCTTTGGCTTCTGCTTCTTCGCCGCTTCTTTGGGCCTGTCAGTGGGCTCGCACAGTGGTGGCGGGCCCAAGAGGCGATCGATCAAGGATCTTTATGCTTGGGCCCTGTAGTAGAATGCGGGCATGCGGCGAGGCCCGATTCGCTGGTTGGCCATCTTCTTGGTGGTTGGACCACTGCTGCTGCTGGTTCCAGAGTTGTTGTCCAGTGTTTGGGCCTGGCTGTTGTCCAGCCCACTGGTTGCGTTAGCCTTTTCCGCGGCCCTTGCTTTTGTTGTTGCGACCTCTGCCACTGGCCTGCTGCTGCTACTGCTGTTGGTGAACATGCGGCGGTGGCGGGGTGGTATTGGTTGCCGGTGATGCCATCCGTCAACGGCTAACGCCTTTTGATTATGTTCCTCCTGTTTGGCACGTCGGGTTTCTTCCAACAATAATTGTGACCGTGCCTTGGTGAAACTTGGTAGTGGGTCGGCCTGTTGAATCATTATTGCAAGAGTATCGTATTCACCTTTCGGTAAACCCGCAACTAATTAGAGTACCATCTTGGTTTCAGAAATAGAATTCCCGACGTTGGATAATTGGTCGGTTATGAGTTTCAGTTGTTTGCAATATTCGGACATGTTGTTGAAATTCTCGAGACGTGTATTTTTTAATTGCTCATCCAAATACACTTTCCGAGTATTTTTATTGTCCTGAAAAATTTCTTCCAATCGCACCCAAAGGTCACGTGCCGTAGCACCTGTTTTCATGATGGTACACAACAAGTCTTTGGAGATTGTGCCGTATATCCATTGTTTGACGATGGCGTCAAGGCGGCGCCATGTTGGTTTGGCAATATCGGTGGGACGAGGAACGAAGTCATCAATATGGTCGAGCACGTTGTATGCACAGACATAAATAAAAAATAGTTCTGTCCACATGGAATATTGACAGTCTTCTTGGTCAAGAATTATAGAGATAGAATTCTTGATATTTGTAACGGCGAAAGCCGGGTGAAAAGAAGACAATGAGCGTTGAGAGAGGTTGTCAAAAGTGCCAGTGGAGGAACCGAAATTTGTGGGGGAAGACATGGTGGTTGTTTCGGCCGAGGGAAGGGAAACGAAAATTTTTTGTTTAAAAAATTCTGGTTTCGGCCGAGATAGAGAAGAGAAGGGAGAAGAATGGGGTTTAGGGTTTAGGCTCTTGATACCATGAAAGATAGAATAATTTCCCTTGGGGATTCCTTTCATTATTTACAATATATATAGATGTACAAAGGTTGATTCCTAATATGGTACGAATCCTAACTTACCTTACAAAGGTTGATTCCTAATACAATTAGAATCCTAAGTTACCTTAAATATACATCTATCATAATTACAAAATATACGGCGAATATTCGAAGAATATTCGCTAATAAATTATATATACCGAAAATGGTCAAAAATGTCTTTAAAGTAAGAGAAATTCACCATATTTGCCCTTGTTAATAGTTTGACTCAATTATGCCCATGTCGTTACTTTATTGGGTAAAAGATGCTATTATTTCACACAGAACAACTTAACCGAGGAACATATTTGGACCTAAACACATCGTATACGAGCATATTTGGTCCAAGTTAGTTCCTAATTAATATTATGCAAAAACTTGTAAAGTTGCATTAACTTGATTAAACTGTAATAAAAAAATTCATCAATTTAAGGCATTACATAGAGCACATTCTGAGTCATTTTTAAACAACTTAACGCATCAATTTGTACAATTTAAATTAGAAGTTCTAGGTAAAGATACAACAATCATGATGGCATAAAACAAAAAAAAATCACTATATTGCTTGATACCACAAAGTATCTTTACATTCCATCAAATCACAAATATAGTTACATTGCATCGAAATAACCATGCTTCAAACCATAAAGTATCTTTACTTTACGAGGCTAAATTGAACCAAATATGTCCTTATACTATGTGTGCAGGTCTAAATATGCCAATATAGTTACATTGCATCGAAATAACCATGCTTCAAACCATAAAGTATCTTTACTTTACAAGGCTAAATTGAACCAAATATGTCCTTATACTATGTGTCCAGGTCTAAATATGCCCTCAGTTATGTTTTGTGTGAAATAAGAATATTTTTGGCCTAATAAAATAACGACAAAGACATAATTGAATCAAACTATTAACTAAGGGAAAAATATAATAAATTTCTCATACTTTAAGGATATTTTTTACATTCTCAATTATATACGCGATTTTGTTGGATGAGACCTCGAAGGTTCGTCCTCCCTGGTCCTAATTATGTTATGTTCACCGCAAATTCAAGAGCGAACCACTGTTGCAAAGTAGTGACGGACGAATATTGCGATCACATCCATACCTTGAAATCTTGAAAATTCGTTAATGAAAGACTCTTGCAATATGATGAATATTAGTTATTATTATTTTTTCTTATATAGGTTTTACTTAGGCTTATATCATCACGAGTACAAATTATTGACTAGAGTTAGGTAGATAATGAACCTACAAATAGCTTTAGAGTCGAGGAACAATTACTCCTACTAGTTTGAATGTTATTCTAAGCAATTGCAACTTATTCATTGCTGGTGATGGGAACATTTAACCACATTTTATGAATCAAAGTTTGAATAAATAATTGGCAGCAAGTAAAATTTTGTTCCAATATCTTACCCAAAATAGTGAGAGGTGTATGCTCTCCCTAACTTTTTATTTTCTAAAGCCGTTCGTTTTAGAAAATCTTTTACAAATAACAAAACCAGAGCCATTTGGTCTGATAAACTTATTAGTTCAGGTATCAAAACAAAGATGCTTTTAATAAATTAAAAGCAATCTACATGTAGTTTTCATATAAAAACTAGAACGACAAGTATTTTTTCGAAATATTCTATATATTCATCTTTTTGGACACTTGTTTCCCTTTTATTTTTTCTTTTCAGATTTATTCTTCCAATTTGAGAAAAAGAATTCCGCGTATGGTGGCCACATGTGATAATCATCTTCGAATACCTTTCATACTTAGAGAAAAAAAAAAGCATATCTCCAAGATTCCTTTCTATTATTTTTTCGTTAATTTAAACAATGACACTCCTCTTAAAAAGTAGTAATTGATGGTTAAAAGGTTGTTTTCTATAGGAATGGCCTTCATAATTCATCTTATGGAATAAAACTACATGTTAGTAAATTCGTTGCAAATTAAAGAAAGATGCTAAAAGACGTAGTTTTAAGGATCATACACGACCGACCCTCCATATTTTACTTATATATTGTTCAAACCATATTGGCTTGGTTCTAGAGGAATTCTAATATAACGATTGGATAGTTTCAACACTTTCCTGCTCTAGGGTAGTTCCTTAATTATAAATTCTATTTTATCCTATCCATTTACTGCTATTTATTGAATAAATAAATAAATAAAGTAAATTAAATTGATGTTCCTAATGCAACACCCTAATTGTTAAATATAAATATTGCTCCCCTCGTCCCAACTTATGCGTCATACTTTCCTTTTTAATTTATCTCAAAAGAATGTCATACTTCTTTATTTAAGAATATTTTGACTTTAAACTTACGAATTTACCTTTAATGAGATTATTTATAATCACACATCTATAGCTTGTTTTATACCATAGTTTCATAACTCCTCAACATGATTTCAGTCTTTCAGACATGTTCGTCTATGGAGTTTACACTAGCCCTTAAAAATAACTTTTTTTTTCTTTATCTTTCAGTTTTTCTTCAAAGCTAAAAATGTTGCAATTCTTGATTCATTGAACGGAGCATCTTTCTTCATTATAAGAAATAATTTAGTGCTATAGCCTATAGTTATATATGTTTGCCATTATTTTGAAGATTGCACTTGGCGATTCTCTTCTAGATAACCGTTAATTAGTATCATTCTTCCATTGGACAGTTATATAAAGGACATAAAATGTTATATTTTAACAGGAAAAAATTGTAGAACTTGGATTCTAGACAGCCACCAGCTTATTCTTTTCAACTCGTTATTTAAAACTGAAAACGAACCTTTCCAAGATTTTAATCGAATATATGAGATTTTATAGCAAATAAATTTTGTTTCTTTCGACTAGGAGTGACCTCTTCACATATTTTATGTTTTGTCTTTTTCATTTTCGATTCTTTATAGTGGTCAATCTGGTTATCTACTTAGAATATTCACCATTACTTTAAATGAGAAGTTCAATTGATAATGTTTGGGCTACCGACTACTCTACTAGTATCTACTCATGTGATTGATGAAAGAAATTAGTAGTTGGTTACAACTTGACATTATTTTTATTACTTAAAAGATTCTTTAAACATTTATGTGTGTCTTTGATAGAATAAATTAATTCGGCTCTAGTTTGAAAAAGGTCTTTATTCTTCTTCACGTTCGGAATGCAATTGAAATTTCAAAATTGATCTTTTTTCATCTGCATACATCACCTAATTGAAATGTAACATAATTTTCTTAATTCTTTCAAATTAAGAAAATTAGATGGTATCATAAATGAAGTGAACCGGTAAAAAAGGAAAAATAACACAATTAAATTGTGCATATTAATTGGGGAGTCTAGAGATGAAAGAGCCAATCCGTTGACAAAGTAGCTATTCTAGAAACTCAAAGAATCAAAAGAAATATGATAACACTCAGCGATGATTGCGGCCATTTTTAAAATTAGAAAACTATAAAAAAGAGCATCTATTTAATGGAATTTATTTTAAATAAATAGAAATAGTGACAAAACCTGTGAGCTCATGTCATATAATGTGAGTGTATATTTTCGAAGTTTGTGAAACTGTTTGTATGGACCGGAGCACTATATATGATAGAAGTCAAAGTCAAACATCTATATTAATGTCATTTTCTTATTATAATAGCATTTGATTTGGGATGTAAACCGCGTCAAGGGTTACAAGCTGACAAAAATAAAAAACGCCTAAAAACAAAAACACTCACACACCAGCAGCTCAAAAAAGTGAGGTTTTAGAGACAGGGGTGAGGGGGGAGTATTAGTAGGGATGTCAACTGGGCGTGGCGGGGCGAGGGCGGGGCTGGGCGGGGGGAGGGGAAGGGTACCCCATACTCATACCCGCCACCTAAAACCCACCCCCACACCCGCCCCACCACCCATCACGGATAGTAATTCCTCCATACACCTGCCCCGCCCCACTTGCTCGGCGGGTACCCATTACTCGCTTCACCACCCGTTGGGTACCCGCATACCCGTCTACCCGCCTCACCTATCCACCTAAAATATTCAACTAATCAATGTTCTACACTTCTACATCACCTGTATCAATAAAATTAACAAAGTTCAAATCCTACATCAGTAAGTTAACTCTTCAACATTTGATTAAAACATTCTACACTGATTTATACCACAATGTACCAAAGTTCATTTACCAAAGAAACTAAAAAAAAAACAACTCCCACAAATTTTTTTAAAGCAACTAAAAAAACAAATATTCTACATTGATTGATACAACTCTTCAGCTGCTAAAGTTCAACATTTGCATCCATGGCTTCTTCAATCAATCCTTATCGTACATCAACCTCCATCACCTAAATTATAGAAATTTAAAAATTTAACACTGTTTGGCGGATATATGGCAAATGATTAATTAAGTTGAACTATTTAAAACACTTAATACCTCATCTTCGGTAATACATTCTTCTTCCTACATTTCGTCAATAATTTGCCGATACTCAACTTCTTTTAGCCCACCATCACCTAATGACTAGAATTAAGAGATAAGACAAATTTAAAATAATATATTATATAAAGAAACAAGTTGAATTGAATTTAAAATAAAACTTCTACTTACCTTTAATATTTGTCCAAATCCAGTTTGAGTACACATTAAAGCCTCGACGGTTGACGGAAGAAGGCGACTACGATGAGTACTCAACACATGGCCACATGTGCTAAAAACCGACTCAGAAGCAACACTAGAAACGGGGATACTTAGGATGTCCCTTACTATCCTTTGAAGAACCGGGAATGTCGATCCATTGGTTTTCCACCAAACAAGGATATCAAAGTCATCGTCAAGAGGTACATTAGGAGTCTCAAAATACTTCTCCAACTCCGATTTTTCTTGAACTTTATTCTCATCCACCTCCAAATATTTAGCAAAGCCACTCATCCTTCCTTTTCCACTAACTTTACCAGATGGTGGTAGCTTGAAATTAAAAGTTGGTTCTTTTCCTTTACCCTTTCCATACTTTAACGAATATTCACTCGTCAAATCCTTCAAAACATCTTTCACATTCTCCACCTCAAAATCAACTTCATAGTCCTCATAAAGTTGCTTGTAGTAATAGCGAACAAGTGGTATCTTATATCGAGTTCCGACTCTCTACCACTTATAAACTTCCGACTCTCGATCACTTAAAACATCGAAAACGTGTACATTATTGCAACTTTAAGCATTTCATATGTTGAATTCCAACGAGTTTTGCAATCAAGTACAAGCTTCTTCGAGCAATTTTAGCATGAGTCTTAGCCGTGCTTTCAAATTTTGTCACTCTTAAAACAGAAGTTGTCCAAAAAATCACACTATTTCTAACCTTTTCAATGCCCTCACCAATTATGTTTAAACCATCTTGGACAGTCAGATTTAAAATATGGGCACAACAACGTATGTGTAGAAACTTTCCACGCAAAATAAGTGAATCATTAGGAAGTTTACTACTTGTTCTCTATTACAATCCATTTTAGGTTGAAAACAACAATATCAGGCTCAAAACAGAAGATATTGGGCATAAAACAGCAGATATCGGGGGCAAAACAGCACATATCTGGCCCAAAACAACACATTTCAGGCACGAGATAGCAAATTTCAGCACAAAACAGAACATTATAGACAAAAAACAAGACATTTCAAACAGAAAACATGCACATTTGAAACATGTATATACCTCAGAATACTATTTTGTAGCTTCCATGTATTACTAATGAAGTAAGCAGTGACTGCCATCTAGCCTTTTCGTTGATTACATGAAGTCCACATATCCGTTGTTAAAGTAATCTTACTCTTGGCCTTGTCCAATAACTGAAGCATTAACTCTTTCTCAGTAGCATACCTTTTCATAATATCATTCCTAGTCGTGTTACGACATGGTACTTTGAAACCCGATTGCAATGTCTTACAAACTTTTCTAAACCCATAATGTTCAATCATATTTAATGGGTATTCATGGAGGATAATCATTTCTGCCTAATCTCGTCTCCCATCCGCTTGGTGAAACTCATATGGCGCCAATGATAGTGTTTCACCCTTATTGGCTGGATTAGATAGTGACCCAAATAATCTAGTTTGTCGAAGATCTTGGCATACTCTATTGGGACAAGATTATATGCCCTGCCAAAAGCTTAGCACAAAAGTTACATTCAGCTTTCGTTTCACCATTAACCTTCTTCCTTTTATAATTTTTCCAAACTTTCGATATATGCCTACTAGTAAGAGGTATAATAGAAGGGTCTAGGTCTGATTCTGTTTCATTTGGACCCTCTAAAGGAATCGAATTTGCACTGGAAGAACCTTCAAAACCACTTTCCATTTCGGAAGACCTTGTCCCGGAATTAAAGTTTTCATCTCCCATGTTAAGATTTGAAAATGAAATAAATATTAGAATAAATACTTTAACTTTAGAAGAGAGACGAGATTTACCTGAATAATACAAAGAACTGAATAAGTAGGATTTGAAAATAATGAAAAATAATTAATAAGAATTGAAAAGTGAAGACCTAACAATGAATGAAAAAAATAGGAAGAAATAAAGATGGGTTTTACCTTGAATAGAAAGAGATGAAGATGGTACCAAGGATTCATGGCAGCCGCAGGGAGTTTCTTTTTTTGAGTTTGGCTTTAGGAATTAGATATTTAGGGTTGGCTTTTGAGTTTCTTCTTGGGAAGCTTTTGGTTTTGAGTTTTGGGATTCCTGGGATTTCGCAAGATGTGTTATACGTGTACGGTTATGTGAGAAACTGAAAATGTTTATTTATTTATTTTTTTCTTTTTTAAACCATATTTGGACTTTGGGCTAAGGAAACATGTTGCAGGCCCATTATTATTTAGGCGGTGCGGGTATGGTGCGGGTAGTGGGTGCGGTGCGGGTCTTATATGAAATCCACCCTCGCCCCACTACCCATGACGGGTAGCACTTTTGATACCCATACCGCCCCACCACCCACAAAACCATCCCCCATACCCGACCCAACTGGAGCGGGTGCGGGGCGGTACCCGCATTTACCCGCCCCACTGACATCCCTAGGGAGGAGGCCCAATGGGAGGACAAAATCAGCCTCGTTTTGCGTGCACGTCTCCATAATATTTTCTCACTTGCTCTTTTTTGGGGCATGCCATGATTGCATTTCCATGCCAATATATTGGAAGGAGAAATTTTACATATGCCCACGGATTATAACAATAATTACATAGTAATTCCAAATTAATTGAATAGTATATATATATATATATCGCATTGAACTTTTTTATCTTAAAATTTATAGATTCATAAATGATTTTTTGATCGGCCACTGCTTTGGGTTATTAAACTCTAAAAGTTCTACATTTTTTCTTTTTGACATACTCTTTTAACGGACAAAAAAGTCTCGTAAATACTAGATCTGATGTAGAAGAACCCTGACTAAGTCTTAAACTTCATTAGTTTGTATCATCTATGAAAGAATTAATTCCTTGATTATTCTCATTAATGAAAGAATATATATACAATTTACAATTCTCCATAATAGAAAACTTATTTCTATTCTAAACCCCAAACCCTATTCTAGTAGTACAAGACTCATATTCGAACGCTGAGACTTTCTCTAAAATCTTCAAAAAGGACAGAGGGAAGACCCTTTGTAAAGACGTCTGCAATTTGATACTTGGAAGGGACAGGGCAGACGCGTACTTGTCCATGAGCTACCTTTTCTCGAACAAAGTGAATGTCCATCTCGATATGTTTAGTACGCTGGTGCTGAACCGGATTACCAGAAAGGTAGATGATACTAACATTATCACAATAAACTAATGTAGCTTTCTGAATAGGACAATGAAGCTCTAAAAGAAGATTACGTAACCAACATGATTCAGAGACCACATTGGCCACCCCTCGATACTCAGCCTCTGCACTAGAGCGAGACAATGTAGACTGACGTTTCGCAGACAATGAGACCAAGTTATTACCAAAAAACATACAATACCCAGACGTAAAGCGTCTGGTGTCTAGACAGCCACCCCAATCAGTATTTGTATACGAGTCAAGTGTAGATGTCGATAAGGGATATAAATGTAAGCCAAAGTCAAGTGTCCCCTGGATGTTCCAAATAATGCGTTTGAGCGCATTCATGTGCTCAACCCTGGGATCATGCATAAACAAACACACCTGTTGTACGGCATACGTAATGTCTGATCTCGTGAACTTAAGATACTGAAGAGCCCTTGCAAGAATGCGATAGCGGGTCGGATCCTCGTACGGGGAGCCAGTCGCAACACCCAATTTGGGTTTAGTATCAACTGGAGTGGAAGTGGACTTACATGATGACATTCCAGCCCTTTCAATGATCTCAGTTGCATACTTTCTTTGGGATAAGAACAACCCACTTGCATGACGAATGACAGCAATCCCCAAAAAGTAACTCAAGGGACCCAAGTCTTTCATAGAAAACTCATAACTAAGCATTGTCATGATAGATTGGCGTCCAAAATCCTGTTTTCCGATATAGAAACACCTTCCCCACCCTCGTATGGTTTTTTGGATACTAGGCTACATCATTTTTTGCAATATGATTTTAATAATCCAAATATGAGGGAGCCCATTGTCCCCTCTTCCACACCCTCGGCCCAGTACACTGCCCAAATTGAGCCAACCCAAATGAGGGAGCCCATTGCTCTCTCACACACGGTCCACAACACTAACTGAAATGGGCCAACCCCTCTCCCTCAGTCCATTCCACCGTCTGACATGGTCCAACCAAACCCTCTGCCACGGCCCAACAAAAATCAGCCCAACTGAGGGTGCCCACGACTCCCTCTCCCATTTCCCTGAACCGGCAATCTAGCCCACTGCCTCCAGCCCAATCCGAGAGGCCCACTCCTACCTCGGTCGAAATTCTAGGGACCCAGTAGCCCATATCGGCCCCACCCCGGTCCATTAAAACTCGTCCCAAGCATGGGAGTTTTAGGCCTAAGCGTCAGTTTAATCTTACATCCTTTGTTCAACCATCCCCAATTCCCCGAAATTCGAAAGCTGCCTTATCGGACCCAAATTGGAAAGCCTTCATGATAGATGAAATTGATGCTCTTATTAAAAATAAGACGTGGAAGTTGGTGCCCCGTCCATCTAATGTGAACATAATACATTCTATGGGTTTTTTGTCAGAAAAAGAAATGTGATGGTTCCTTTGAGAGGCACAGAGCCCATCTTGTTGGTGATGGCAGGTTGCAGTGGACTGTGGTGAAACTTTCAGCCCGGTGGTTAAACCAGCTACTATCATATCAGTTCTTAGTCTAGCTCTATCCAAATCATGGTTCATTCATCAGTTGGACATCAAAAATGTGTTTTTACACGGTCACCTACATGAATCAATTTACATGCACGACTTTTGGATTTCTGAGATCTTATTCATACTGATTATGTTGGCTTGTTGAAGAAATCATGATGTGGTTTAAAACAGGCTCCGAGAGTGTGGTATAACAGGTTTGTAGGTTTCGTCTCCACAGGGTTTATTACATAGTAAATCCGATTAGTCTTTGTTCATTTATAAGAAAGAGAATGACATGGAATATATTCTTCTTTATGTAGATGACATCATCCTCACATCATCATTCGAGTCACTTCGCCAGTCTATTATGTCCCTCATTGCTTCAGAATTTGCTATGAAGGATTTGGGCCCCTTAAACTATTTTTTGGGCATTGCTGTAACTTAATATGCAGGTGGTCTTTTTTTGTGTCAAAGAAAATATGCCAATGAGATAATTGACAAAGCTGGAATGTCATCCTGCAAACCGTCACACACGCCGGTAGATACCAAGTCCAAATTGAGTAACTCTTCAGGTTATCCATACATCGATTTAACATATTACCACAGTTTAGTAGGGGCATTGCAATATCTCACTTTTACGAAACCTGATATTTCATATGTAGTACAACAGGTCTGTTTACATATGCATGACCCAAAGAAAGAGTATATGGGGGCTCTCAAATGAATTATGCGGTATGTTCAGGGTACTATTGATTTTGGCTTGTATCTGTATAAGTCGACCATTTCTGGTCTCACGGCTTATACAGATGCTGATTGGGGTGGATGCCCCGACACAAGGTGTTCCACCTCTGGTTATTGTGTGTTTCTCGGAGACAACTTAATCTCGTGGTCGTCTAAACGCCAACTAACATTATCCCGGCCGACTGCTGAAGCAGAATATCGAGGGATAACTAATGTTGTCTCTGAATCATGTTGGTTCCGTAATCTTCTATTGGAACTTCATTTTCCGATCAAAAAAAGCAATTGTGGTCTATTGTGATAATATGAGTGCAATACATTTGTCAGGGTACCCTGTCCAACATCAACGCACAGAACACATAAAATGGATATTTATTTGTCCGCGAAAAGATTGCACGTGGACAAATCTGTGTTCTCCATGTACTGTCCTGCTATCAGATTGCAAATATATTCATTAAAGGTCTTCCGCGCATACTCTTTAATGATTTTAGGGACAGTCTCAGCATACGGAACTTCCCACTAAGACTGCGGGGGACTGTTAGATTTTATGGAAATAATCCATTATTATTTCCATCAAATCAAATCAAATATTGTATAATTAGATTGTAATTATAATTAGCATATTGTGGTATCAGAGCCATATTTTTTAGTATTCATAGACAGTATTTCATTAAAATGAATATTTTTAAAAATTATAAGCATAATGTTAAAAATGCTAGAACGGAAGAATATGAACTTCCGCAACAGTTTGATGCTTTGAACAAATGGACCATTCCATTTGTTGCCACAAAAGAAATTTATAATTTCAATATTTTTGAAAATCTCCGAAATCGTCATATCATAAAGACGATCGAAGAATCTGTCCAAATGGATAACCAAGAAAAAACTATTCAGTTATTTTTTGATACTGATATCAATAGATATCAAAAATTGCATTACAAATTCTTGCATATAGGTTTGGTGCAAATTGCTTTTAAACCTTTAATCTTAGAAGGTTTGCCAGAAAGTTTTATGACTGTTCTGAGAGATGCCAAAAATTTAAACTGGAAGCAATCTCTTATGAGTGCTATGCAGTCAAGTTTGGCTTATGGCCCAGTATATTTTAATGTCAGACCAAATCTTACTTTATCTTTGTCTGATCCGAATATATTGCATGCTTTAGCTTCATATGTGAAAGCTAATGAGTATAATTACATGCCTGAAACAGAAGTTATGTGTATCTGTTATCGTATTTATTTTCGTGTTCTAGACACCATAAATCCTAACTGTAGGATTATGGATGACAAAAGAAATAGACAGACAGTCTTAATTGAGACTAATCTAGCCAAAAGGTCTAAAATCACTACCAGAAGACCTATAAGCTGGGATGAAATTGATTATCCCGAAGATTGGCTAATTGAAAAAGCTATCCCGGTTCACCCCAGGATAGATTTCCAGATCGCTCATGTGATCCAGACTACTAATAGCAGTATTCACCTCCAGTTTTCTAAACAGTCTAAATTAGGTAGATCTTTGTCATCTCATTATTATATATCCCCTTTAAATGACACTGCTGGTACGTCTACTGCTAGAGCTTCAACATCTCAAGTAGATGAAAACCTTTACAAAATCACCACCCATTCAGAAATCTCTCAGGAAGAGAAGGTTGACAAAATAAAGGTTGAAAACCAGATTTCTGTCGAAGTTCCGACAGATAACAGTAATACTGATTATTTTCATGATGGCTGATAATTCAGAAATTGATTATGATAACATTTATTATAGTCTAAATTATTGTCCTGGTTGCGGTCTACGCCAGATCATTAAGGATAATTTTAATGGTCCTGATTATTCACATTTCTGTAATTGGTTTTTTGCCTTTTTCACGAGAAAAGAACAAGAAGCAATTAGAGATCAATTTTATGATAAATTACAGACCAAGCAGACTTTCAAATATTTTGTTAGTTGGTTTGTAGAAGACTATAATTTGCTTAATATCAATGTTATTGAAAGGCAATGGCATTTAGACTCTAAAAAGGTCCTCAAAAGTCTTTATCCCCCGGATGAATCATTTTCATTAAAGAAAGATAGCAGTAACAATGATTTACATGCTCAACCTTATTTGAAGTTGCTTCAGGGTGTTCTCGTACATGGAGTTCAAGCCGATCATTTGAACAGCCTTTTCAAACAAGGTAATCACACCAATGTGTGTCTCAAAGTTCTTGGTGAACAAATGACTTTATTACAGAATAAGGCCAACAGGCTCAGTTCCCTTATTGAGGAATAAAGAATAAATATTATTGCTGAAAGGAAGCAACCTCCAAAGCCCTTGGAAACCTGTGCTAATATCTAGCCTCCTGCATCCATGGAAGGAGTAAACCTGGGAAAAGAACAGACAAATCCATTATCTAAAGATATTGAGAATTTGTTAGCACAATTTCGTGATAAAATGAAAGTATCACCTGATAAGGGGTCAACCTCCAGATCTGTTGTTGGAATGGTCAACACTGAAGGAACCAGCAGCAGTATTGCTGCCATGAAAAAAAGGAATAATTGGACTCCCAAGAATACATCAGAAAATTATTATTATTCGAGACCCATTTCGATAGACGTCTTGCTTGAGGAACAAGCATGGAAGAATGATCCTGCTGCCTATACCGGTACTGAGATTGTTGAGTGGAACATTGACGGTGGCGCCGAAAGTCAGATTTTCAGGACTTGCCACAAGATGCTTATGTATGCCGCAACTGAAAAGGCAATAATCAATCTGAGGCTAGCATCACAAAGATGATTATTGTAGGATTTATAGGACAACTCAAAGCACAGTGGGATAATAATCTCTCCATAGAGCAGAAAGCTCAGATATTGGATTCTGTAAAGCAAGAGGGTAACGAGCTTACACCTAATTTGGTTTATACCCTTGTTCTAACAATTTTATATCAATTTACAAGAAATTATTCTACGAATTATGACAATATCAGGA
Organism: Anisodus acutangulus; assembly: GCA_029783415.1. NCBI lineage: Eukaryota > Viridiplantae > Streptophyta > Magnoliopsida > Solanales > Solanaceae > Anisodus > Anisodus acutangulus. The sequence continues at coordinate 24,271,331 of CM056489.1, forward strand.
CGCTACTTCAGAACCACAGATGTCCTACCCTAACATCTTTTAGATGGTATAAAGATGTTTTCTTGAGTAGGGTACTCAATCTCCCCGAAGCTAGTAATAGTTTCTGGAAGGCCAGATTCATCGATCACTCCTCTCTTTGCAGAGAGGGTAAAAAGAATCCTGAGAAGTGAGTCTACGGATTCTCAGATTCCTTGGGACATGTTCTCATATGGCCAGCTTATAAGCAGGTGCATGGAAGAAGGTTTAGCCTTATGCAATGACATAAAATTACAGAAACAGCTGAAAAAGTAAAGGCTTACTGAGAAAACTCAGTTAGGTGAATTCTGTCAGCAGTTCGCCATGGACGAACCTACCTTACCCCAGAATACCGGGAAGAAGAAAAAGCATGCGGTTAAACCGCATAAAAAGCAGTATTATGAGAAATACAAGTCTGATTCTTACAAAAAGAAAGCTGCAAAAAGAAGAGCTAGAAATGAAAGAAAGGGTTATATCCCAAAGAAAAGGACTACTAAGACCACTACTTGCTATGCTTGTGGAGAAGTAGGCCATTACGCCAATCGGTGTAAAAAGAAGAAGATTGATAAAATCAAGGCTCTTAAAATCGATGATAATATCAAAGATGCCCTGATGAGGATTATTATTCCTTCAGATGAGTCTGATGATTCAGAAGATCCTTTGAGTAAGGATTCAAAAGACCCCTACTCATCCTCCTCTGAGGATAGTGATCCTTGTGTTTGTACCTCCAAGAAATGTCAGGTAATCAAGGATGATAACACTGATGATAAGTTTTATAAACTCCAAGCCCAATTCTCCAGCTTCAATGTTAGCGTCATCAATGGAGAAGAAATTAATAACCTTCTTAAGGAAATTCCAGAAGATGCCCAGAAGGCCAAGATCCTTGAAGCTTTGCTCAAAGCTCAAGAAAGGGATAGAACTCCCCGAAAGATCAAATCAAGAATTGATCCTCCGTATAATTTCTCGAAAATCTTGACTGAGTTGCAAAAGAAAAGGAGCAACAATCCTTGGACCACTCAGCAATTGAAGGAAGAGATCCATGATCTCAAGCTTGAGATAACTCAGTTACATAAACACTACGGTGGATTGGAAAACAGAGTTACTCTTCTAGAATCTATCTCTTATACAGAGAAGGAGCCGGAAATTTCGGAACAATTAGGATATACTCCTATCATTGAACAGCCAAGCGCTTCTAGTGAACCTGTCAATGGATATCTCATGGGAGCTATCAGCATGATTTCTCGCCAGAGATGGATCACCCATGTCAATTTATTAATTGAAGGAGGAACCATTTATTACTAGATAGGTTATACCAATCTAACATCTTTTCAAAATTTTATTTGAAATCGGGTTTTTGGCAGATACGGGTTCATGAACCAGACAAGTACAAAACTGCCTTCACAGTTCTATTCGGCCATTATGAATGAAATGTTATGCCTTTCGGATTGAAGAATGCTCCATCCGAATTCCAGCATGTCATGAATGACATTTTTACCCCTTATAGTGGTTTTATAATTGTCTATATTTATGACATACTAGTTTATTCAAAAACTATACAAGATCATATTAAGCATCTTGATATTTTTAAGAAAATTATTATTTCAAATGGGTTGGTTATATCAAAACCAAAATTAAATATTTTTCAGACTAAGATTAGATTTCTTGGTCATAGTAATGAAAAGGGAAATATTATCCCGATTCACAGAAGCATTAAATTTACGTCTAAGTTTTCTGATGAGATTCTTGACAGAACGCAATTGCAAAGATTCTTAGGGAGCCTTAATTATATTGCTCCTTATTATAAAGATTTATCTACTGATGCAACTGTTTTATATGACAGACTGAAGAAATCTGCTAGTCCCTAGACCAATGTTCATACTGAAGCAGTTAGAAAGATAAAGAAGAATGTTCAAGATTTGCCATGTCTTATGCTTGCCAACCCAAATTGGGGGAAAATTATCGAGACAGATGTTTCTGACATTGGTTATGGTGGAATTCTGAAACAGATAAATCCCCAGACTAAACAGGAATATCTAGTCCGATATTATTCCGGAAAATGGATTAATAGTCAAAAGAATTATGCTACTATAGCCAAATAAATTCTTGCTATAGTTAAATGCGTCCTGAAATTCCAAGATGATCTTTACAATACGAAGTTCTTAATAAGAACAGACTGCAATGCAGCCAAATTCATGTTTCAAAAAGATTTTAAGCATGATGTATCCAAACAAATGTTTGCAAGATGGCAGGCACATTTAGCCCCATTTGATTTTGAAATTCAATATCTTAAAGGTGAAGAAAATTCACTCCTTGACTTTCTCACTCATGAATATTTACAGGGATAAGATGTGTCCACAATGGACACCACCTACTCCTAATAGGGGTAGAGGCAGAGGAAGATGCAGAGGCTCGGGACGAGGCTCTGGCAGAACAAACACCACTGGAAATAATATTTCCCAGATTCCAAGAGTAATACTCGTGGACAAGGCAGGCTCTTCTAGTAGCCAGCAACATGGCTCATATGTCGAAAAACTCCTACAAACGGAGAAGGAAAACAGAGACCAATATCTGGTCAAGGGTCATGAAGAGACAATTCTCTACCTATATCATGAAGATAAAAATTATCTAAATGATCCTTGGATTCTAATGAATTGCTATGTAGAAAATTTCTACAATCCTTTCCCAGAAGGAAAAAATAGGATGTATTATGAATATATCCTTATGGCAGCCAGCACTGCTGACATCACATCGTTCCGGGATAATAAGCCTAGAGCAGAAAGAAATTTTTCAAAAAATTATTTCAGGAAGATTATATCTCCTTATGAATGGGGAATTAGTCCATTCAGATCAAAGGAATTTATAATTGCTAGGACGACCATTAAAATGGCGTTCAATTACTATGATTATATCAATGCTTTTACTCAGGTTTTCTACTATGAAAATCGTAAACATGGTCATTCATGGTGGAGTAAAATTAATCTTGAAATTTTTAAGAATAACCAAAATGGTTTATTACTCCCAGGATGGATATTCCCATGGTGGAGCGTCATCGGGCCTGAAATTCAGGTTTTACAGGAGCCTTATATGTCTTTCTACAAAGAATGGGTTCAAGTAACACCATGTGTTACCCCGGAAAATCCTTCTGATTATATCGAAGGATCTGCTTAATTATTTTTCTTTATGCAGGCAGGAATCCCTTGGATATGGAAATGAATTCCAGAAGCAGGTAGAAACCAGCAAGGCATTATATGTCTCAAAAGGAAATTCCTTTGTAAATTCTGGTCCAAATTACTGGATAAAGATCCAGAAGATAAAACTCGCCATTATGGATGGCAGTTGGAAGGCGATATTTCTTTGCTAGTCAAAATTCTTAAAAGTATCCATCATATGGAGAAGAAGACTAAGGAAGATGAATCATCTTTCTTTTCCAAATTGGAAAGAACTATTAAAATTCGAAATCCCCAAGCATCGGATGAAGATCTTATGTCTGCATATCTTGATAAGGTTAAAGAGGATTTCATAAAGAATTTTAAAACAAAAGTAGATGATAATCCTTATTCAGAAACATCTACCGCATCCATGAAGGATGTCCCCAATGACAACCAATATGCTTGTCTGGAAGATTCACAGCCGTTGGAGGATTATTCCTACCATCCATCAATAGAAGATCTGTTTGACAGCCTAATAGAGGCAATCCAGCAAAAGCACAGGTCCAAGAAAGAGGACGCCAACTCAAAAGGAAAAGAGAAAATGTCAGAATGAAGTGACATTAATGGAGGCCACGCAGGAGCAATAATGGCCGGACAGGACAAATGTCCCTTTCAAACTTTAATAAAGTTTTTAACTTTTTATAAAAGTTTTTTTTTAAAGATAAGAAAGCGACATATGTCTGGGAATCTTATCTTACTTTATGTAAAGATTTTACTTTCCGTAAAGTAGTTTTGTCTTTTTGTAATTATTAAGATTCGTTTACTGTTTATTTTGTAAATTGTAATCTGTTTTGAAGTCCGCATTCGTCTATAAAAGGGGACTCTCATTCTTTTGTAAAGGGGATTAGAAAAAACGAGCACTGTAAATCTCCTTTGAATAATAACATTGGAATTCGCTCAAATCTCTCTCTTGGATACGACTTCGGTATACCTCCCTCTCCCTTTAAATTTTTGTTTTTAATTTATTCATGATAGGCTAGTAGCTTATACTGTCTAAGAATGCTCTGAGAATATGAATTGAATAAGTAAGGTTTTAGATTCAAGTTCTAGGCAGTTCATATCACCATGAGTCATAATAATACTTGGGTAGGCTATACTTAAAGATGACCGTACGCCTGCTCGTCCAGCCGCAGCCGTGGATAGGCGTTATGGCGTTTCTTGAGCTACAGTACAGGTCTGGTGGATAGCTAACGTACTGGTATTAGCATGGTAAATCTCGTGTGAACAGTACTGATAAAACTTGTAATCTATTTGTAATTATAATTAACATATTCTTAGGATAGTCTACCTTGATAGTAGCTTAGATTGATTCTTGTATGGATGTACGGATGTTGTATTCTTGGGATGAAATAAACTATGGAAAACATTTCGAGCTTAATTTAGTCTTTTAGATAACAAAGGTAGAATGAATTTATCTCTCGTGTTCGCAAGAACTAGTTTTCTCCTTATTTTGCTTCCTTTAAACTTTAATAGCAACCAACATAGAAACGATATTGTAGGACATGCAGTCATGGCATGTAAATTAAAGCAGCAGTCCTATTCACTAGTGATCGAACACATCTGTATTTGTTTTTGAAAAACAAACTACTCCACATTTTATGTTGAATCAAACCGAAATGTTTTCCCAAACCCAAAAATGACACTGAGTCGACGGAGGGTTTTTTCATTAGAAAATATTTTCTTAAAAAGTGATACAAACAAAACTTTTTTGTGAATGTCTTGTTAGAATTTTATTTTTGATAATTTTCACCCATTTCATTGACAGTTGGTCCATGCGAAAAAGTTTGGAAAGTTAAACCAAAGCCAAACCTAAAATACCACAGAGAGAATATACCTGCACTCTCATAGGAAACCGTAAAGTTTATTATATTATGACAAACAAGTTGTTTTGTGGTAGTACAGTTCAATTTGTCAACGCGGAGTTTAGAAGCCCTGCAAAGATCCTTCCCACACTGTCCCAAATAGTACATAGTTACTACTACTAAATCAAAAAAGAGTATTAAGTAGCAGTACAAGATGAAAAGGGTAGATGGTCCATCTCCATGTGTGGGCACAACTGCCAAGAACCGCCTTTTGATTTATCTCCTTGAAAAGGTCTAATGTCAAACATACTCTTATTTCAGCTGCATTGCCAACCCAATCCCCAATGGCACCAAACAGGTTTCTGATGATGCAGAAAAGGCATACTTCAAATAAATCTGTCCCAAGCAAATATTCTTGACTTAGTGTGTGAACTCAAAACCACAACATGCTGCTGTTAGATTAGGGGGGGGGGGGGGGTAAGAAAATCAGAAACACAAGAGACCGATGACAGGTCAAAGAATTTGTCTCTTAGCCTTCAAATTAGAATAAACTGCAATAGATTATTGTTTTACTTGCTGAATAAGGATTGTATTAGTAGATATGGCTTAAGCTCTTTACTAGGCCTTGGTGCAATAAAACATTAATTTACATAGAGATGAAACATGCTGAGCATAGTCTGAAACTCCCAAGAGTTTTGCATATTATACCATTCATCAATGCACCTATTTTATTTAAACGAAGATGACTTTGGACAATTTGAAACACCAGACTGCCAGAGAGTATTCAGCAACAACCAACGATAGAGAATCCAATTGATAATAAAAGCTGCAGTTACAACATTTCTAGCCAAGAACCACACATAGCAAGAATCAATCATGTGGCACCAGTAACTTTTTCTCAAGGCACCTCATATGAACATTGGGAATTTAATGAATATATTAATCCCCCCACCCCCACCCTGTCTGGCATGGGGGGGGGGCATAGGCCTTGAAGAGAACTCCCATGACTGGGAAAGGGGCAGCTTTGTACTTATGCTTACAGAACTGGAAGGGAAAAAATTAATGGTCATTTACTATCAAAATTATTTCCCCCCTCGATTTAAACATCTGATGTCCAAAACACACCGCGCCGAGTAATCTAGATTCACATCATCAAAAGCCTTCTATAGGGGTTTTAGGCGCTCCCTATCAAAGATGACTCCATTCTTGAGGCTCGAGTTACCTCTGATTTAGGGTAGAGAAACCTTTACCTTTCCACTACTCTTGGTGTTTACAGTCAAATCTTGCTACAACCTTTTGGTAGAAACTCGTCTAAATGGTCAATGGCATCGAGAACCTTACGAAAGAATAAATCTCCTATATCCTTTGGTAGGACTGTTATGCATGAAGCATGTTTAACTATGGATAATCTGCAAATGAGTGATAACTTGAAGTAGATATTACCTGTGGTGAACATTTAACTGAGATAATAAAGTCTGGCACTGGAGCTGTTCCTTTATCTCTTTGGAGTACAGTGACCAGTGACAAGCACCGTAAAGGAACATTATAACACAGTGATACCACGATTTGACAATCTTTGCAACAATTGTGTCATTATACTTTTGATCCTAACCATTTAGTAAATGCAGAAACTCACCAATAAATAGTTGCTTTCTTACAAAATTGCTACAAGCCCAACTGACGGTCTAAAATAATGATCCAGGATCCTACTAGAGGAGAGTCCAAGAAGCAAACCTAAAACGATGAACAACAAAGATCTGACTCGTACTCTTCGCAGAAAATGTGAGTACCGCATCTCTTATTATCAATCATCAACAAAAATTTCTCATGATTCTTTTGGACTGGCAGCTTGTCGAAACTTACGTTGATGCACGTCCCAGTTGTATACTCGAGCAATCGTGACCTGAGAAACAGCAGCTTAAGCAATAAACAAAAAGTAAAAGATAGCAACAACCTGGTGGCTGGAATTATGCAGATGTGAAAAATAAACAAAAACAGCAACAAGATAGTGCTTTTTCAACTCTCTCAAAATGGAATCTATTCCAAACATATGCCACAGTTCCTCACTTTGACAGGGTACGAATATCTAAATTTGACATTTTTAGATACTTTTTCAGACCTATTGCCAATACAAAAGCAGCAGTAAAAAATTTGTATCCATTTCTCATGATATTATGCAAGGATCAGGTATATCATAACGAATTCTTCAGAAAAAATTGAGTCTTCCAGAAGGGAATCTGATAAGTGAGATCTCGAGCTACTAAAAGCTTGTGTTTCAGAAATCGCTCACTTCCAGCATTAGGTACATTCACGGGTGGGTATTCACAAATCAAAGTTCATTTTTTTGGAGGACATAAAGCAATTTCATTTTCTTGCCTAGCACATGCAAATATAAGTGAGAAGTAATTAAAACCCAACTACTAGAATTTAAAGACAGTTGATTGCCAGTGAAACACTGCCAAGTTATAATCCGAGATAAGAGTTAATGCAGAATTGACCTGAGTGATTGTCACTTGATCCCTCAAAAATTGTAGATCGGCGACAAGAACTTCTAAGCTGGCTTTTGCATTTTCCAAATTTTTCTTAAGAAGGGTGGTAGCCTGCACCATCAAACATGCAACAATATCTTTTGTTTAGCACTACAAATATCATAGTATCCAAGACTACATAAAGGCCTCATTTCGACAACCAATCAGATACCTCTTCACATGAATACTCCAGCATGACATTTGCCCCAAGCCATAGACACACCGAATCAGATTCTTCAATTCTTGCCCGAGAATAAATCCCTTCTGACACTTCAAAATCAGCAATTAGTGCCTGCAACCAAACAGCCAACCAGAGGAATAAACTTAATGGAAGGACTTCTCAAATAACTTACATTTTAAGGAAACAAAAATGGGGCCAAATTATATTATGTGGACTTCTCATCTACGTTGACACCATTTTCGTTCTGGTGTAACAGTAGTATAGTACTTCAACCTTCCAAATACACCAAAAAGCTATTACAAAATGAGTATCCTGTACCACACACTTCAGGATACACATTTCAGAATCTGTTCAGTTCTTGTTCAATTCATAAGTGAAGTACACCAGAGACAAATTAACAAATAATTTCTTGAATTCTTGCTATACGAGTTGAGCATTCAGAATACACAAACTGAATTCTTATAGAGATGTGATCAGCAATGTGACCCATTTATTGAAAATCCATTATAAACCTAACATAGAACTGTTTGAAAAAGGTGATCTATAAAGTAAAAGAACACCTCAATAGACTTTTTTTATGACCGAAAATCTGGGGCCAACTGCAGCCTTCGAAGGGGATGAAAGACCCGCCCCTCTACCCTTCTCCACTCATATACTGGACTCTCGCAGAAATCTCAATGGACTTTATGAAGTAACAAAAACAATATCAGGGTTATAATGAGAAAATAATACATCCTCCTGTTCTCCCCCCTCCCAGATCTTCGCAGCCATACTCAATAAACAGCCTTCCAAGTTCCAACAATAGCGACTAGTGAATTGTTCCCTAGGGTAAAGAAACAGAAACAACTAAAACCAGCATCTCATCAAACATAATATTGGGTTAACAAAGCAATTACAAGCCATCCAGAGATGAATTAGAGACTTCGGCCCTGAATCCAAAGTGACATTATAGTACTAGATGGGGATTGTGGAGGGATCCATTCAAAATTGCTAGTTAGCTCTAAGAAGGCTCACGAGGTATAATAGTTTAAAATCTTTCTATGTTTCTCAAATAGCCAGCAGTATTGGAGCCCAACGCAAAGAAGTAAACTGCAATAGAATTAGTGAGTGACCCTGAGCGGAGCGGGAGAGAAATATCTGAAGGTAGAAGGAACAGGCTAAAGAGAATACATTCCCCAGAATTTAACACCTTCCTTGGCACAGTTGTAGCAGCGAACAATGGCGGAAGAATGCAACAGTTGAAGAACCAAGGAAACAGTTCTGCAGTGGTAGTGAACACAGCAAGAGAGACACTAGAATAAAGTACATATGAGTTGATACAATAGTGTGTGGCAGTTCCCAAAAGGCAAAGGTAAACTGTGTAATTGAAAGCCACCAATTCGGTGCTTAAAGGGATGAAGGGATGTGTAGCGAGGGGTTATCGCTTCATGTGTGCACTTCAAAACAATGACACGCAAAGTGATCCCAAGAAGAGCAATCTGTTATAGATATTATTTTGTATTTTCAGCAAGTTGTGTGCATTTTAAAGCAGCATGCATTTTTCTCTTTTTGATAACCGAGATTCTCGAAGGCCAATGGTGCATGGGTAGAAACTCAACGGATAATGGGTTTCCCTCTACTCTTCCCCACTTAAATATCAGGCTTTTGTCTACAGCCAGGTTCGAACCCACTTAAAGAAGAATGCGCTTTTAACTCTTGCTTTTCGCTCAAGCTCCATCGACGGTCGGCCTTGTTGCTTTTTTGCACTTTTCTCTTTTAAGAACACCGCAAAGAACATTCTTCACGTTTCCTTTGATTTCCTGGTAATTACTTTTATCATTATTAAGAAGCAGAGCGAATTAAGATGGCCAATACATCACTTGACTTTAATGGAGCTTAAAAGAAACAGAAGCAATTCACAAAATGGTCAAATTGATATCATTTCACGTTTTGATAGCTCCATAGGCACAACTAAAAGATTTATGGCTTAGATGGAACTATGTAAAATTTGATGGTCCTTGTGCACTTCACCTAACATTATTGAGGTAAGCAAATATATTCAAATTTGACAACTTCTCTGTTTAATAGGATTCCATAAGCCAATGTAAAAGGGATGAAAACACAGTGATACCCAGCTCCTCCAAATCGTGAACTTCTTTCAGCTTGTGTTCATTGAATCCTTGCAGCACCATTACCGTCTTAGTTCTAATCCACGGGTAAGGTCTCTCATGTTGGAGATGGAAATAGACAAATTTAAGTATGGAAAAGGGTCATATTTGTCTCTCTACTATCAAAAACAAGTTATATTTGCCCTCAGTTATACTTTTTCAACAAATATACCCCTACAATCATACTTTAAAGCTATATCTACCCCTCACCCGTTAAAACTAGCTATATTTACCCCACTCTAAAGTGTAAATAGAGTTCACTATATACTAGAACATTGAAAACGAAATGAATTGTTATCAATGTTAGAAGAGGAATCGGAATAGGATTTGTATATAGTACCCTAAGTGAACGAAGGATTGTAATGTAGTGAATAGGGCTCAGTTGTAATAATCTAGATACATAATTCAATAATATTTTTACAGTTATCCGTTTCCAAAAAAAGAATTCAATAATATTTTTATCCCATAATTTCTCACATGGTATCAAACCATTGGTGAGAAATATTTGAAAGTTAAAATCATAGTACTGTGCGTCAATTGCAGTGACTTTACCAACGGCTATTCGCATCATCTAGTTCTTTCCTTCAGTGTTTGCGAAAACCAACACGGACATCAGACCTAGAAAGCTCTGGTCGCCAAACCCCAGAAATCACACTGGTAGAAGCATCTTCACGTGCCCACACACGCGTAGCTCGAAAGTTCGTCGCCGGCGACACGTCTGTCACACGCGCCGGCACTTGAGCAAGAATTCCAACACTTTTTGAAGCAGATCTTTTCCTCTGGGAGTCGCTCAGCCCTTCTAAAGCTATTCTTTGCATTTTCAGTTGATTCTGATCCCTGGAACCCTGATCCGGCAACCTCTATCAGTTTTCCAGTACATCTGTCAGATTTCCGGCGGTATTTCTCAATATTTCAGATTTGTTTCTTTACTGTGGACCTCGACTGAAGCTGCTACATCCATTATCTTTGTTTCCAGATCCACTTTTGACTTCTCCGGCAAATTTTCTGGCGATTATATTCCAAGCCATTTCTCAAGTCAGATTTCGCTATGTCTCCAGTTTTGATATGTCTAACTCAAAAAACACGGGAATTGGAAGTTCAAGCCCTATGATCACTCCAGAACCATTAATGAGAAGTTCAATCAATTTAGCTTGGGCATCCTCGGTTGAGTTGTGGTGCAAGGGTCAAGGTGTTCAAGATCACTTAACGCAAAAGGCTAATGTAGCAGATGAAAAGACCAAAGCATAATGGGAGAAGGTTGACGCTCAATTATGTAGTCTCTTGTGGTGATCTATTGATTCCAAGTTGATGCCCATGTTTCGTCCATCCCAAACATGCTATTCAGTCTGACAAAAAGGTTCGCACTTTATATACTAATGTCATCTCTCATTTTTATGACGTGATATCTCGAATGACAAACTTAAAGAAACAAGAACTGGATATGTCAACTTACTTGGGACAGGTTAAGGCAGTCATGGAGGAATTTGAGAGTTCAATGTCAATCACTACGAATGTTGAAAAGCAACAGGACCAAAGACATACATTATTTCTACTGCTTAAACTTGCTGGACTTCCAACTGACTTTGATTCGGTGCGTGATTAGATTTTAGCTAGTCCTATTGTTCCTACAATTGATGAACTATTCTCCCATTTACTTCGCCTTGTCGTACCTCCCAGTCACAGTGGTTTCATCACCCACCGTTGACTCTACTGTTCTCGTATCTCAAACCACAAAAAAATCAAACATCTCAATCTATGGAGAATCGACAAGGAGGTCGTTTTGGAAGATCTCGACCTAAGTGTAATTATTGTGCTTGAACACACATGATGTATGTTATATTCTGCATGGTCGATTACCCAATAATGTTTATATTGCTCAGATTGACAAGGCAGGTAATAAGGATTTTCCTTCATCTGAAGGGAAAATATAATGAGTTCCTTCAATATCGAGTGAGTAAGTAGACATCTCCACAAGTAGCCTCGGTTGCTAAGCCTGATACTTCTGTTGCTGGTAATTTTTTTGCTTGTGTTTCACAATTTAGTACCCTTGGATCATGGGTCATGGACTCGGGCGCTTTTGATCATATTTCTGGTAACAAATCACTTTTGTCAAATACTCCCTCCGTTTTCAAAATGTTTGTCTAGTTTTGAATTGACACGGAGTTTAATAAAGTAAATTTGAATCTTGTGATTGTTAACTAAATATATGTAAATTGTACCAAAATCCCTTTAATCTTGTGGTATTAAACATATCATGTGAAAAGTTGGAATTAAAGAGTTGCTAAAAAAGGAAAGAGACATTTTTTTAGACGGACTAAAAAGGAAAGCAAGACAAACATTTTGAAACAGATGGAACATTATTTATTCACAATCTCTTCCTGCTGTTACTTTAGCCAATGAGATCCAAAAAAAATCAAAAAGAGTTGGACAAGCTAAACATTTATCCTATGTCACTCTAAACTCTGTTCTTTAAGTCTCTGGTTGTCCTTTTAATCTTGCATCTGTTAGTCATTTGACGCATGCCCTAAATTGTGCCATAATATTTTTGATGATTCTTCTCACGTGGGACCGCAATATAGGACAGACAATTGGCGCAAGGCATGAATCACAAGGCCTTTACTATCTTACCTCTCCAAATTCCTCCACACCATGCCCATTACAGATCCTCCAGACCTAATTCACAAACATTTGGGGCATCCGAGTGTATCCAAGCTACAGAAGATGGTGTCTAGTTTGTGTAATATATTCACATTAGATTGTGAGTCGTGTCAACTTGAAAATACACCCGCACAACCTTTCCACGAAGTGCTAAGAGTCGTTCATAGACTGTATTTTATTAGTTCATTATGATATTTGGGGTCCTAGTAGAGTTAGTTCAGCCTTAGGATTTTGTTATTTTGTTCGTTTCATTAATGATTATTCAAGATAAGTATTTTGTTTTGAGTTATTTCCTATATTCAAGAGTTTTTGTGCTGAAATACAAAATTAATTTGGTATTTCTATTTGTACTTTTCATAGTGATAATGCCTTAAAATACTTATCCTCCCAGTTTCAACCGTTTACAACTCACCAAGAAATTATTCATCAGACATTTTGTTCGTACACCCCTCAACAGAACGGGGTAGCAGAAAGAAAGAATAGGCTAGGCATCTCATTAAGACAGCTTACACTCTTCTAATTGAATCCCATGTTCCGCTGCATTTTTGGGCGATGCAGTCCTCACGTGTTGCTATATAATTAATCAAATTCCCTCATCTTCCATTCAGAATCAAATTCCTTATTCCATGTTGCTTCCTCAGTTACCTTTATACTGTCTCCCCCCTAGTGTCTTTGGGAGCACACGTCTTGTTCATAACTTAGCCCCAGAAAAAGATAAATTAGCCCCTCGTACTCTCAAATGTGCCTTTCTTGATTATTCTCGAGTTCAAAAGAGGTATCATTGCTACCCCCCAAAATAACTTTTTTAAGTTATCACCGTCTATCATCACCCTATTATGCATTTGTATCATCTTTGTCCTCTATTTCCATCCCTAAGACTACAAGTGAAGCACTTTCTCACCGGGATGGAGATAAACTATGATTGACGAGATGTCTATTTTTACATACGAGTGGTATTTAGAAGCTATTGTTGGTTGTCATTGAATTTATGCGGTCAAAGTTGGTCCAGCCAGAGGTTGATCGGCTTGAGGCTCGCCTTGTTGCCAAAGGGTACACTCAGATATTTGGGCTTGATTATAATGAGACTCTCCCGTGGCTAAAATAGAATTTGACCGCCTTTTTCTATCCATGGTTATTTTTCGCCATTGGCCTCTTCATCAGTTGGACATTAAGATGTTTTTTTCTACGGTGAGGAATCTATATGGAGCAACCACCTGATTGAGGAAGAATTCTATATGGAGAAACCACCTGATTTGTTGCTCATGAGGAGTCTAGTAGCCTTGTATGTCGATTGCACAGGTTCTTATAGTCTAAAACAGTCTCCTCGAGCCTGATTTGGGAAGTTCATCATAGTAATTCTGGAGTTTGGCATGACTCGTAGTGGAGCTGATCACTCTATGTTATATCAGCATTTTGCTCCAAATCTGTGAATTTATTTGGTGATTTATGTTGACGATATCATTATCACCAACAATGACAGGATCCATTCTCAACTATCATTTTAGCTCAAAATAATTGTTCTAAAAATAATTATCACTTTAGGAAGTCGGATTAAAGTTGGCAATTGCTTTCAACCACACCCTTAACATTAAAGAAGTAGTTCTTCTTAGTACTTATCAATTCTCAAAAAGCATTTAATAAATAGGAATAATGTAATAAATTCTACCTTATATTTGTTTAGTAGATTATATCTAAAAGAACATGGTTTTGTTGCATAAGAAAAAGACGAAGGAATTTGGAGGAAGAAAGATTAGGGAGCTTTGGACCAACAATTGATTTTGCAGGCTCAACGACATCTTCCAGATAGAGAGAGAAATGAGAGTGATTTGGGTGTACGTAAAAAAGTGGGTTGGGGCGGTTTAGGGTTAAAAATGGGGTTGAGTTTTTCGTTCAACAAGAGCATGACACGTGGCTATTTATAGCTGAAAATGAAGTTTTATCGGGTGAGGAGTAAATTTAGCTAGTTTTAATGGGTGAGGATAAATAAAGCTCTAAAGTTTGACTGTAGGGGTACATTTGTTGAAAAAGTATAACGGAGGCAAATATAACTTATTTTCGATAGTAGAGGGGCAAATATGACCCTTTTCTGATTTAAGTATCAAAACTAAAGGAACCATTGGGTCTACCAAATCCACCAATCAATATCTTATACAGCTGTTTCAAGTCCCAAAATTTAGTTAATACCGAAAAAGGGTCTCCAACACCTTAGTAAAACTATCTACGGTAAGAAAGTAGTAAGTACGTTGAAGTGTTTCACCACTGTATGATAAAATTATTGTTTTTGATAAGGATGATAGAACTATTATTTCTCAACTTAAGAAAAATCATTTTCAAATGTTGCAAATATGCATGTCCTGAATTAGTAATAGTCAAAATGATCCGAAGTCATCTACCATATAATGTGCACATAAAAAAAAGTGGCGAGAATTCTATTGAAATTTAAAATATTAAAAACAAAAACAAATAAATAAAAGCATAGCACGAGAACAAACCTCACCGCTACCCTTCTTAGCTTGCAAAGTAGCAACTATGTCCAAGCATTTCTCTATATCGGGGATCTTTTCCTGGCATAAACGAAGATAAGAGAAACTCTCCACAAATCTGAGTAGAACAAAATGAAAGCATTACCTAGCTAAAAAGAGGCATTTTCAGTATGATTTTGACCAATCCTATCATAGAATCTGACTTCACTAGTGAAAGCATGCATGAAGATGTCAAACGTTCGAGGGACAACCTTTGGGACTAATCAGTATCACAACATAAATCTTTTTTAACAGTCCCATCAAATAGTAGAGGCATGCTAACTTAGCTTATCCTTATTTCAGTGGTTTTATGTATTGGGAATGGAACCAATATGTTAAACACATTTTCAGATTTTACTTTTTAAAAAGAGAGAGTACCTTCTACTTTAAATTTCAAATAACCCATTAGTAGCATGAGGCAGTCTTTACTGGCAATTGGAAGCTAGCAGAAGTGGAGAAATTCAACATTCTCTAGTTCTGCAATGCATAAGCTATCTTTGAAGGTCAGGCAGATTCTTGTCTTTAGAGTAGGAGAAGAGTTAAATTCCATAATCCTTATATGTTGGTCTAACTAGTAAATCTGAACACTATTGATGGCTTTGACGTGAAGTAACAAATCTTTATTCCTCTTGCATAAAACATTAGTCTGAACATCTGTAACATAGTTAATTTTTCTTTCAATCTGATGGAAAGGCTAATCGCATAATCAAGTCTTGATAATATTCCTGGAAATCAACAGCAATATACGCTGAGCTTAAGTATGGTTCTAAAACTTCCCATGCACGTTCTGACAAGAACCAACCGATAAGATTCTGAAAGATGAACACTTCTCCACTTAATTTCTCAGAAAATAGAACAATGATATTACATTAATCCAAGGACCAAGGCAAACGTCAGTAACCACATAAGGACAGACTTAGTTATGAATAGAATTAAATGTGAAATAAGACACAAATCATGTACCTGAAGATCCCTTTGCTGAGCCAGAAGTTTCATTTCAACCACCCGGTACTGCTGAAGTCTGCAATGATATACATTGAAAAGTTAAAGGAGAACAATGACTATTAATATGCATGGCTCTGGGGCTTATAACTTATTAGTAGTGACAAATATTCAGAGACGCTAACCCAGAATGGATAGGATTAACATTTTTATGATATACTCCCTCCATTTCTATTTGTTTGTCTTACTTTCCTTTAAGTCCGTTTAGAAAAGAATTCCTCTTTTCTTTTTTGGCAACTCTTTAATTCCAACTTTTCACATGACATATTTAAGACCACAAGATTAACGGGCTTTTGGTACATTTTACATATCTTTAGTTTACGACCACAAGATTCAAGTCTTCTTTACTTTTTTAAACTCTGTGCCAACTCAAAACCAGACAAGCAAATTGAAACGAAGGGAGTATTTGTTCTAGTATACAAGCCAAATCATAAAAGAATAAAAGAAACAATATATTTCAAATTTTTGTCCAAAAAATCCCATGTGATTTTATCATTTAAAAAGTAAATAGACTCCTACCAGGCTACAACACTTGGAAGAACAAGCAAGCAAGGCAAGCACTCTATTGATTTTAGCATAGCGTGAGAATCCTTATTCAGTAGAACTAAAACTGATATGGCATAGCAATCAATGTCTGTGACAGCAACGACGACATTGTCTTCAAGTATGAGAACACAAACTTCATAACAATGATGCCACAGATAACCACGTCCATCCACAATTTCTTTGGTGCATACAACACATACCATGTGCAATTATGCCAAAAACATGCTTTGACAACTAAATCCAAAAGTATATTTCATCAAATTTCTTGCATCGGTTTATATATTTATACAATCTAGACCAACCCCATAAAACAGTTTGGCTTGGTCTTTCGGATAAATGATACTGTACTATTAAGCATAAGCAAATTACAAAGTGAAAGAAGAATCTACTTGATGTTACCAGAAAATTTTTGAAGAGCTCACTAATTTGTATACGTATTCATTCAGGTTGTAAAACAATTTTATCATGCCAGGTTAGAAGGACCAGATATTCCATAAGTAAAAAGCAACAAAATACATTGAATTTTAATAACAAACCAACATAGGCTGGGAAAGACCATATGCACACTTCTATATTTGTAATCACACTGATTTAATTTAGTAATCAGAAAACAAAAATGGATATCAGATTCACAAATCATTGTTACATAGCTGATCTTCTCTCCTTTCCCTACTCCGCTGGTTCTACGCTTTCCTCTTGTATTTGAATGATAATTTCACTCTATTTCTCTCCAGTGAATTACCCTTTTAATGGCCAAATCAGTTTTCATCAAAACACTTCAATCTAACATAATCATTAGTCAGCCCAGCAAAATGACCCCATTTCAATATGACAATAAGAAAAGGACCCTGTAATTCCCACAAGAATAACAACAACAAAGTGTTTGATCTGTACAAATTTCCCATAAAGAAAGAAAGTTTCACATTTATAGTAAACAACTATTTAACTTATTAACCAAACCCTGAAGTATATAAACAGAAAATACACAAAGGACGTCATGAACTGAAACCAAAACTCATCAATTCCCAGGTATTCAACACGTATTAACACAAAAATGCAACTGTCAGAGAGGCTTCAACAGTTATGTAATAACAGATTTTCCGGGAACTCCCTAAAGAGAACTCTCACATCATAGCAAACAACAATTTTCTAGTGATGCATACCCTGAAGTAAATTAAAAAAGAAAGAGAAGAAAAGAAAATGATATATCAGAAAGGATCAATTTTTATACATGGGAGTAGCAAATTTTCCAGCACCCAAAAGAATGGAATTTTCATATCATAGCAAAAAACTAATTCCTAATTAAGGAACCCTGAAGAAAATTAACACAAAACAAAACCAAGAAACTCATAAACTGAATCCAAAAGTGTCTATTACACCCAGCCAACAAACTTGATTTGCTCAAATTTTATGACACAACAAGTTACAAGTACCCCAGCAATTTTAAAATCCCTAAAGAACCTGAAGTAAATAGGCAAAAAAAAAAGAAGACACTGACACACTCATACCAAAATTCTCCAGCACACTCCCAAGCAATCATAAGATCCTAAAGATTGAATCTTTAACATCATAGGAGAATAACTCCTAATTAAGTAAACAACATCAAAGAAAGCTCATAAACAGAACCTGAAATAGTACACTAGACGAGTCACTGACCTTGATTTGATCCCAAGTAGTAATAAAAAACAATAGCATTAGCTAAGAAAGAGAGACCTTTCTTGGAGAAAGGCAAGAGCAGAGTTGAGATCGAGGCCAGAATGATTGAGATAGGACTGAACATCCTGTACAAATGCCGCCCCTGGTATTCCCCTTCTCTCTGTTACCCCACTTTCCGTCCCCGACGCCATCCACCTTGATTATTCTCTCGTGGAGTGAGTGGTACAACCCTGAAAGAAGAAATGAATTTACGATCACAGCGTCGTCCTTTAGTATTAATGTCACATGCTTCTTTTACGCTAAATTATTTACATACCTCTTTACAAATTGGATTTTCTTTTCAAGAATTATACAACCCACATACTCATGTATAATATAAGGGTGGCCAGTGGGCCGGGCTCGGGTCTGGCGGGCCGGGTCTGGCGGGCCGGGTCAGGGCGGGACGGGAGAAGGGGTGGGGTCGGGTATGGCGGGGTCGGGTTTGGCGGGACTGGAGCAAGTCCCGTCCCGATCCCGATCCCGTCGGGCTCGGGTCGGGCTGCCTGCCTGAGTCGGGCTCGGGGCGGGATACGGCGGGTTTTCATTTTTTATTATTTTTTTAAAAAATAACATGTGTATAAAAAAAACTCAATAAACAAAATAAGATAGTGTAATAAAAACATCCCAAGGCTGTTTTTGTGCCTCTTATATTGTTTAATAGACATATGATTTTTTTGTAATACAAATACAATTGTCTAAAATCTAAATTGCAACTTTGTGTTGTTGTCCAAAAGTTACAAATTACATAATAAAATTACAATTAAAAAAATTACATTCTCAAAAAAACCTGTTCTAATTGCTTGATGATTTCATGTGGTTCTTCGGTTGGAATTGGTATTTGTTGGTCAAATTGATCCACGTCGCTTCCACTACCTTCGGTTAAGATTTCGTTGTAGTTTTCATCATCTTCTTCGTTGATCTCCGATTGACCGCACCTTCTCCGCTCCGCTCTTATCCAATCTCTGAATAATACTGCAATTTCCAAGCTGTCTCCGGCTAATGAGTGTCTGTGATCTCCTATTTGATATACACTGCGAGAAAAAGCGCTTTGAACCACGATTGACGGCGCTTGAATGTTCAAAACATCTCGAGCCATCAATGAAAGTGTCGGAAAAGTCTTCTCATTCCCTCCAAAGATTTCCAAGTCTTCATGTCCATCTTCATTGATAACTTCTTGATACTGATGCAGAACCCTGCAAAACAAAAATATCCAACTCGCTAATTTGGTTAGTAGTAGAGGTGCGACCGCACATTCTATTTACGAGGCTTTCAATACTAGCGCGAAACAAAGATGTCTTTGTGAGGTTGTATTGAAGATGAAGAAGATGGTATGGAAGTTGGTAAGTTACTAGCATTTTCTTGTTGATAAAATCTATATATATTTTTGCATTGGTGTTCTACGCTAGACAATACTTCTTCTTTAGTTTGTTCAATAGGTGGTGGGTGATTTAGATTTTTGGGACTTGGAGGTGGTAGTACTTCTATACAATCGTAAATAGTTTCAATTAGTGATTTAGTACCGTGTATTTTAAGAGTAGGATTTAATGAGAACCAATAATATAAATAGAGGGAATAGGAATAAAATATTTTTATTTTGAGAAACATTTTTAATAGCTGCCTTATAATTTGGTTTTTCCATATATTCAATAAGTAATAAAAATATTAAAGTTATATAAAATAACATAGTTGAAATAGTAGGATAATATATAGGAAAATTCTTTTGTTGCTTGAAAAAATTCTCTAAAAATACAATAAGTTAGGAAATTTTTTCCCAATCACTATCTAAAATCATATCGGTGGCTTTTTATTATGAGAGTTAAAAATAAAGTTATAGGTAATTTATAGTCATAAGCAACAAGTAGTTGCTCGTATAAAGAATTCCACCTAGTGGATACTTCTTGTGGAATTTTTCTAAAAGGTAGTCCACAATCATGACAAATTTTTTATATTCTTTTCTACGTTGTACTTTATTACTTTTAAAAATAAAGTTTATAGCAAATTGTATTTTACTAAGAATGTCTTCAAAAAGTGATAGACCATCCTTTACAATTAAGTTATATATATGGCACGCACATTTTATATGAAAATGGTCCGGAAAAGACGGAGTTAAACTATTTTTAAAATTGTAATTGCGTAATTGTTATTAGAAGCGTTATCTAATGTAATAGTCATAATTTTATCGGTAATTCGTAATAATCGCACACTTGATAAATATTTTCTCGCAATAAAAGTACCAGTGTGCCTATCATCTATATATCTATACGCTAAAATACGTTTTTGCATAGACCATTTATAATCTATCCAATGACAAGTTCTGAGTTAAATAATCATGGCCGTTAGTACTACGACCTATATCAGACGTGATGGATACTTTGCCATTAAAATGATATAATGAAAAACGTAAATATTGTTGATATTCATGCGCGAATTTAAATACATCTCTCTTAACAGTTGATCTAGGAAAATCGTTAAAAGCAAGATTATATATATCTCTAATGTAATGAATAAAACCGGGAGATGAAGGAAATGAAAAAGGCAAACCCTCCACAGCAACTAATTTTGATATTGCTTCCCTATCTCTATGTTTATTGTATTTAGAGCCTACAATTCCCCCCGTCATAGGGTTAATTTGACCAGGTAGTTGGTCCCGGACAAGACGTGATGTGAACCTTGTCCCGATGGAGCGGGCGTTTGCACACCCGGTTTTGAAGCCTGGTATTGGGCATACCTAGCTGGATGAGCACTTACTACGTGTCTAATTAAACCCCCCGTCCCACCGTGACCTTTTCCAGTTTTAAATTTTAAAACATTTTTACAAATTTTACATATGGCTACTTGATTCTCTACGTCCCTATCAAAAAATGTCCATGCATCTGATTTTAATGGTCGTTTTGCTGGACCTCGTCTCATACTAGGGGGAATAGGAGGTATTTCAGTTGAAGGTGCACTAGTGGGTGTGTTGTCATCAACATTAGTGGGTATATCATCTAGATCATTGTCTAAATTAAAGTCTTCTTGAGTTCCAGAAAATAGCTCCTGGTCTAAATCTAATGGTATTGTAGGAAAATGTTGAGTATCAACAAAATCATCCTGTGTAGGAATAAGATGACTAGAAGAAGTACCCTTGCCCTGGTTTCCCCTACTAGAAGAAGCACCCTTACCCTTAAACATACCTTTTAATCCTTCCATTTTAATTATGATAATAAATAAATAAATAAATAATTAAAGACAATAAAATTAAGTGATATAAACTAAATAAACATACAATAATAATTTAATGAAGGAACGAATGTACCAAACGCCGATGTAACGTCGACGTGTAATCGAGAGGTTGAAAATTGAAACTTTGCTCGATGGAAGATCCTCAAGCTAGTTGCCAACTTCACTACCAATTCCCAAATGAATAAATAAAATTGAATATTTAGCAAACAATGTAGACTTGTAGAGAGATATATTGAGAAATTAGAGAGATTGTAGGAAGATTTGTGAGAAAGATGAAGAGAAAAGGAGTTATTTATAGTTGAAAAATTGGGTTAAAGTGTAAATATAATAACTTATGGGTTAAAAATAAATATTAAGGGGTAGGGGGTTGGGGGAGGGGGGGCTAAAATGGTCGTGGGCCAACGACCATTTTAGATTATGGTCGTTGGTGCAACGACCATTTTTGCAAAGGGCGGGGTCGGGGTCGGGGTCGGGGCGGGGTCAGGGCGGGCTCGGGTCTCGCGGGCCTGGGGCGGGCTCGGGTCTCGCGGGCCTGGACATCGTCCCGTCCCGAGTTCGAGTCCCGCCCCCGGAATTTTTTTTTTTTTTGGCGGGGTGGGCGGGGTGGGCGGGCTCGGACGGGCTCGGGTCGAGTCATTGTCGACCAACGACCCTAGTATAATAATATAGTATCAATCTTGTACAAAGTATATAATACTGCATAACCTGTGTCACTTTTACATTCTTATATAAAATTAGGATTTAAAATTAGGGTTTAAAATTAGGGTTTATCTTCTACGAACTTCAATCCGCGAAACTCCATCTAAAATGGGTCAAAAACATCACCAAATAGCTTAAATTTTCATCAAAACTTCAAATTATAACCAACTTTAAAATGAAAACCCCAACTAACCTGATCTATCTACTTGTCAATATTTTCAACAAATTACAAAACTCACTTGTGAGTTTTCAAACTTTTAAATATCTTAATAATGGAGTTTTAAATTTTCAGCTTATTCATCCAATAATGTTTTAATTTGTGATAATAAACATGAATATCATTCAAGTACGTGGGGCACAAGAGTGGTGTTCGACTTTTGTGTCGAGGTTGGATCACTGCTAGAGCAACGACGTCCTATTCCGAGATGTCATCTCAATCATGGTGCAAGTGCAACCTAGGTTTGTTCGAATTTAGTTTTTTTGTGTTCCATAGCTAATCCCCGAGCATTATTGTGTACAATCGATTGTCTTTTGCCCCTCGCATTCCATGTACGAGGTGAATCAAATGTTGTTGTATTAGGAACCCAATTTAGAAAAAGGTTTAACCTTATTTATATTATTTTATAGCAAAGAAATAAGTAAGGGTTCAAATGATCTCGTAAGGAAAGTGTTAGGCACCTGGAGAAATCCACAAGCGCGATTATTGACGTAGTTTGAAATTTTGAGGCTAAATGGTGTAATTTGCTATTAAAAAAAGGTTCGAAAGTATGTTTGTGCTTTAGCGCTTAATTATTAAGTTAATTCAACTAGTGAATTAACTTTACCAATTGGTTATCTTATGCAAAGTGTGGTTATTTACCAAAAAAATCTATTAGTGTACAGTAAGACCTCTCTTAACACCACCGCTTTATAACAACTGAGTTTTTCGAAACCAATTGTTTATTTTATATTTTACTTCTGTATAACAACATTTTACCTATAACAACAACCACCATATTTATAACAGTATGCTCTTTGTAAAATTAATCCCCCCTTATATTAGTGATCTTCTTTTTTGGTAATATAATAATTAACCATCTTCATAAAATAGAATATCTATAATTACTAATAATATGTGTAGAGATTTTAACAAATACTGATTGATAGAGACCTAATAAATTTCATTTGGGGTAAAACTTGTGAAAAGAAAAAAAAATGCACTTAGTTTGGTAGGATACCATCACAAAATCTAAGAAGGAGGGGGGCCTAGGTATCCACAGAGCTGAAGTCAAGAATAAAAATAAGTTAACTTATATATCTTGGAGGATGCTTAAGAAACCAAATTCCATGTGGGCCTCTATTTTAATTGCTAAAAACTGTAGGAACTCTCCCACTAGAAAACATTATAGGACCTGGAGAAACATTTTGCAGGGCTACAAAATATGCAGGAAAGCCAACACTATTTATAATAAAAAATATTATATGAATATATATTTTTATCATTAAAAGATTTTTTTTCATGATACAAAGTGTAATTAAGCTTAGAATTTGATAATTAAAAATGAAAAATTATATTTTATGCATCTTTTTTTCCTATAACAATGAATATTATATTTAAATGTTTCTATTGTTATAGTGTATAATAGTGATTCGCTATACCAGCCGAAAAAATTCAGATCCAACGATACTGTTATAGAGAGGTTTGACTGTATATTCGTATTTGAAATAACATAATTAAACTAAACTTGCTAAAGTTATAGAATGAGCACAAGTGGTGGATGTGCTCGTCTGGCAAAAAGTTACTATGGATGATTGAATCTTGTTTGAATAGTCGGGTGTAGTCTCTTAGTAAAGATCGTATTTGCGGGTTTGCTTGATATCTCGGGGGTATGGTGATAAGGAGTCATTTTGAGCTATGAACTTGTTGATTTTGTGATAGTACTCTGTTTGTGAAGTGAGTGTTAAGGAGAATGAATTGATCGGTAAGTTTGACTACGTCGTAGGCTCCTGGGGGAAATAGTGTCAGTCTCATAGACATGACTACAGCGACGGACGAGTGTGAAGATTTATTTACTTAAAGAGTTATTGGTTGTTGCACGTACATTGGAGAAGAAATGTGGATATTGTATATGTTGCTTAGGTTCGACAAGTTTCTACGATTAATGGCGGATGTTAACTAATTCAAGTTATGAAGTACATTTTAGGGGATTAATTGAGGATGTGTTTAAACAAAGAGCAGTGAATTCACCAAAGGACTTTCGGATATCTATATTTGGGTCGGTGAACTTATGAACCAAAATGGAAGAACGAATCATCTGGTAAGAGATTTTGACAAGGAAACTGTTATGAGCTATATGAGGACGTTGGTTGGGATTTACGTGTAGTAGTCAAGGATCACCCTACAGATTGTGGACTAGTTCAATGGTGGTTTGAGATATTACATCGACAATAATTAACTTTGATGGAATAACTAGGGATGGTTGAAACTTTCTGGTAGAAAGGCTTCGTGCATGATTGAATATTAGAGGAATGTTCAGTTTTAAGGTTCTAGTGAGACAAGCAAAACTTTCAGAAGCTCAAGATTGTGGTTTACTACTACCTCCATGATTGTCTTAGCTATTTTACAAGACTAATGATATTTTGATCCACCCCACTAGTAGATTTGAGTGATTTTCGGTTGATAATGATAAAAGTGATTTTCAATCGAATATTAAAACTGAAGAATTAAGATAAAGGCATCTGACTATCGATTTTGGAGGATTAAGGTTCATAAGATTTAAATTTGGAGCAGCATGACTACTTGAATCATGTACGAGTTATGGTAACATTATATTATATCATTTAGATAGGGTGTAAATCTGATAAGTAGGATTGAGGAAGGAAGTCTATGGACAATTTGACTTAGTGTGGCAAGTGTCAACATAACCTTGCAATGGAAGATTGATAAGGAGGTAACTTGTGCAGTACCAAGATAGGTAATTTCATGGAATACCTTGAATGGATGAGCTAGAGTTAATTGATAAGGAGAAATCTCTACAGTTGAAAGTTGAAGTCCTGATTTCGAGATAATAATATGTATGTGGTAGTACTATGTCGAAGTGTTGATGGCTAGATAGTATGGTTTAGTATTTCAAATATAAATGGGAATATTTGTGCGTGGTAAGGCACATAGAGTGTAAGATTTTGATACTTTTGGATTTATTAAAGGAATAAAAAAGGTATTGCATTAAGAGATATTATGGTTGTGAAAAGTGGAGGAGGTCATATGCCTTACATTGGAGTGTTCGAAGTGGTGAATGAGTTAAGTGAAAGAACAAGGAAGAGAATTTAATATATACAAATTTCAAGAAGTTTTGTCAGATTTGTGTGAGGGGTGTGACTTGAGAAACATGAATATTTAAAGTCATGAGGTATAGTTCATAGGTGGTTGGTTGACAACTTGGGAAAATTTAAGCTTTAGAGGTTGGGAACGACAACACGAGGCTGAGTATTAAAAAATAATGGATTAAAATGGGTCACCACATACCTATGGAAGGGCTATGATTATTTTATAGAGTTTTGGAATTAGTTCGGGTGATTATTGGTGATATTCAGAAAATTGTGCATTTTGCACCGAGTCAGATTTTTTTATATATAGTCAGGTGGTTTATGGATATATTACCAGAATTTTTTTTAGTTATTCTAGTAACCCAATATTGAAGAATTGATGGATTTCGATTAGGAATAGAGGTATGGTAGGTTTACCATGCGTTATTGGAGTTTATAAGGAGATTTAATAATATTTTATTAGTAACAGTTATACGGGCAATTCTAATGGTCTACAAGGATACTTGGTGATGTTTTAAGGAGGTACAAATAGATATGAGAAGCCTTTGAGGTGATCAGTTGAATATTTATAGATTTGGTACAACAAGATAATCACTAGGATAATGTGCATAGTATGTTATTTGAAAGATTAAGAGGAATTAAATGATGAGCGTTGACTCAATATATTTAGCTCGTCGAACGAAACTAATGGATTTGAAATTTATGCAATTGGCCATGAGTAAGGTTAGTATTTGACGGAGATGCTTAAAATTAGCTCAATACAAGCACAATTTTTTATGGTCAGAGAGACTTATGATTTAGTCTTACGGTGTGGGAAAATGTATTTTCTACAAATTCTTGGTAGTAAGATGACTTTAATAGGTGTGAAATCAATATAAGTAGAATTAGGACACTGTACAGGTACATGTTTGATAACGGGTTGCGGCTTCAGCTAAAGGATCATGGAGACTATGATGATAATTGTGGAACCAATTGCATTTAGAGTTATGGTTATAATCAAATCAGGTAACTCAAGTGGAGTCGGATCAAATGTGTGATAATCAGACTATTAAGCTAAGTTAAAAGAAGATTTGGCAGATTAAGTGAGTAAGTGAGTAAGTGAATTACTATGGACTTTATGGTAGGAATACCATAGACTTTAGGAAGGTTTGGTGCTACTTGAGTCATTGTGAACTGTTTGACTAAGTTGACTCTTTTCGTACCAGATTAAACTACTTACAACTCGGGTGGAATTTACATATCATTTCACCTAAAGACAGATGGTCAGTCCGAGTGGACTATTCAAGTCCTTGAGGGTATGTTGTGAGCTTGTATGATTGACTTTGGTGGTCATTGGGATCAATTCTTATTTTTGGCAGAGTTCGCTTACAATGATAGTTACCGATCGAGCATTCATATGACACTATTTGAGACATTATATGATAGGAGATATCATTCAATGGTTGATGGTTCGATTCATTCGAGGTTAGCCTTGGAGTACAGACTTATTGAGGAATTCTTTGGACAAGGTCAAATTGATTCAGGAGAGACTTCTCATAGCTTAGAGTAGGCAAAAGAGTTATGTGGATTGGAAGGTCCTTTATTTGAACTTCATGGTAAACGAATGGGTTTTTGTTGAAGGTCTCATCCATGAAGGGTGTGATGAGGTTCGGGAAGAAGGACAAGTTGAGTCCAAGGTATATTGGGTCCATTGAGATTGTTCAGCATATAGTCAAAGCGGTCTATGAGTTAGTTTTGCCACCTGGTTTGTCGGGTGTTCACTTCATATTTCATATTTCGATGCTTAATAAGTACCATTTGGATGTTCCTTATGTGACCTAGTGTATTTCAGTGTTGCTTGATTAGAATTTTACTTTTGAGGAATAGTCGGTAGCCATTTTAAATAGGCAGATTCGGAAGTTGAGATCTAAGGAGATAGTTTCAATAAAAGTTCAATAGAGACATCGTCAAGTCAATGAGACTATTTAGGAAGCCGAGTCTGACATGTGCAGTAGATATCCCTAGCTTTTCGATGGTTCAGATACCTTCTTTCTCTTTAGGTTCGAGGACGAACATGTGTTTAAGTGGTGAATGTTGTAATGAACCGGTCAGTCATTTTGAGAACCGATGCTCTATTTTGCGTGTCGTCTATTTTAGAAGCTCTGTGATAATTATTTTGACTTGCTTGCAAAATTTGAAGACAAACGGATGTGATTTGATTCACTTTGGGAGAAGATTTCATTTTGCAAATCCCGGTATCTAATTATTTGGATTAATTTCTCATTTTGGAAAAACGTGCTCTGATTAGCAACCTGAAGGTTTTGTAAGATTTTTAATATTATTTATGACATGTAGAAACTGATGGAACTAATTTTAGAGTTTGTTTGGTTGGTTTTTGACAATTAAGTCGACTTTAGTATTTAATATGCCCATTTATGGTAAAAAGATGGTCACGGAAAAAAATAAGACTCGGGTTGGAAATTTATTGATTGCATTAGCTTCGTATTATCATTTGTGACTGACGAAGATGGGTGGAATGGTTCCCGAGGCAATAGGGTGAGTTGCAGATCAAATTTAGTAAAGTTGGAACTTCTTAATTTAAGAAAATGAAGAAATTTGACCAAAGTCAACATCAACTTCTTAATTGATGTTGAAGCATAATTTCTTTGGACATAAAGGGTACCATATTGAGAAAATGATCTCTAAATTGTGTTTTGATTGAACTGTTAGATCCGTAGTGTAATTACGAAACATAGCAAAAAGAAATATCGAATTCGGAGGTCGTTTGAGGAAATTATGCACATTTTAGTGTTGGAGTGGATTGCTGGTCCTGGTGCATCGCAAGTGCGGAAAGGGGTCCGCACCTGTGACCCCGTAGGTGAGAAAATGAAGTCAGCAGGTGCAAAATATCGCAAGCGTGACGTGGCCGTTGGTGCGAAGAGCCCGTGTAGTTAAATTTTCAGACTTCTTTCATTCATTTAAAATCAATTTTGGAGAGTTCTAGAGCTCCGATTTGGACGATCTTTGTAGCGTTCTTCTCGTAATCGATGGGTTTAAGTATCTAATCCTTTTTTTTTTTGGTGTTTCTCCATAATTAATTTTGTGGTTTATCATTTTTTCCGTGTTTGGATAGTAGAAATTAGGGCTTTGAGCACCAAAGTTGAAAAATGGTAATTCCTTGATTTGGAGGTCGATTTGTGGTTGGTTTTAGTTGATTTTTTGGTTTTAGAACCTATGGGTTATGGGTAAATCGATTTTTCAATAAAATTTTAGTTTTTCCCTTGAGGGCTCGGGGTTACCTTTTTTTGGGTTTGTATTTGGGTCTCGAGTTAAAGTGTAACAATATGGATATTATTGAACTCATTTAATCTCGAATAGTATTATTTTGACTATATTGAACTTGATTTTCCCATAAAATTATAGTATTAACCTTTGGGGCTAGGGATTTTCCTTTTAGGTGACGTTTTGGGTCTGGAACATTAGTATAGTGATATAGGTGTCTAAGGACTCGTATCTTAACGTAGAATTTATATTTGATAGACTTTGTACATTCGAAGGAACTACGGAAGGGAAAGACCCAGGATAGAACGTTTGTGGCTCATGCTCGGCTTTGAGGTAGGTTATAGCTTACTTTTTAGACTCCAATTGGAGATGCGTGTATAATATATAAATATTGACGGGGATATGCATGTGAACTTTAGAGAATTGGAGGTAGTGTTAAATCTACTGGCTTGGTGTGATTGTTGATTATGTGGGCTTGGATGGCCATTTTGGACTCATACTTGCGATAATTGCTTTATTATGTAATCATCACTCTACATTTCGTCTAAAATATTCAAAGGAACTATCTTTGACGTTGAATCAATATTATGCATGTTGAGATCATTCATACCTTTATACTTATTGGAATGAGTCACTAAAAGATATACGAGGTGGTTTTTTGAAGCCAGGAAAAAGGTAAGAGTGATGTTCACGCGGTCCGAAAAAATGGACCTTATACACTTGTGATAACATGGTTATGAACTTATGGTCTACTAAGTCCGGATTGTTGATGAAATTGTTGGAACTTTGGTTATTGTGTCTAAATTTGAAATGATTATCTTCTGATGTGTCATATCATACACCTGCATATGGTTGGCTCGGGTTGCATGCCTGCAACAAATTATATTATGGTTGATTCGGGTAGCATGCCTGCAATAGGTTAGTATGGTATGTCCTAACAGTCTAATGGTAAAGTCGGCATGTACAGTGAATGGGTCACAATCTGATGGGAAAAGGCCTCGAGCAGCATAGTGACGGGTGTATGGACCTTGTGAGTTCTCCATTGGTCATGACTATATGGCATAGCCTATAGCATTTGTGTAACGGGTTTATATTTGGGCAAATAAATTGCATTCATTCATTCATTCATTTTTTAATTGATCTAATTGACTACATGCCTATATGTTGTATTACATGAACCATGACTTTCTTTATTGTAGCCTACAAGAATAAATGCTCTAATTGGATATGTGTTGTATGTCAGTCTTTATATTCTATATGCATTCTATCTTCATTGTCGGACTATGATACTTACAGAGTACTAGTGGTTTGTACTCATACTACACTTGTTCCACTTCGTGCAAATACATATCCTTGCTCTATTTCAAAACCTCGTGGTTAATCTGAGGGACAATATTCTAGAATTTCAGGGTGAGCTACATGGATGATCCATGGCCCTTGGACCTCTCCCCTTTACTTGCTTTCTGTATTGATTTCTACAGATTGTTTTATTTCGTCCTGTGGGACTTGTATCCGATTTTTTTAGTGCTCTTGTACGACTTAGTCCCAGTTTTAGGAATGAATTATTTATGACTTATGAATATTTCTATGTTATTAAGACTTGAAGAATGCCGTATTTTATTCATCTTTTTCACATTTTCCTTTAAGTGATTTGACAACTTGGGGATGGTTCGCCTACCGGTGGGATAGTGTAGGTGTCATCATGACTCGTAATTTGAGTCGTGACATGATGAGAACTCGATGTTGAAAAAATACGATTAACAAATCCACATTTTCTGAATGTTTGATTTTTGGAGGAAGAATCAGATTCGAAGAAAAATAAATCTGACTACTCCAAATGATCAGTAATTTGAAGAATGATGCAAAGGAGAACTAGGGGCTAGTAAGAAGAATATTTCTTTCAAGGTTTAGAATATGCAAGTGAAAAGATCAAGATTCTACAGGCTTATATAAACCTTTTTTCTGCAAAAAAAAATTATTGGTCAATAATCCCTTGTAAGCCTAGAAACATAGTCTTTCTAATACCAGTCCGCTTTCCTTGTACTATCTTTTTGACAGTAATAGAAGGTTATGTAGTTGTCTATCTGGTTTGGGCCTTATGGATTAATGTGATGCATATAAACCTAACGTTTTAGTTTGATAAGTTACTTGAGTTTACCGATATCATTGAAATTTCAATTAAAGCACTTGTGATACGTTCATGTTAGTGTAACCCAGTGTCCATTAGTTTGGTATTGCTAAACCTTTCCACTTAGCCTGACTAATACACTTGCTCTTTGATGATGCCAAAAGGGAAAAAGTATAATAGATGTTCGTATGCCTACCGAGTTAAAAAAAAAAGGGAAGAAAAGAATTTAAAGAATCTGGTTCCTACATCTGAGCAATGGGCAAATACAAGATGAAGACAACTGATCTAAAGAAATCAAAATTATCCTGAACAAAGAACCTAGTCCTTGTGCTTTTAAAGACAACGTTTGCAGGAATCATATGAATATGATCAGGTTCTTACACCTAGTCATTTAGAGAGTTGCAATGAATGGAAGGTTAGTTCCAATATATACTTAAGTGAGATCACATCTTACTAAGTCAATAACTTGATCAACATCTAAGGGGAAATTATCAACATGGAAGTTGGTCCGTAGGGGGAAGTTACACTTGAGTGAACATGAAGAGTTATGAAGCTGCTATGAGTTTGTCATCTAAAAAGGAAATACTCGAGCGTTTTCTTTTGTTTATTTTTTTTTTTGGGGGGGGGGGGGGAGGGGTTTGAGCATCCATAAATTTGTGTTCCCTTTCAACAAAAACTACAAAAACCATCTAAAAAAACCCGCAAGTAATTGTCATCATTCAAGTTGACTTTTTTTACTACTATAAAAAATAATTGAGAAGAATCAATGGGAGATAAAATAATGGTGGTAGCAAACAATTCTAGTGAAATTGACAAAATTATGAAACAATCAACACTATGGTGGTGGGTGATGATACCACTTGCCTTGCCATGGCTGTTGTTTTAGTCAGGAGGTTGAAATACATGGGTATACTAGCTATGCTAATTTTCGTTTTCTTTTTCCTAATTTTGTGAGTGTTTTCTTGTATGTGAAAAGTGGTTTTTTTTCCATGTTATCATTTCTTTATCTGAGATTGTATAAGTCAAAACAATCATCAAATGAAATAAAAGGGCTCTTTGAATTTAATTTGCAATCTTTATAAAATTGGGGGTTTCTTTTCTTGTAAGAGCTTTAGTGAAAAGGATTGCTACTTGCATCTAGTCATGATAGTTGTGAATTGTGATAGATCAAGTATTTTAAAAGGCAGAGATGTATAAGGCAAGACGTTTTATGTATCATGTGGTGAGATGTAATATATATATAAATATATATATATAGAATGATTTCTTAAAACAAATTAACATATATTAATTTGTTCGTGATTATGCTTAACCTATCAAGGTAGAGGTAAGGTCTGCGTACACTCTACCCTTCCCAGACTCATCCACGTTGTGAGATTTTACTGGGTATGTTGTTGTAACAAAATTATAAAAACAGATTGAAAATTGTACCAAATTCAAAAGAAAATGTACAAAAACAAATTTAACAATCTAGGCATGATTTCTAATATACCAAGTCATCAATCCTATAAAACAACACATTTTTTTATATAGGACATATATCCTTCACATTATAGTTGAGCAAAATTTAGTTACATTCATAAGCTTAATCAAGAAGCCGAATTAACCTAATAATGAAAGTACATTATACTCATGTTTAAGGAATTAATGATCTATTTATGATAATCACAGAACAACTGAATCTTAGCATCTGTAAATATAGTTCACTTCATTTAATTTCTTTTCTCCTTATTTTTTCAAATGATAATGGAAATGTTTTTGTATGGATTATCATTTTATCATTTTTTTTATTTACCTTTATTTATTTTTATAATAATTAATTACTCAGTTTAATTTAGTTGTGACAGTGAAGAGCGCACAAGATGCTTTGTGTATCCTTCGGACCGATGCTGACTCATTCAATCTTGTGGTCACAAATGTGCACATGCTTGAAATGAACGGCCTTGAGATAACCAAAGAATTTGACATTCCTGTTATATATGAGTTTCTAATACTTTATGTTCTTAAAAAATAAAAGTGTATTGTAGATGTTTATGAGGACATTGTTTTGGCAGAAATGGTCCCTTGTTGATAATTCTCAACCCACTAAGATTTAAATAACATGTTAAATATGAAATAACCATCTTAAGATCACTATCGAAGATTGATGATTCTTTTTATAGATATACGGAATAGGGCTTAGCGATTGAATTATCGAGCACTCAAATAAGAACATGTCAAAACATTGATGAGTTAGCAGTGATCAATACCTAAGATAGTGTATCTACTCGCCTAGCGGTCTTGAGTTTTTTACATAGAATTCCCCAAAATACCTTTCTCATGGCTTCATTGTGTATTTATGTCTTGCGGGGATGGGACCCTAGGCTATCGGGCGGGTTTAAGATTGGTTCTAATAAATTTGGAATTCTCTAAGTTAAAGAAAGGGAAAAGTTTGACCAAAGTCAAACTTAGGGGTAAATGCATCATTTCTATGTTTCGCCGATTTCATTAAGTTCAGAATGTCGTTTATGACTTCATGAAGCCTTTGATCCATGTCACTCGTAAAGTCATTTTGCCTATTTTACTTAAAAGTTTTTAAATTACCCTTCTTGAGCCTTTAATTGTGTGTTTATGACATGCAGAGATGACTGGCATGATTCCCGAGGTAATCGAATGAGTTTCGGATCCTTCTTGGTAAGTTTAGAAATTCTTAAGTTAAGAGAATAGAAAGGTATGACTCATAGTTGACTTTTGGGTAAACTTGTCTTTTTTGTGATTTCGTCAATTTCATTAGGCCTGGAATGACATTTATGACTTAGATGAGCCTTCGGTTCAATTTCCGAAGCAATCGGATGTGATTTGGGCGATTGGTTGAGAATTAGTGAAATTAGAACTTAAGGGTTGTCAACCCTGGGTCAAGTAGACCATTTTTGGGAATTCTGAATGCGCGAGCAGGTCCGGAATGTGTTCTGTGATAAAAATGCAAGTTTGGTTTGTGTCCATAGGGTTCTGAATGATTTTTGAGTGTTGGTTCGAGACTTGGCAAAAACTAGAAAATTCTGGTGTGTAGTTCTGGTTTCCTTCTTCGCATTCACGAAGAAGGCATCGCGTTCGCGAAGAAGGGGGACCAGAAAGGGTCGCAATCGCGTGGCAGGGGCCGCATTCGCACAGTGTATTTGGGAGCTAGGCCGGGTGACGCTGGCACATCGCGATCGCGATGGCCATATCATGTTCGCGATAGGCTTGGCCGGGGAAGACCGCGTTTGCGAGCCGGGCCTCCCGTTAGCGTAGAGTGTTTCAAGCCCGAGCAAATTAAAGACCCATTTCGGCTTCTTATCTCAAAAACCCATTTCTTAAGTTGTGGAGCTCGGTTTTGGGAGATTTCAAGTGCTAAATTCAAGTTTCTTCTTGGGGGTAAGGTTCTAAGTTTTAATTTAATGATTATTAATGTTTCCTTTCATTAGTTTTATCATTCCTTCCATGAAATCTAAGTTAGAAACTAGGGTTTTTCATGAATTTGGGGTTTAGTGATTCTTATGAAGTTGAGGACTCAAATATGATTAGAATTTCATGATTTTTAGGAGATGGACTATATGGACTATGGGAAAGATGATTTTGTATTCAATTTCCCCTTTGTCCTTGTGGGATTGGGGTTCCCTTTTTGGGTTAGTTTGGAGATTCTAATTTAGTATGTCAATATGCATATCTTTTGATTCGTATGACCGTATAGAGTATTATTTTGACCATGATGAACTCGTATTCGCGATAAATTACCATTTTGACCCTCGAGATTTTGGAATGGGGTTCGGATTGACATTTTTAGATCCGAATCCTTTTAAATAGCAAAGTGAGTATTGTTAGACTAGTATTCTCACCTAGATATCATATTTGAACAGACTGGGCATGTTCGGAGGTTCAAAGGAAAGGGAAAGTGCCCGAGTGACTCTTCGACTTCAAATTCAAGCAAGTTGAGACTTACTAGACCTTAATGTAGTGTTATACGTTGGTTAATTTATTAAGGGGTATAATGGGTATTTAAAGGTCCCATACTCGTGAAGTGATGAGTACTTGTGCGGGTACCGGTGTACTTAAAGAATAATTAAATGGTAAAGTGTTATGTATATGATGGAGGTTATGTGTTTAGCCTTCTGACCGTGAGCGAGGTGCATAAATCCACTTAGGTTGGTATGTATGCTATTTAATTGGGCTATGATAGCCATGTTTGGTAGATTCTATGATTATAACTTATCATGCATTCATCACTCTACATCTCATCTAAATATTGGCAAAGAACTTGTAATGTTAAATGAATTGATTCATGCTTCTGTATGATGTACACATATCAATTTTGTTCATTCATATTATTATTGGCATTTGACTTGTGAGATACTGAAAGGGGCCCCTGAAGTCCAGTTATTGGATATGGTACATGGTAAGAGTGATGATGATCATGATACTACAACCATTGAGTTAGGACCTGAAGGAAAATGATTCTGGATGGGTATATGGACCTCATGAGTCCCCCATGGGTCACATGGAACCTACTGCAGGAACGTGTGTATACCGAGTACATATGGCCATTGCATTGCATCTCATTTTATACTCGTTGATGTGTAATTTATACCATATGTGCTCGTTGTTGTAAAGGTGTGAACT
Source organism: Anisodus acutangulus (assembly GCA_029783415.1). Lineage (NCBI taxonomy): Eukaryota > Viridiplantae > Streptophyta > Magnoliopsida > Solanales > Solanaceae > Anisodus > Anisodus acutangulus. The sequence goes on from CM056489.1 coordinate 24,306,887, forward strand.
TTATGTTTATTGTATTCATAATGGAAGAAAGATTGAGTCTTTATAACGATGGAACTTTATGGAATGAGACGCCCCTGAATGGGGTTTTGGTAATATTAATGATTTCAGTAGTCGATCGAACAATAGGACCTTACATATAGAGTTAGATGATTAGAATTGATTTTATCTTTGTTAACTAACTAAGTGGAGAAATATCGAAAAGTACCAACACCGTTATAGTTAGGGTCGTTCAACGATGCTGCCGGATACACGTGCTTCCTGTACTCACTCTACACTTGTTTCACATTCTATATGCAGGTACTGATCCAGATCCGAGTGGAGTATAGCGACTTGAGCTCATTGGAGATCTCATTTGAAGTCCAGGGTGAGCTACATATACCTTTCCAGCACTAGGCTTCCTCTATCCTGTTTTTACTTTCTATCTTATGTATTTCAGAGAATATTATATATTAAGTTTCAGACCTTGTATTCTCACTGAGTATCTCATGTACTCATGAAAACCATATTTTGGGAGATATTTCTAGTTTCATGTATTAAGTATTTTAAGAGTTGTCAGTACTTTTTGTTGTCCTATACTTTTCCGTATTGCTTATTAATCATATTATCTTGAATGTACGGGGTTTGCCTACGAGTTCAGGGTAGGTACCCTCATGACACAAATAGAATTTTGAGTCGTGACAAATTGGTATCAAAGCACTAGGTTCATTGGTCTCATGAGTACAAGAGCGATGTCTAGTAGAGTCTTGTGGATCTTTATGTAGATGTTCGTACCTATCTTCGAGAGGCTATAGGACATTTAAAAAAGTGTGTTTCTTTCATTCTATTTGTGAGTTTTTGACTTTATTGAATTCTAAATCTCTTTTGTTTCTCTCTTTCTCACAGATGGTGAGGACTCGCTTAGCCGCAGGAAGAGATCAAGTGCCCGCACCTACACCTTTTACTAGGGTGGTGCGCGGGGTAGGGGAAGAGGGCGAGGTAGAGGTAGACCTCAAGTTACAACACTAGCTCGAGGTCGAGCACCATCAGCTTCTCAGGCCCGTATTAGGGAAGAGTCTACAGAGCTGGAGGTTATTCTGGAGGATGATCAGGTCTCGATTGATGAGGATGACCAAGGTTAGGCTGATGGGGCAGAGCTTTCTCAGGCGCCCCTAGATTTTATTGCTACACCGGTAGTTCTGGACACTCTGGTTCGTATGATGAGCTTTCTTGAGACTATAGCTTAATGTTATTCTACCAGTCACTTTTGATGGATCATAGACTAGGGTTGGAGGATAGACTCCTGATCATATGGCTATGCCCGAATTTTAGACACTAGGGATTCAGCCAGCCCCTATTGGGGTTTCTCATTTCTTAGGCATGACAGTCCTGGTCTTGCTTTTCCTTCATCTATACAACCCACGATGTCCGTGGAGGAATAGAAGATGTTTGAACAGTTTAGGAAGTTGGATCCTCCTAGATATGATGGAGACCTAGAGGATGATGCTTATGAGTTCTTGATTAGCTGTCATGAGAGGTGGCACAACCTCTGCTTAGTGGAGTCTCGTGGAGTGGATTACACTATTTTTTGTAGATGATTGGACCTACCAAGTAGTGGTGGAGGTCATATATTAAGACCAAACCAGCAGGGTCCCCTCTTCTTACTTGGGTTTCATTTACTTAGCATTTCTTAGAGAAGTTTGTGTCTCATAGTGTTAGAGAGAGGAGGAAGGCTCATTTCGAGGGGTTATGCCAGGGGCATATGAATATGATAAAGTACGAGACAGTAGTCCATGCTTTTTCTAGCCATGCCTTAATTATTCTTCCTGATGAGACTGAGAGGGTGAGGAGGTTCCCTAATGGGTTGATTTGTCCTCTTCGTTTGATTGCATCATAGATGACTGCCACATGTTCCACCTTCTAGCAGATTGTTGATGCATTTTAAGAGGTTGAGTTTATTAGACATGAGGATTATAAAGAGCGAGTGGTCAAGAGGCCTCGTTTTAGCACTCATATGATTGCCTTATCTAGAGGTAGGGGTCATTATAGCGGAGGTCATCACCGTTCGAGTGATAGGCCAGTTATTGAAACCATGTCTGCATCTGAGGGAGGATAGTCGGTGCGTACTTATGGTTCGAGATATCTGACTTCGAGTTCTTTCCGACCATCTAGTCATAGTGGGCATTCTGGTGCCGGTTCTTCTTCTTAGCCATCAGTAGTTCCTAGAGGGTGTTATGAGTGTGGTGACCTTGGGCATTTTAAGAGGGATTTTCTTAGACTTAGGCGTGGTGGACAACACCAGGGTTCTCAGGCTTCCAATTTAAGGGTAGTGGGACGAACTGGTTAGAGGCGGGTCCTAAGGTACTAGAGGTGGTTCTCATGGTGGCAGGGGTGACCCTTAGTCAGGTAGATGTGTTGCTTAGTCCGGCTAATGTGGTGGTTTTGGAGGTACTTAGACTTAGGGTGATCGTGCTTATTTCTATGCATTCCCAAGCAGATCTGAGGTAGAGTCCTTTGATGCAGTCATCATAGGTATTCTTTCAGATTGCCGTTGTCCTGCTACAATTTTATTTGATCCAGGCTCTACATATTCTTATGTGTCTGCCTACTTTGCTTTGAGTTTGGATTTGATGTGTGATTCCATAGCCATGCCTATTCATGTTTCTACTCCTATTGGGGATTCTATAATGGTAGACTGGGTATATCATGGTTATGTAGTTACTTTGATAGGATATAATACTCAGGTACGCTTGAAAGATCTAGATCTGGTAGATTTTGATGTTATTTTTGGTATGGATAAGTTATCCCTGTATCATGCGATCTTGGAATGTCATGCCAAGACAGTTACTTTAGACATGCCAGATATTTCTCGATCAGTAAAAAAATGCTCTTAGTCAGTATCCAAAAAAGGTGATCTCATTTATTAAGCCTCAAAAGATGGCGGAGAAGGGGTGCGTCTCTTATTTGGCTTATAATTTGGACACGAGTGCGGAGACTCCTCCATTAGAGTCAGTTCCAATAGTGAGAGAGTATCCAAAGGTGTTTCCTACAGATCTTCCCAGTGTTCCACCGGATCTCGACATCGACTTTTGTATTGATTTAGAGCTGGACATTCAGCCTATTTCTATTCTTCCATATTGGATGGCACCGGATGAGTTGAGAGAGTTGAAAGATCAATTGCAAGATCTTTTGAGTGAGGGGCTTATTCAACCCAGTGTTTCTCCTTGGGGTGCTCATGTGTCGTTTGTGAAGAAGAAGGACGAGACTATGCACATGCGTATCTATTATTGGTAATTGAACAAGGTGACTATCAAGAAAAAGTACCTGATACCTCGCATTGATGACTTATTTAATTAGCTTCAGGGTGCTTCAGTCTTTTCCAAGATTGATTTGAGGTCCGGTTAGCATCAGTTGGAGATTAGGGTAGAGGATGTTCCTAAGATGACTTTTTAGACTCGCTATGGGCATTATGAGTTCTTGGTGATGTCATTTGGGTTGACTAATGCGCCCACAACCTTTATGGAGTTGATGAATATGGTGCTCAGACCTTACTTAGATTTATTTGTGATTGTTTTTATTGATGATATTTTGATCTATTCTCGAAGTAAGGAGAGCACGAGAAGCATTTGAGGATCGTGCTTAGTATTCAAAAGGAAAAGCAGCTTTATGCCAAATTTTCAAAGTGTGAGTTATGGCTAAGTTCGGTAGCATTCTTGGGGCATGTAGTGACTATGGATGGTATAATGGTAGATCCCAAAAATATTAAGGCGATTCGGGATTGGATTCGGCATACTTCGGTCACTGAGGTTAAGAGTTTTGTTGGCCTAGCGAGTAATTATCAGTGTTTTGTGGAGGGGTTTTCATCCATTGCAGCCCCGTTGACTAGATTGACCCAGAAGGAGGTAGTGTTTTAGTGGTATGAGGAGTATGAGGTGAGCTTCCAAAAGCTCAAGACTTTATACTACCGCCCCGATTTTGACCTTACAAGTTGAGGGAGAGAGCTTTACGGTTTATTATGATGATTCTAGGGTAGGTCTTGGGTGTGTGTTGATATAAAAGGGAAAGGTGATAGCTTATGCTTCTAGGCAATTTAAAGTACATGAGAAGAATTACCCCATCTATGACTTGGAGTTGGCGGCGAATGTATTTACCTTGAAGATTTGGAGGCACTATCTCTATATGGTGCATTGTGAGGTATTCACGGATCCTCACAATCTTCAGTACATATTTAATCAAAAGGATCTCAATTTGAGGCAGTGTAGGTGGTTGGAGATACTTAAGGATTATGACATGGCTATCTTGTATCACCCGGGCAATTTATGTCAGTTACGTATCTTCCATCGTTGTCGGTATATGATGCCTATGAGAGTACGTTTTGTACTCATACTACACTTGCTGCATTTATTTTGAATGAAGATACAACACCATCTACCAATTCAGGACCACATGGTTCAGTCCCGAGTTGGAGGATCAGTGTCTTCGGGGTGAGCATGCTTCTTCACAACACGCCTAGGATACCATTCTTATTCATGTCTTTTATTGTGTTCGGAAGATATTTTCAGACTATTAAGACTTATTATTTCAATTTTTAGTGCTCTTGTATTACAAACTAGATTATGGGGTTGTAATAACTAGATTATCAGATTGGTTTCTTTATTTATGTTATGATAAGACAGATTTACAACTATTCTTATTATTCTGCTTTTGCTTTATCTCTATATTGTTAATGTTTTGGGAAGTGGTTCTCCTATCGGTGGGAAAAATGTAGGTGCCACCATGACGCACGAAAGGGGTTGTGACAATCGGGCATCCAAACCCACAAAGATTCCACCTTTTAGTTATTTAGAGCAGTTATAGTGATAAAGATTTAATCTTTCCCTCAATTAAGGCTCACATACTCATAAAGATGCCACTTTATCATCGATTAAGACAAATTTAGTCATAAAGACCCGACCTTTACATTATTTAGGGCATTATATTAATAAAGATTCGATCTTTCCATACCTTACGATGAGTATTTATCATAAAGGTCTCACCTCTCCACATTCTAAATCAAGAAAAGCCATAAAGGTTATATCCTTCTTTCATTTAAAGCGATTGTAATCATTAAGATCCCACCTTTATATCACCCAAGGCGCATGCAACATGAAATCAAACAAACAAGTATGAATGACATGAATGCAAGTGAAATGTATGCTATGCGATAGTCGTATACATCCGATATACACACACTTATGCAATAGGTTTCACGTGACCTATGGGGATGCATGCGGTCCATATATCCACCTAGAACCATTTCTCATCGAGTATCTGCCCATAGGCTATAATATCATCCGATACAGGCTTGAAACCCGAGCCAACCATAATATCATCTGTTGTAGGCATGCAACCCGAGCCAACTATATGCAAGTGTACATATGCATGAGATACCACATGAAATCGTCAGTACATAATGAATGTGATAAGAAATGATGCCATAGAAGGTAAGCCTTAATTCAACTCTTTACCGTTCATCTCACCCGGTTCATGTACCATATCCAACACCCGACCTCCTAGGCCCCATTTCTCATATTTTATTATTTAAATGACAATAATATCATGAATGAATAAAATGAATATACTCTCTCATAGTTTAGATTAGATGTGGAGTGATGAAGGCCAGATAAGTCAATATTCATAACTGTCAACCACAATGGCTATCATAGCCCAAATAAACAACAATCATACGAACCTAAATGGATTTATCTACCATCTTCATGTCCTTAAGGCAAAACACACAATCTCCGTCAAAAGTATAACTACTTTTTATTTTAATTACCTATACAAATACATCGGTACCCGCATAAGTGCTCGCCACCTCATGAGTACGGGAACTCTAATTCCCCATTACGCCCCTTAATGAATTAAACCAACACATAACACTACATAAGGAATCTAGTAAGTCTCAACTTGCCTTATATTTGAAGTCTCATAACTCACGAAGGGATTGCCCTTCGTCAATGTCTCCAAACGATACCAATCTCAATCCGAGCGAAGATTAAGCCTTCCAAAAGCTCTACCGCATCTAAAATAGCCAAACGAGTTCAATCTAGTCAAAATAGTAATCTACAGATTTAGGCGAGTCAAATAATACCCATATTGCTATACTTTATTTCAAAATCCAAAAATGAACCCAAAAAGCTAATCCCTTGCCTTGAAGAACAAAACAATAATTTTGTTGTAAAATCGAGTTACCCATAGCCCATAGGTTCTAAATCTATAAAATCAACTAATGTCATTCATGAATTGTCCCTCAATTCAAAGATTTATAATTTCCTAACTTTGGGTCTCAAAAACCCCAATTTCTATAATCCAAATATGGATAAAATTGATAACGCGTAAAACTAATTATAGGGTAACACTAAATAAAAGTTAGACACTTACACTATTCGAATACGAGAATGTAACCAACAAAATTGCCTAAAACCGAGCTTTAGAATTCAAAATATGAGCAAAATACAATGAAAATCCCGATCTGCATTTTTAAAAACTGTTCCTGCAATTTTTCTTCATCACGATCACGACACGCCACATCACGATCATGAAGCACAATAGACACCAGAAAATTCTAATTTTTGTTTCAGATCTTCGATTCAACACCCAAAACTCTTCCGGAACCTCCCGAACACAAACCAAATATGTATTTTAGTCATAAAACACGTTATGGAGCTGCTCGCGCACTCTAAACACCCTAAAATGTTATTTTCACTCGATGTTAATCGTGGTCAACCAATGACCCAAATCACACTCGACCCCCTCCCCCAAGACCCTAACCAATGACTCGACTAAGTTATAAATCACATTTCGGACCTAACAGAATCGACGAAACTTCAAATAAGGCGCATTACCCAAAAGACTTTTTGTCAAACTTCTTCCTTTATTTAACTTAAGATCATCCAATTTTACTAAAATTGATTCGAAACTTACCTTATTGCCACAAAAATTGCGTCACCCATACCCGCAAGTGATAAATACCTAGATGAAGCTAGGGGAAGGATATTCTCGAGAAAACAAATTCAAAAGCTCAAAACGACCAAACGGATCGTTACACGATCATAAGGAAATTATAATTTTTTTGATTTGTATTATGTTAATCTACTGTACTCTTTCAGAGATAAAAAAATATTCTTTTCAGAAATAAAAATGTATTCTTTTCAGAAATAAAAATGTATTCTTTTCAGAAATAAAAAAAGTGCGGATGTTTTCATCATCTAGTAACCCTAAAGAGGGTAGGAATATAGATGATATATTAATAAAGTTTTATCTAAGTTTATCAAATAATAAGCATGTAGTAAGGAAGCGGGTAGTATCAACTCAAAATTCATTTTTAAATAAAAGTCTATAATCTTTAACCTATATGAACATCATAATTACATAGTTTAACATTTATCAAGATCATAATTAAAAACACATAGTCTAGAAATCATACGTCTTAATCAGAATTTCAGATCACCAGAGATCTCAACCCACCCTTGGCCATGCTTCCTTTCTTCTTCCACCGAAATTGTGGGATAACAAGCTTAGGTGCCTGGGAGTTCTCAACAGACTATCTTCTAAAATTCTTATCAAGGTGTAGGTTTAAAGACTAATATGGTTCTAATTATAATCTTTCAAAGTGTTTTATCTCTGGTATTATGATATTATAATTGATCTGGATTATAGACTAAGGAGGGGGTTTAGCTAGACATAGAGAGTTTTCAAACAAAAATTTGTATAGAAAGTTTTCGAATGAATGATACGGTTACAAGAGGCTCTTTATATAGATAACCTCGGCTGATAAGATGACAAAATTGCTTTCTCAAAAGTCATAAAGTAAATAGTAATGTCTTTTCCAAAAGTCTGAAGTGCTACAGTTTGTCTGCTATGATTGCCTGATATTTTTAAAGTTTTTGTCTTTGTTGTAGTGTTTTTTCGAGGCTGTCTCTTTCTTCTTTTGTCCTTTTTCTTCAGTTGCTTTCCAGGTGTCCTTCTTGATAATATCTTCTTGACATGAGTTGATATCTCTGTCAGATTCTCTTGCTATTGTCTTCCTTGTCATTCTCTTGATAATTGTTTTTTTGTTTTTGAATGATACAGTTTGTACTACTTGGTAGTACGTAATAATAAATGGTAGTAAATTGGGCTGCAAGTAGTAAAACTACAAACTCCCTATCAGAGTAGTAAATTGGGTTGCAAATAGTAAAACTACAGGCTCCCTATCAGAGTAGTAAATTAGGCTGCAAGTAGTAAAACTACAGGCTCCCTATCAGAGTAGTAAATTGGGGCTGCAAGTAGTAAAACTACATGCTCTCTATCAGAGTAGTAAATTAGGATTCAAGTAGCAAAGCTACATGATCCCTATCAAAGTAGTAATTTCTCACATTCTTATGCAAAAAGATCAGAATTCCCTTCTTTTTTATTGTATTAGTAATAGTAGTAGGTCTAGTATTTATTACAGGCCTTCTATTTTGTCCAATTGTCCTTTGGTATTGGTCAATCGTTTCTTTTTCATGTTTATATTTCAGGTTTATAATTATGTCATGCATTTCTGTTAGTTTCATGGTATCTTGTGTCATAATGTCATTGTTGTAATACAAGGTGATAATGTCTTCCACTGCTCCTCCTTTCAAGTCGCCAATAATACATGCCTTCTTTGTTCGTAACATATCCTCTATTATGGTTTTCAAGGTTAATAATTCAAATGTTCTTTTTGCACTGAGCCACTCTTGGAATTTCTTCAAAGTGCACGGTATTTTCATGTTCAAATTTTCATCATCTCCGCTGATAGTACTATTTTTTCCTGTCTTGAATATTTGACATATCACAATGGGTTTTCCTGTTAGATCTGTTGATGTATCAAATATTTGTATTCCATATACTCCTTTTCCGAATGATTCCATCATGAGTTTTGTAGATTCTACAATAATACTTGGTAATCTGGCAATGTTGTACATGTTCTCATCCACTATTAGTTTATCAATAAAACCATAAGTGAATAATTTTGATACTATTTCCGGGTTATCTTGTTCACTGCACAAGAATCTGGGATACTTGCTCAGTTTAGCACTGCGTAAAATATGAGGGTTAGTCTTATAATCATAAAATTTATTGATCTTTTCATAAGCACTAATATATTCAGGTGTAAATTTTAGTTTGTCGGCCATTGATACTGTTGATGAAGAAGATGCTATTGAAGATAGTATAGTTGCCAGTTTTGATACAAATGGTGCCAAATTTTTAGTAGTAGGGTTTTTGTTTTTTCAGGTGTAGTGATAGGTAATTTGGATTGGGTTTTATTTTGTAAAGTTTTCAGGGTTATCAAGTCTTGTATGGCATCTCTGAGTTGGTTTATAAGATTTATTTTCTTGTAATCTGGATATTAAGATTTCATTAGTTTGTATAATGGAATCTATGACGTTGGTAATATATTCTTCAAGGTTATCACTGTTGATCGACATTGTTATATTTGCTAAGAAAATCAGCTAAAATATTTTTAGTTCCAGATATATTCTTAACAATAAAATCATAACAACAAAAGAATGATTGTCATTTTCTCCTTGTATTCAATTCTGGTAAAGGATATATCTTGTTTGTAATAAAAGCTCTTACCTGTGTGTTGTCGGTTCTAACAACAAAATTTACTGGTAATAAGTGGTAATGAAATCTCTTTATTCCAAATTTTACTGCTAATAATTCTTTCTCATTAATATGATAATTTTTCTCATTTGATTTTCATGTTCCTCCTCCATATCCACAAATTAGTGGTTTCTCTTTATCTATATCATATTTATCATATGCTATGAGGACTGCTCCCTATCCTATAACACTAGTGTCAGTAAAAAGTTCTAGTTGATCTTTTTCTATTGGTATTCTATGCTTTGGTAATGTTTTTACCTTTTCTTTGATTTCTTTTATAGCTTTAGTATGTTATTGTTTCCATTCAAAGGTTTCTTTGTTAATTCTTGTAATGGCTTTCTTAAGAGTGGTGAATCCTTTATATGGTCTGACGCATAGTTTATTACTCCTAAGAACTGTTGTACTTCTTTTTTACTTTCTAGCTTATCTTTGAAATTCCTTATCTTTGTTATATTGTGTTCTTGTAGTTATAATCCTTCATTATCTATTATATATTCTAAATATTCAATATTATTTTTAAAGATTTCAAATTTCTTTTGAGATAATAGTATTATGTGTTGTTTTATAGTTACTATAAATTCTTCTAGATGTTTTATATGATCTTCTAGATTATCGCTAAATATTAATATGTCGTCAACATATACTATACAAAATTCTGTTAATTTTCTAAACACTTGGTCCATTCTTCTATGAAATATTTGTGGTGCATTCTTTAATCCAAAGGATGGTACATTTCATTCAGTGTCCTTGAGGGGCACTAAAGGCTGTTAAAGATTTTGATTCCTTTATTAATTTTATTTGCCAAAATTCACTTTTACAATCAAACTTACTAAACCATTTTTTATTTCCTAATCTGTTAATAAGGTTTCTTTTATATGGTAAAAAATATCCATCAAATAGTGTCTTTTTATTTAGTTCTTTATAATCAATTATCATTCTAGCTTTTCCTCTTTTTTGTTCACTATTTTCCTTACTTAAAAGGCTGGGCTACTATGTGGGCTTTTACTTTCTTGTATCATTTTTAATTCTAGTAATTCTTTTAATTGGGTTTCAAATTCTTTTTGATCTGTTGGACTATATATAATAGGTTTGGATCTAATTATATCATTTTTATTTATTAGCTTAATTTCTGCATATATTTTTTCTTTTCCCCATAGTTGATTGGATTTTCTCCAAAGTTCATTTTTAGTATATTAAGATATTTTTCTTTTAATAGTTGTAGGTTATTATTCCTATCGGTTTTTATAATACATAATCTTAATGTATGTATTGGTAATATTCTTTTTAATATTATCCATTTATTACAAGGTGTTTGTAAGCTAAAAGTATTGCTATCTATAACTTGTGTCTTAAAGTAATCTATGAAGTTGTTTCCTAATAATACATGTTGTTTCATATTATTTAATTGATATATTATTGGTAATCTGAATATTGTTTTTTCTAATACAATTCTCATGTTTTCTGCTACCACATCTAATTCTTTTGATTGTTCATTAAATCATGATACTCTTGCTCTATGTGACCTGGTTCTCTTCCACCTGTGTGATTCTAATACATTTTTTCTAGCTAAGCATAAATCTGCTCCGCTATCAATAAAGATTTTTTGTTTTATCATTTTATTAGGCTTATATTCTATATGGGCTTCTATATAGATTGCTACAATTTTATTAGGTATTAGTATTTTGTCTGATATCCATTTCCCTTAATCTTTGTTGGATATTTTCATCTTGTTCTAATTCTCTTACCTCTTGGCGAATGTTTTCATCTTCCATTATTTCTTCTATATTCCTTCTTATTCTAATAAGTTGCCAATTTATCTCACTTAATCTTTCTCTTATTCTACTAAGTTTTGTAGTAACCTTGTTATATCTATCATTATAATATTTATTTCCTGTTTTACTTGTAGTTGTAGTTGTAACAAGCTTATAGCGAACATGTTGTTCACATTGTATCCACTAATTTCTTTCTTCTAATAGTTTTCTTTTTTCTTTTTCTTGTACGTTCATTTTACTCAGAACTACTTTCACTACCTGAGTGTTGGTTAATAAATTTAATATTTTCTAATTCCGATTCACTTTCTACATCAGTTTGACTGACATAAAAGTCTTCGTATTCATATCATTTATCATTATCTTCTCTGATAAGTTGTAAACTCATTATAAATTGTGTCGTATTTATATATTTTACTCCTTTTTCTTTAGCTTTGGGCATTTATTAGCATAATGTCCTTTTTTATTACAATTCCAACATTTACATTCTTTAACCTTCTCTGCTTCTACAGGTTTCACATATTTTCTTTTTCTAAATTTTCTCTTGTATCTAAATTTCTTCCTGGTTTCAGGGGTATTTTTATATCTTTTAAATCTCTTTTTCCTATAAGGTTTTTAATAAGAATTGTTATTATAATTCGGTTTGTTATTATAATTTTTATAATTATTATTTCTCCTATATTTTTTTGTTTGATATCTTTTATTGATTTTCTTATATTTCCTTTCTTTTCTTTTATCATCACATCCAAATACTAATATTCTTTCTGTGAATCCACAAATTTCTCTTAATCCTATTTTCTTATCTTTTTTAATATTTTGTTGCATTCTAAATTCTTCGCATTTTCTCATTAAATATGCTCTTAGTACTCTTGTTCTTTTTCCTAATATGTTTTCTTTTGGTTCTAGTTGGGTATATTCTTTTGATACTTCAGTGTTATAAAGTGTTGGCAAGTGGTCATACTAAAGTTGTTGATATATTAAACCTTCTTGTGGTAAGAATCTTGCTTCATAAAAGAACTTACTAAAACTAATTGTATATTCTGGTAATTTATTAATCTTACAACATTTCATATTATTCAAATTCATTACTATTTCAGTTTTTCTTTCTGAATGTACGTTTTTTCTCTAGCTACTAACCATCTTTCTCCTAAGTACTTCTCCTCTTAATTGGTATGCTATAGATTCTATACTATATGCTACTTTTCCAATAAATGTTTTAGATATTAATTCATACATGTATTTTAAGTTTATTGTGTGTGTAGAGTTCATTAGTTCTATATACATTCTAATATTCCAATCAGTTATCCTTCTTCCTATTTCTTGTTCATCATAAACATTATCTAGGTCTAGAAAATATCCATTATAGTTTACTCCTTGTGCCATTATCCTACAAATTCTTTAAATTCGGCTTGTTGTCCTATTGGTATGTGGTTTGGTAATCTAGTCTATTTTCTTGTTATTATTTTTAAATTAGGGTCTATTAATTCTTCTTCAGGATAATCATTTGCATCTTCATTTAGGGAAATGGATATCAGACAAAATACTAATACCTAATAAAATGGTAGCAATCTATATAGAAGCTCATATAGAATATAAGCCTAACAAAATGATAAACCAAAAAATCTTTATTGATAGCGGAGCAGATTTATGCTTAGCTAGAAAAAATGTATTAGAATCACACAGGTGGAAGAGAACCATGTCACATAGAGCAAAAGTATCATGATTTAATGAACAATCAAAAGAATTAGATGTGGTAGCAGAAAACATGAGAATTGTATTAGGAAAAACAATATTCAGATTACCAATAATATATCAATTAAATAATATGAAACAACATGTATTATTAGGAAACAACTTCATAGATTACTTTAAGACACAAGTTATAGATAGCAATACTTTTAGCTTACAAACACCTTGTAATAAATGGATAATATTAAAAAGAATATTACCAATACATACATTAAGATTATGTACTATAAAAACCGATAGGAATAATAACCTACAACTATTAAAAGAAAAATATCTTAATATACTAAAAATGAACTTTGGAGAAAATCCAATCAACTATGGGGAAAAGAAAAAATATATGCAGAAATTAAGCTAATAAATAAAAATGATATAATTAGATCCAAACCTATTATATATAGTCCAACAGATCAAAAAGAATTTGAATCCCAATTAAAAGAATTACTAGAATTAAAAATGATACAAGAAAGTAAAAGCCCACATAGTAGCCCAGCCTTTTAAGTAAGGAAAATAGTGAACAAAAAAGAGGAAAAGCTAGAATGATAATTGATTATAGAGAACTAAATAAAAAGACAATATTTGATGGATATTTTTTACCATATAAAAGAAACCTTATTAACAGATTAGGAAATAAAAAATGGTTTAGTAAGTTTGATTGTAAAAGTGAATTTTGGCAAATAAAATTAACAAAGGAATCAAAATCTTTAACAGCCTTTAGTGCCCCTCAAGGACACTGAATGAAATGTACCATCCTTTGGATTAAAGAATGCACCACAAATATTTCATAGAAGAATGGACCAAGTGTTTAGAAAATTAACAGAATTTTGTATAGTATATGTTGACGACATATTAGTATTTAGCGATAATCTAGAAGATCATATAAAACATCTAGAAGAATTTATAGTAACTATAAAACAACACATAATACTATTATCTCAAAAGAAATTTGAAATCTTTAAAAATAATATTGAATATTTAGAATATATAATAGATAATGAAGGATTATAACTACAAGAACACAATATAACAAAGATAAGGAATTTCAAAGATAAGCTAGAAAGTAAAAAAGAAGTACAACAGTTCTTAGGAGTAATAAATTATGCGTCAGACCATATAAAGGATTCACCACTCTTAAGAAAGCCATTACAAGAATTAACAAAGAAACCTTTGAATGGAAACAATAACATACTAAAGCTATAAAAGAAATCAAAGAAAAGGTAAAAACATTACCAAAGCATAGAATACCAATAGAAAAAGATCAACTAGAACTTTTTACTGACACTAGTGTTATAGGATAGGGAGCAGTCCTCATAGCATATGATAAATATGATATAGATAAAGAGAAACCACTAATTTGTGGATATGGAGGAGGAACATGAAAATCAAATGAGAAAAATTATCATATTAATGAGAAAGAATTATTAGCAGTAAAATTTGGAATAAAGAGATTTCATTACCACTTATTACCAAAGAAATTTTGTTGTTAGAACCCACAACACACAGGTAAGAGCTTTTATTACAAACAAGATATATCCTTTACCAGAATTGAATACAAGGAGAAAATGACAATCATTCTTTTGTTGTTATGATTTTATTGTTAAGAATATATCTGGAACTAAAAATATTTTAGCTGATTTTCTTAGCAAATATAACAATGTCGATCAACAGTGATAACCTTGAAGAATATATTACCAACGTCATAGATTCCATTATACAAACTAATGAAATCTTAATATCCAGATTACAAGAAAATAAATCTTATAAACCAACTCAGAGATGCCATACAAGACTTGATAACCCTGAAAACTTTACAAAATAAAACCCAATCCAAATTACCTATCACTACACCTGAAAAAACAAAAACCTACTACTAAAAATTTGGCACCATTTGTATCAAAACTGGCAACTATACTATCTTCAATAGCATCTTCTTCATCAACAGTATCAATGGCCGACAAACTGAAATATACACATGAATATATCAGTGCTTATTAAAAGATCAATAAATTTTATGATTATAAGACTAACCCTCATATTTTACGCAGTGCTAAACTGAGCAAGTATCCCAGATTCTTGTGCAGTGAACAAGATAACCCGGAAATAGTATCAAAATTATTCACTTATGGTTTTATTGATAAACTAATAGTGGATGAGAACATGTACAACATTGCCAGATTACCAAGTATTATTGTAGAATCTACAAAACTCATGATGGAATCATTCGGAAAAGACTAATGGAACAATAAAATAAGTTAAGAGAACTTAGAGAACTTAGAATGATAGCAGATAAACTCCTTACATTTAATAGAGATATAAACCAACATATAGTAAGTTGCAGAATAAGTATAGATCTAATAAAAGAAAAAGATCATCGTTTACAAAAAAATTCTAAACAAATATATGAACAGGAAGAAACTATTAAAGAATTAAAAAATAGAATAACATTAAAAGACGAAAAGTTGAGACAAAAGGAAGAAGAAAACTTGAAACTGTTGGAGGAAAAATTAAGAGAAATAATCAGAAAAGATAATGAATTAAAAGATCTAAATGTTATTATAGAAGAACAATATACGTACATCAACCTATTAAAATATGGATAAAGGAAAAAAAAATAGTAGACGACTCTAAAGAAACATATTATCAGATGAATACATATGAAAGAAGATCAACACAAACATTAAGCTTTAAGCCAGAAACATATCAGAAGATACAAGATGAAAAAGAGGAATTATCTATTAAGAAAATATTTAAAACAAAATGGTTTGAAAGAAATAAGATATATAGCACACAAGTATGAAAATATACTAGATAAAATGAGTGTAAATGGTTGAACAAAAATAAACTTGATAACAGATGAAGTAATAAAAAGAGAGTTAGCAAAACTATCTACTAGAGAAGCTAGAAAATATAGAAACATATACTTTGGAGGAGTAGAATTTACTATAAAAATATACTTTCAGAAAAACATAGATACACCTATACAAATATACATATTAGATGATAGGATATTAGAAAATTTACAAGATGCTTTAATATCAGTAATAAAAGAAAATTTAATATATCAAAAACTAAAATTTACGATACAACCAGACTTTAGCATATCATTAAAAGATGAACACAAAGACTTAGCCTTAACACTATATTACAAACTAGATGGAATAACAATTCCACCAGGAAGTAAAGTCATAAGTATTGAAACAAAAATGATATATGCCATAACCGGAAACCACCATATAAAGAAACAACATGAAATGAATATATTAGTACCAAGAATGTACAAAAAATATTAGAACAGTAGAACATAAAGAAAATTCCAAAATAACTATACTAGAAGAAATATATATGGATTTTAATACCAGAACCCTTACACCATCAAAAAGATTAATACCAATAATAGAAGGATCTAGATTGAGTATTACAAGAGAATCGATAATGTCACAACAGACTAGCGTTATACAACCTAGATATTAGATTTAATAAATATAAACACAAATAGATTGAAGGTTAAGGTAATAATATTTAAAGGTATGATAAGAACAGATTGTATAGCTGAAATAAATACTGGAGCTATTAAAATTTTTATACATATAAATAAGATTAATGAAAATGATTGTGATTTAATAGACCCACAAACTTATAATTATCCTGAAAATGAAAGAGAAATAATAATTACTAAAAGTATTAATTTAAGATTCAAAATCAAAGATTTAGAATATAAGATAAATATAGGAGTAATAGAATATGACATTTTCAATGAACTACTTTTAGAAAGTGACTTTTTAACCATGATAAATTATAAGATAAATAATAACGGAATTGAAATAAATGATCAAGGAAAAACAAGATTCGTAAATAAAGTATGAATATACAAAGAGAAATAATAGCGAAAAAATAGAAATTAAAGGTAATAAGGACAACTTTATCAGAAGAGATATTTTCCCAACTAAAATATTTAAAATACAAGGCATAAGAAATAAAATTAGGAGAAAATATAAAACAATTAGAACAACAATGTGATAAATTTGATAAAATATGGATAGATACGGGAAATGGGTGGAAAAAGAGAATAAATAATCCTGACTAATCCTAATGAAAAAATTAATGCGTTATGGGAAGAAATAATAGTAAATGAAAAAATGAAAAATACATTGATAATAATGGATGAAATAAAAGAAAATCAAACCCAAATACAACAAGTGATAAGAGAAGAATTGACTAACCTATGGAATGTATCTGAAATACCAACGTTTAAGATAATATTAGAAAAACATAATATGTTAATAGAATAGAAAAAACAAAGGTAAACAAGCAGCAGGAGATAATGAACCAAGTACAAGTAAAGAAAATACAATAATTAGTACTACTACACAACAACCAGAATTAGTACCAATAGATGCGTGGAGAAGAACTAAACAACCTATAATGGTAGACATTAGTAAAATAAAACAAAAATTATCCACATAAGTAGAAAAAACATTGGATAGTCTAGCGATATTAAATAAAAAAGGACAATTTTAATAGAAAAACAAGAACCTAGTGTACCCAGTGTACTTACGTTTTTAAAAAACAATGGCAAAAAGATAATAGAAAAAGAAAGATACAAGTACGAACCTATAAGGGAAAGAACACCAAAAGAAGATAAAAATTCAAAAGAAGAAAATATTTAATTAAAATACACAGAAAAAATAACCTATGAATATTTAAACCTAAAACTAGATAAACAAGAACAACAAATATCTGAATTAAAAACAGATAATACAAAATTGAGATCATATAATAACGAAGAATGGTATGATAAGTATAAAAAATATAAACACAAATTTAAAGATACGTATAAAATATTAAAGGAAACCAAAGTGGAATTAAAACAAACAAAAGAAGAATTAAATAAGGTAAAACAAGAATTAGAAGAATTAAAAGAGAAAATGCAAATCCTTAGAGAACAAATAAGAAAGTTAAAAGGAAAAAAGAAAGTAAGGAAAAATACTAAAACAAGTGATGAAAGTACAACTAGTAGTAATGAAAAAACTGATAGTGACTTAGACAAAGATAACAACAATAAATTAACTAACCAAGAAATACAAGTAGTAGAATTTATAGAAGAAGTAGAGAACCAAAAAACTCAGAAATAGTAAAAGAAAACAACCAGATAATAGAAGCTTTACAAAAAATGAAAAGAGTAAATGCAATCATAGAAGAAGAACCTGAAAGTGAAGTAGAAGATGAATTTAATAGACCTATAGAAACAGAAATAGAAACAGATGATGTAATAAATGAAGATGCAAACGATTATCTTGAAGAAGAATTAGTAGACCCTAATTTACAAATAATAACAAGAAAATGGACTAGATTAACAAACCACATACCAGTAGGACAACAAGCCGAATTTAAAGAATTTGTAGGATCAATGGCACAAGGAGTAAACTCCAATGGATATTTTCTAGACCTAGATAATTTTTATGATGAACAAGAAATAGGAAGAAGAATAACTGATTGAAATCTTGGAATGTATATAGCACTAATGAACTCAACACAAACAGAAAACTTAGAATACATGTATGAATTAATATCTAAAACATTAATTGGAAAAGTAGCATATTGGATAGAATCTATAGCATACCAATTAAGAGGAGAAGTATTTAGCCATGCAACATATTTGAAATCTATGTTAATAATATTTGATATTATACTAAAAAGAGAATTTTTAGGAGAAAGATGGTTAGTAGCTAGAGAAAACGTACATGCAGAAAGAAAATTTAAATAGTAATGAATTTGAATAATATGAAATGTTGTAAGATTAATAAATTACTAGAATATACAATTAGTTTTAGTAAGTTCTTTTATGAAGCAAGATTCTTACCACAAGAAGGTTTAATATATCAACACTTTTATTATGACCACTTGCCAACACCTTATAACACTGAAGTATCAAAAGAATATACCCAACTTGGAAGTAGTGTCTAAGTTTGAATGCAACAAATAAATATGTTAAGTTTGTGTTGAGTCTAATTATTCTAAGCATCCTTACAAATCTGTTAACAGGAAAACTAATCCATTAGAAATAATTCATACAGACATTAAGTCAATGTCATCTCACGGTGGAAAGAAGTATTTCATAATATTTATTGATGACATAATATTTATTGATGATTTTACGCGGTGTTGCCATGCCTACTTACATAATAGTAAATATGAAGCAATAGATGCATTCAAGAGATACTAAAATTGGGTTGAAATACAACTTGACAAAAAGACCAAAATGATAAGAAGTGATAATTGTGGTGAATATGAATCTTTTTTTGAAGAAGTATGTTTGAAGATGGTATTATTCATCAAGAAACTGCTCCATACACACCACAATCCAATGAGATTGTGGAAATAAATAATCAAATATTAAAAGAGATGATGAATGCCTTATTGATAAGTTCTAGATTACCACATAACTTGTAGGGGGAGGCTTTACTTACAGTCAACCGAACACTCAACCGAGTACTCTATAGAAATATACAGTCCATTTCATATGAAATATGAAAATAAGAAAAACCCAACTTGAAATACTTTAAAGTGTGGGGGTATTTGGAAAAGGTGTAGGTTCTTATGCTAAATTTAGACCAAAAACCATTGACTGTATTTTCATTGGATATGCCACTAATAGTAAACACATGTCGATTTTTGGTGTACGAATCAGACAATTCTGACATTCATACCAATACTATAATAGAATCAAATAATATTGAATTTTTTAAAACTACTTATCTTTATAAAAGAGAATGTGAGCCATATGATAAGGATGTAAATGACCCAGAGAAGAATCAAAAGAAAATATATCAAGTGATGTAAATCCTAGGTGTGGTAAATGTCAAAGGACGTCTACATCCTTTGGACCAGATTTACTGACATTTTTGTTCGAAAATGAGACTCAAAATTTTGAAGATACTTTGACTTCTTCGAAAGCTCAATATTGGAAAGAGACAATCAATAGTGAAATTAAATTGAATATTGAACATTCATACGTAGAAATTGGTTGATCTTCCTATCGGAAACAAATCTTAGGGTTTTGAATTATTTTTAAAACGAAGATAAAAGATTAAGGTACTATTGAAAAGTATAAGACAAGACTTGTTAAATAATTTAGACAATGAGAAGGTCTTGATTATTTTATTACATACTCGCCGATACAAGAATAACATCTATTTTGTTGTTGATAGCCTTGGCCGCCGTCCATAGTCTAGAAATCTATAAAATGAAAGTTAAAATGGCCTTCTTGAATGGAAGTTTAGATGAAGAAATCTACATGGAACAACTCGAACGGTTTATAGTTCTCAAGAAAGAAAAGAATGTATGTCGACTTTTTAAGTATCTTTACGGACTAAAACAAGCACCTAAATAATGACATGCAAAATTTGACCAAACAATGTTGGCCAATGAATTCAAGATTAACGACTGTGATAAATGTATTTACATTAAGGACACTCCAAATCGCGTAGTCATAATTTGCATATATATTGATGATATGTTGATAATCAGTAAAGACATTGCTAACATAAATGCTACTAAGTGTATGCTTGCTAGCAAATTTGATATGAATGAGTTAGGAGTTACGGACTTAATCTTAGGAATTAAGATCTTTAAGACTCCTCAATCTCTATCATTGTCTCAAGCTCGTTACATTGAAAGGTTACTTGACAAGTTCAAGTATTTAATTTTAAAACTGTAGAAACTCTAATTGATGTATACATTTCTTCTGAGAAGAACAAAGGTGAAAGTGAGTCTTAAATGTAATATGCTTGAGTATTCAGACCACTCAATAAGATATAGCTTATATAAGTACATTAAATTAGTACATGAGTAATTCCAATCAAACACATTGGATGGAAATGAAATGGGTTCTTGGATATTTTTTTACCTTGAATTATAAAAAAATATCCCGCAGTTATTGAAGGATATAGTGATGCAAATTGGATCACCAGATAAACTGAAGCTAAGTCCACAAGTATATATATGTTTAATGTTGGTGGATGAGAAGTGTCTTGAATATCGTCTCTAACGACCCGTTAGGTCATTTTGGATATTTTACTTGCATACCTGTAAATTTCTTTTTCCCTAGCTTTTTATGATATTTTTGATGTGTAGAGATGGGTGGCATGATTCCCGAGGCAATTGGATGGAAACAACGGAAGAAAATATAAGTTTTCAATATTGGAAGTTTCAAGTTTGAAATATTTGACTAGGAGTTGACTTTTGAGTAGATGCATCTGGAATAAATTTTTTATGGGTTTGTTAGCTCCAGAACATAATTTTTTATTTAGATGAGGGGTTAATACGAGTCCCAACTGATTCGACTGAGTTTGTCGATTTTGGGATGTTCTTAAATTAAGAAATGAGTTTTAGTTGACTAAAGTAAATATCGAGGGCATTTGAGTCTTTTTCAAAGTTTCATCGATTCCATTAGGTTCGAAATAGTGCTTATGATTTAGTCGTGTCATTTGTTCAGTTCCCAAGGAACTCGAGTGTATTTTGGACTCTTGGTTGAGATTTTAGTAACTTAAGGAATTTGGAGTTGACCATAGTCAACAACGGGTCAAGATGACTTCATATGAGTATTTTGAGTGTGCCAGAAGATGATTTGCTTATTTTAGTAGTGGTTTGCATATTTAGTTTGTGCTCTGGGGGGTCCTGGATGAGTTTTGAGGCTCGATTCTAATCTAGCATCACACCAGATTTTTCTAGTGCTGGTTTCCTTCTACGCGATCGTGTAAAGGAGACCGCGATTGCGAAGCGGCATGTGGCAGAACTCTGCAATCGCAGAGGCCACTGTCGTGATTGCAAAGGCTTCTTGGTGTGATTAGTTAGAGTAGTGCTCCATATTTGCGAGGCTGGGGCCCACGATCGCGAAGGGCAATTTAGTTTCGATTTAAAACACCCCTAAAATGATATTTTGTATTCTATTCTCATACTTTGAGATTGGGGTATTGGTTTGGAGAGGATTTTTAGAGGATTTTTTGGGTTCTTGATGTGGGTAAGTTCCTAATCACTCTCCTCTAATTATTTTATCTATTATATTGGTATTACATGCTAGATATCATGATTTAGATTGGGAATTCTGGGGGAAATATACCCTAGGCTTGAAGAAATTTTGAATAAAAAGAATTTCTTCAATTGAACATGAAATTTATGTTTGATATGAATGATTTTTGATATCTAGGCTCCCTAGAAGACGGGTAAACGTATTTTGCCATATTTCCCCCATTTTTCCTTCGAGGCTCAGGATCCTATTTTTGGCTGACTTTTTGGGCCCGAAAGATTTATATACCATTACCGGTGTCAATAGAATCATGTGTTGATGTACATCCCATATTTGAATAAATTTGGGGTTTTCGGAGGCCTTACAAAAGGGAAAAGCTTTGTTGTGATTGTTAGACTTCTAATTCTAGAAAAGTTGAGATCTTGTACCTTATTTTAAGCATCATGGTTGGTCTAATGAACTAATTAAGAGGGTGTAATAGGGAGCATAAGGGGGTCCTGATATTTGTGAGGTGACGAGCACTTGTATCGGGTACCGATGAGATATTAATGGGTACTTGTGCTTTAAATTGAATACTGAATACCATGCATTGACTACTACTAATAGTATAGTACATTCCTATGGATCTGTGATTAGAGTATGAAGTCTGTACTTTCTGTCTCATAATTATTTACCTATCTTATATGTGATTGTGTGTTTCCATCACTTCTGCATGCTCGTTTAAAGGTGGAAAATAAGCTAAAGGTCAAGTCTTTATGGTGAATTGGCTAATGGTTGGATCTTTATGACCTATATTGATTAAAGATTGAATCTTTATTGTATATCCTTTCTTCTTATCATTATGCATGTCTTATTTATTCTTTATATGGTCTCTCATACATGCACATTTGCTTATACATATGTGGGCCAGAAAGAAATGTTTCTGGATTTAGTGTTGCGATATTTGTGAGCCCGATTAGCTAGAGACAGGTGTTGTGAGCCTAGTATTGGCTAGAGATAGGTTTTATGATTCTGCATTTGGCTAAGTAATGTGATTGAGAACCTGAGATTGGCTAAGGAACCCGAAGGAAAATGATTTCTGGTGGTCTATGGACCTTATAAGTCCCTCATAGGTCACAATTCATAGACTTTGAACGTATGTGTATCGATGATGAGAAATAAAGGCCTTTCATTGCATTTTCATTTGCATCTCATATCATTCTATATATATGTGTTGTATGATTGATGCCTAAATTGTTGCTTGAACTCTATTGATTTGGTTATAGAAACACTTGACCCAATTTGAGGACTATATGTTGTAACCTAAGCTTGATCTCATGATTTAAGTGTACTTATAAATGCGTTTATTATGATGGACTCATGGCAATTAGTGTGGTAGTAGTGATTGGAAGGCCAGCCTTTGTCTCTGCTTAAGATAGGGTCGGTCGATGATGCTACTGAGTATACGTTGTTTCCTTTACTCATGCTACACTTGATGCACCCTTTTGTGAGCAAGTTCAGTTCCTAGTACCAATAGGGTGCATGACTACTCTTCCCATTGAGGAGCGTGATTGGATGATTCAGGGTGAGCCACTAGAGAGATTCATGGCACCAGATCTTCCCTCTTATTCTTTATTTTCTATTTTATTATTTAGAGAACTTATGTATTTTCGAGATATATTCCCAGACTTGTATTATTCTCTAGTTAGTTATTGTACTCGTGACACCCATTTTTGGGGATTTTGTACTTTAATATTTTGCTATCTTATGGGACTTTACTAAAGACTTAAAACCTTGTTTACATTGTTATTATTTTGCATTTGTTTCCCTTATTAGTTTAGAGTAATTGGGTAATGGTTGGCTTACCACTCATACGAATTGGGGCCATCACAACCTTCATATTTAGGTCGTGATAATTTGGTATCAGAGCGTTAGGGTCACCGGTCTCGCAAGTACAGAAACAATGTCTAGTAGAGTCTTGTGGATCCTCACGGAGATGTATGTACTTTTCCTTAGGAGGCTATAAGATATTTAGGAAAACTGTAATCTTTCATTCCTTATCACGCGTACTTGATTCTAATTGTTTCAAAGAGTTTCTTTGTTTTATTCTCTCACAGATGGGGAGGACACGTTTAACTACAGTAGGAGATTAGGATCTAGCATTGATTCTCGTACCAACTGTCGGTGCTATTACTCCAGGGAGAGGTATGGGATAAGAAAGAGGTCATGATAGGATAGAGCGCACATTGATATGCCAGCCAGAGGCCAAGCACCAGCTGCTGCTTAGGCCCATGCTAGAGAGTTGAAGTCGGAGCTAGAGGAGATTTTGGAGAAGGAGCCAGTGCAGGCGGAGGAAATGGGATCCGCCTAAGCATCTGAGGGGTTTATTGCTACACCCCTTCATTAGGATACCCTGGCACATATTCTGAGCGTCTTTGAGGGTTGGAGTGAGGAAGCAATACTTATGTTCACTCCAGATGCTTCATAGACAATAGTTGGGGGTCAAACTCCCAATCAGGCAGCCACAGGTTATATGACCTCGGTGGCATAACCAGCTGCTGTTGTAGATCCTTAGTTTCCGGTTATCTCACTCAGGGTGTTGCTATCTATCTAATTATTTAGTCCGTTATGTCAGTTGATGAGCAGAAGAGGTGGGATAAGTTTAAGAAGATGAAGCCACCATAGTATGATGGACATCCATATAATGATGCTTATGAGTTCTTAGTGAGTTGACATGAGAGGTTGCAGAATTTGGGGTTGGTTGAGTCCATCAGAGTTGATTCGTAGTAATGCAGATGATTGGCCCTAGCTAGAAATGATGTAGGGTATTTTTCAAGACTTGGCCAATTGGGTCACCTCTACTTACTTCGTGTTACACCCCGTAGTTTTGCGTAGATTCATGTCGTCAATTAACTTAAGTATCCCCAGAAGGTATGAGACCTTACAAAAGGATAATGATGGTATAAAACATGTTTATAGAAGTGTCGGGAAGTATAGGATTTAAACGAACCTAAGACAATATGTTTCGTCAAAGTTTGACAAAGTTTCATCTTTCTTATGCGATGTACATGCCGTATAAAAAATGGTATAATGGCCGTATCAAGTTCATAAAATTTGGCATGTTTCTGGTGGTGAGATACGGTGGAGGTACGGACTGTACCTTGCCTTGTACGAAACGTACTTTCCATCGTACTTCGTAGTGGTGGAAAATTTTATGTTCTATAAATTCGATGGGGCATGACCGGACCTTAATTTCTCATCTTTAGCAACCCTAACCATCTCCTAAATCCCTCCCAAGTTTCTCCTATGATCTTAGACCAAAACCTAAGGTAAACCAAGTGAGTTCAACGTAATGAATCACGTGGTTATCGTTAGATTGTTCTTCTACTCATTGTGCCGAGTTTGAAGAGTTATTTGAAGAGAAGTAATCTCAAATTTTGACCAATTATTGTGCTTGATGGAAATTTTCATGCCTCTCATCTTGTTCTTAAAATTATACAAGTATTGTAAGTGTGATTGTTGAAGAATCTTATTAGGACAAGTTCTTAGAAATCTTGAAACTATGTTGTGTGGTTGTTGGGCTACTTATTTGAAGATATGGGATGGTGTTGATTATTAAATATTATTGTATGTGTCGTGAAGTTAAGGAGTAAGGATTGGACAAACTTTTAGTGTTGATATACACGTAGGTTTGGTTATAAAAGGTTGTACGAATTCTATGCACGCTAAGTGATCGACGAAATGAGTATGCTTATAAGTTATGAATTGTAACATTCCCGGTCTTATTGGACCCATAGCATTCCGATCTTATTGGACCCATAACATTCCCATAGCACTCCACTTTCAGTATCACAATAACCACGAGTGTATGAATGCAACAATAGTAAGGCCAGTAATCATGGTGTATGAGATGCAATTAAATATAGGAGATGAATAGCACATGATTCAGAATTCAATAACACGTAATTCCACATAATGTGTCTTTCATAGCTGAAGTAGATTTGATGAGTAAACACAACAAGTATCAATAAATGGCGACAAGCCCACATAACAGCTGTCGGAATTAACCCTAATGTCAATTCCCTAAATCACCCATCAATATAGTTCAACATTGATACCCGCCCAAGTGTTTATCACATCCTAAGGTGGGACCCCCAAACACAGCTAATACCCATCAATATTTATAACAACTATGTACTTCTATCAAAGTTTACAATAATAAACCGTAGCCTACCTTGGAACCGAACGGGTGCAACGGACACTACTCCTCAGCCAAGGCCTTGCCCTTGTGAAATGCCTCCAAGTAATCATAGTCTAACATATAGATTCTATGTTAATAAAGTAATCTAATCAATGTACAAAGATTAGCCTTTAAAAAAACAACCAAAGGTCCAACCCCTAAATTGACCCTAGGACCACAAGGGTAAAAACTAAAACTTTATTATTCTAAAATCATGAGAATACTTTATAGAGTCATATTCCTAAGTTAATTAGGAAACTAAACACATTTGGGCTTCAAATTTCATAATTTAGGCAAACCCCCAATTAGGAACCTTAGATTTTCCCCTAATTATAAAATGGATTCCAATTACCAAATTGATCATTACAACACGTTCTACTAACATTAATCAACTCTAGTTTACAATATCAAAGCAAAAAGATTATTAACAAGCCTCCAATTCATGATTCTTAAGCCCCTTAATATCTCTTAAGAACCCTAGGTTAGTTCTAACCCAAATAAGGAATTTAACATAGCTTAGAAGACATAATCATGATAAATAAATAGAAATGGAGAGAAACCTTACCCCAAAGGATGAGTATTGATGGAATCTCCCAATTTTCCCTCTCTACCAAGCTTTAGTC
This sequence comes from Anisodus acutangulus, assembly GCA_029783415.1. Classification (NCBI taxonomy): domain Eukaryota; kingdom Viridiplantae; phylum Streptophyta; class Magnoliopsida; order Solanales; family Solanaceae; genus Anisodus; species Anisodus acutangulus. The sequence goes on from CM056489.1 coordinate 24,333,899, forward strand.
CCAAGATGTGATTATGGGAAATTGAATTCAAAATGTCATTAAATTCTAGTTCTGGAAAACAACGATTTCGCTTCAGCAAAATCAACATCACCGAAGAGGATCGCTCCTACGGAAAAACCATCGCAGAAGCGGCCCAACTTAAATAACCGATAGAACGCAGAAGCAGAGATTTCACCACAGAGGTGGATCGCCTCTGCGCAACAAGCTCCATAGAAAAGGACTACACAAAGGCCCGTATCTGCGGACCAACCTTCACAGAGGCTGCTCTGTACAAGCAGCCAATGGCCCGTTAGTGCGATACACTAGAAACCAGCAATAAGATAAACTTAGCAATTCTCTACCAAACACCCAAAACATTGCTAAGACATCTCGTATACAAACTAGACATGCTACTTAAGGGTAAACGATTCTATGAAATTCGCTAGTGCACTCAGATTTCTCATATGACCGAGATAAGACTCACATTTCTACAAAGTTACCCAAAATACTCAAATTCCACAATTTTATAAATAGTGGCACAAAATACATCTGACCACCTCAGGAAATAAACCAAGGACTTAACTAAGTCATAAATGATGCTCCGAATCTACTGGAAGCGACGAAACCCAGAAATGAACCCATATACTCGAAAATCAACTTTGGGTCAACCTTATTGAAAGTGTAAGAGATGGAGTGAATTGTAATTTTTCTTTTTCCTAGTCGACTAACTCAAAGTGGTATTCAACTGCTAACAGATATGGTGCAGAAATTAAATACTAATTGTAAATGATACCATATATTTTTATACTGATTCAGATTCAATGTGAATCATAATCCAGTCCCCTTAGGTTATAAGGATGTTCTCTCCAGCTATTTTGAAAGTGAGTTTGTACAATGATAGTTTGAATGGAGTTCCTACGTCTACACTCAAATACTCATAATCTTTTGATACAATGCCTCACCAACTATATTATATCTTTTCTCACTTTTTTGTTTACACTATAAATCACTCAAAATTATAATGCTTGTTAAAAGTAAAGTAGATAGCTTGAGAAGATACGAAAAAAATATGTTCTTACTTATTCCTTAGGGCTATCCTTTATAGTTTGTAGAATAACCTTTAGGCTCTCGCAGAGATGATAACTCAAGAGATTTGATCATTGGAAAAAGGAATTAGGGATCCAATTTTTCAAGAATAAGGTTAGAGTTTTTCAGCGGATTGATTTCCTTTCCTTGTGTACTTGTAGATGAATCTATAGAGATGTGATGTCCTTAAATACTCCTTAATTGCTTGGTACTTGTTTCCTTGTTGAGGTACGCTTGATACACTTGATTCACGCGCTTAGATCTTTCGTTGTACTTGATTTGATTTCTTCCAAGCATTGATTTCTTTGTCTCCATAAATATGTTCTTGCTTATTTAGTTTGATTTGAATTGTTTCTCTCAATTTCACCATTTTGAGCTTCACTAGTCAGCTGGGTTGGTGTTTTTAGAGTTGGGCATTGTGAGTCAGTTGGGTCTATTTTTCCTTATGAGCAAACCTGCATAAAAGAGTTTGTCATTATTAAAATTCAGCACTAACAATCTCCCCCTTTTTGATGATGAAAATAAATAAAAAAGGTATATAGTCAACTTTCCTCTTGGTGTGTTGACTAATTCTCCTCTTGAGTAGTGTACTCTGATGCTCCCCTTGAGTAATTTACTTGTAATTTACTTGGATATTTGAATTGCTGCTCTCCCAGAGTAGTTGACTATATTGACTTGCTTCTCCCCATTTGGCATCACTCAAAAACAAAAAAGGAAAAAAAGAAATACTACATAAATAATTATAGGACTAATGCCTTTCAAAACAAGTAGGGCTAACAAGCATAAGGCCTCATTCCTATACATACTAGTCACCAAAACACATAAAGCACATTGTTCAACAAAAACACCAAAACATTTAAATAGTCTTAAAAACATAGATCAAGCAAATCAATGTTCCTTCATCTCTTACTGGTGTTGCTTCTCTCCCCCCTCCTGATGCTCATGTGTCACGACCCGTCTGATCATTTTAAGTTAAAGACCCTTATTTACCTAGTTTACCCTTCTCGTGATCTTTGTGTAGGTTTGTGATGTGCAAGAATGGGTGGCACATATCTCGAGGTCCATTTATATAAGTTTGGTGAAAATAAGAATCTTAGAGTTGGATAGTTTGACTCTAGGTTGACTTCTGAGTAGATGGGTTCGTTTTGGGGTTCTATTGCTTTCGGTAGCTCTAGAGGTCATTTATGACTTAGTCGAGTCATTAGTTTGCTTCCCTAGACAATCGGATGCATTTTGTGGCCTTGTTTGTAATATTTGAATATTTGGTGGTCTCGGACCATTCTTTAGAAAAGTGTATTTTAGCTCAGTTAAATAAGAAATCTGAGGGTACGAGTAAGTTTGTAGCATTGTTTACCTTACACGAGGATGTATGGTTTGTTTCCAGGGGGTCTCGAGAGTGTTTCGTGTGTTTAGTGGAAGTTTGAGTTAAGTTTGTGATTACTGGTGTCCACCTCAGCAGCACTAATGTTCGCTCCTGCGTGTCTTCTGCTGCGGGGGTTGTATCACAGAAGCAGATTCTGAGATTTTGATTAAATTCCCTCCTTGGGGGAGGGATTATCCATAGGGACGAATGTGCCTCTGTTGGGATCGGGTTCATTGTGGCGCTGGAGCAAACTGTTAAGTAACTGCACCCAAGCGAGATCATTTTACGTGGTAGTAGGTCTGCGCCAGCAGAATCGATTCTGCTGGGGTAGAATCACTGGATCAGGTATCCTATATAATTCCCTAGGTCAGATCACTTTGCCAAAAATAGTTTTCTCGAACCTAGAGCCGTCGCGAGTGAGTTTCTGATGTTTTGAGAGTAATTCCTCCATTGGGGGTAAGATTTTCAACCTTTGTGATTTTAAGTTCTCTAATGGTTATAGATGGTGCATGTGAATTAGGGAAAATGATTTATGGATTTAATTTGAGACTAAGAGCCTTGGAACTTTGATTAAGAGTGTTTTATGGATTAGTTTGCTTTAATTATTATGGATTAGTGATGGAATATGTTGGATAATCATGTTCTAACCTTTAATTTGATTATAGAAGCCTTTTGGATTTAGGGGGAATTCTAGGGTTTATAAATTGAGATTTTTCCTTATTGTTCAATTGAAGGTCCAAATAAGTATAGGTTTCTAATTAACTTATGGATATAATTAGTTAGTATGTGTTCATGCTTTTTGAGTAATAAAGTTGGAGACTTAGTGATATGGGTTCGGTTTTGGTTTTTGAAATCTTGATTTGTTTTACAGAGGAAGTCATTGTATTATGTGTAATCTTTATATTTACGAATAGTATATACGTATTAGACTTCGATTTCCATGAGGCGCATCGGAAGGGAAAGTCTAGCGCAGAGATCTGATTGTTTGAGACTCATGTTTTGCATAGAGGTAGGCTACAATTTACTTTCACAATACTTCGATAGAAGTGTGTATTTAGTTATAAATGTTAAGGGGTATTGGGCGTGTTTAGGGTCCCACTCAGATGGTTATGATAAATGTTTGAGTGGGTACCGGTGTGGAACTGTGATGTTGGGTTATTTAAGGAATCAACCTTAAGTTGATTCCGACTGGTGATTGATTGAGCTTGTCTCCATTATGTGGGCTCATCACCATACTTGTTATCGTTTTTCTTATTCATCACACATGTTTGATATGCTATCTTGACTGTACTTGGATTATATGTTGATGTATTTATGAAATCATGTGATATTCATTTTTATACTCGGTTGCATCTTAAGACATTATGATTCTTATCTTGTATTATCATTTGTATTCATACACTCATGGTTCTGATGCTATTGATATTGGAGTGGTATGATATATGTTGTATGTCTAAGGGACCGGAAAGGTAACAACACTATGAGAATATGGAAACATTGAGATGATGATGATGATACACGAGGAGCGAGTTGCACGCCTACAATAATTATTACAACCCTAACCATCTCATACTTGAGCGCTTGTATACTGGAGGATAAAGGTATCTGGCATATACATTGCGTTCGTATCATACTAATATCATTTCATTGATTATCTGTGGATGGACTTGGTTATGGATTGATTGTTGATGACTTGGATAGATTTCTGGATATGAAAGAATTATACTTGCTCTTTGATACATGAATTATTGTTATTGCACTCTTCTAAAACTGGATAACTTAAGTGATGATGTAATCTTACTTGAATAAGATGATATATGAACTATATGAACTATTCTATGGACAATGTGACATTACCTAGATTATTAAACTGTTAGTATAGGACTATTTGGTGGCAACATGATATTTATCTCTTTTTGCGTATCTCCGCCTATTGTCGGTCTATGATACCTACGAGGGTATGTTGTGTACTCATGCTACACTTGCTGCATCTTTTCTTGATGTAGATACAGATGTCACTACCAATTCGCAAGCTTGAGTATGAGTATGGACGGACAGTCTTTTAGACTTCAGGGTGAGGATGCTACCTCCGGCATACCATGAGAGACTCCTATCTTATTTTTTTGTTTTACTTATGATCGAGAGACATATTCAAATACTTATGTTATAATATTCCGGCTTGGCCTATGTTGCCTTGGTTTTCAAACTAGTATCAAATTTAGAGCTCTTGTATGATTGACCAGATTTTGGGGTTATGTTCGTTTCTTAGACTTATATTCCGCATTAATATCATGAGACAAATTTACATTGTACTTTGTTATCTTTCCGCTTTTATTTATAGTATATCACAATCCCTAAAAGGGGTTGTAACATCATGCTACTCATGTTCATGCTGCTGCTGATATTGTTGTGCTATAAGTAGAAGAAAGTAGTCCATGTTGTTTACAATTGCATCCTTGGTAGCCTCAAGAGTATTAGTGAATTTTCCAGGAAGATCACTCATGCTTGTCTGCAGCTTTGCATCAATTTGGCAGCTTCATTCATCATATTTTCTAGCTTAACCCTTAGACGAGCAACATCATTTCCTGTTTCTTTGGTGGAGTCCAAAATGTTTCAATGCGGAAGAGAGAAGATGCCATCAAATCTTTGAGAGACTCAACTTTTTCATCATTGGCATTAAGTTTTGAAAGGACATCCACATAATTTTCAGGCGGGACATGAGATGAATCAGAGGGTTTAGACTTGGAGGGAGATCCAAGGTGGGGTTCCTCAGGGACGTCCTTTACAATCCAAATATCCTAAGAGAGAGCATAACACATACTCCCAAAGGCCCTAGAATTGTAGCATTGCTTGACAAGAGTGTTAGGGTAATCATCCAAGTTTACTCGATAAGCCTCAAGAATGTGTGTAATCAGCATGTCATAGGGAAGACTTGTGGGATTAGAAGCGCATTCTATCATGTAGTTTATGATAATGGCAGATAATTTGTGTTTTTTTTAAAAGCAGACAATAGGAAACAAAGGCATCTCTGTGGGTTATATTTGAGAAGGAACCAATACGGGGAACAATAGTAGTAGACATAATGTGGCAATGAACACGGGCTTCAAATGTGACATCAAAAGGCCTAGCTGAGTAGGAGCAATGGGGGAATTAGATAGAACTTTCTTGGCTTAGTCAAATAATGGCAGACAATTGAGTTTTTTTTTGGAAAGCAGATAATAGGAAACAAGGGCATCTCTTTGGGTTATAATTGAGAAGGAACCATCACGTGGAACAATAGTAGTGCACACAATGTTGAAATGAACACGGACTTCAAATGTGACATCAAAAGGGCCTAGCCGAGCAGGAGCAATGGGGCAATTAGATAAAACTTTCTTGGCTTGGTGAAAAGGGCTATTGAGGGATCAGCCCAAAAGGTCTTAGGCAAATCATAAAAACCATAGCAGGAACAACCAATAATAGAGTCAAGAACATCACAATCCAACACAATACGAGTGCCAAGCATAAGAGTTTAAAGTTCATTAGGCTTAGAGGAACAAAGATTAGCATAAAACATATGCCTAGGGGTTTCATAAACGCGAGTTGGATTTTGAAATAAACTTTCCCAGTTGTGATAAGAGAATAGATGATTTACCTTGCAAAATTGCGACTGCATGATGTCAAAATCAATAATGCGACCAGTGACGATGGATTTATCTTAAAGAGATAGGAAACAAGTTTTCACGACCCTTTTTCAGGAATCGTGGTGGCACCTACACATTCCCACCGGTTGGTGAACCACTTCCCAATCATTCAATTGATAAACATAACTAAAAGTGGAAGGTAATGAAGTACTACATAAAATGTCTCATAATATAAAATATGGAAAAGATATAAACCTGAACATCGAATAACCTCCCCCAAGCATCTAATCTGTGAATACAAGAGCTGCTGTAAAGAAGGTCGTGAGCTTAAGTGTCCAAATGAGCCACGAGGTGATTTTCTAGGAGTACCGAATATTGCCAATTGTCTTATGGTGATATTCTTAATGTGGAATGGAGTGTGGAGTGGAGTTGAAGAAAATACTTGAAGATCCAAGAAGTGCCATTAATTTTTTACTTTTATGTAGGTCTTGGCCGAGATCAACTTTTAGCTTATTTTAATTCCTAGCTTAATTTCCTTATAGCTTAATTACTAGGCCATGTAATAGGATGACATGACTAGGCTGAGAACCATCTAGAATGAGAAGCTTCCAATGTGCCCCAATGAGGTAATTCATGAACTACCTAGTTCATGCACTTATCTACATGGATGACATAAAAGGGTAGCCTAGGGAACATGAAGAGTTAGGCCTTTTCCCTTCTCCCAAACTGGTCGAACACCTTCCCCTTACCCATTTGGCCGAGATACATGGATAACACAAAAGGGTGTCCTAGAAAACTTGAAGGGTTGGTTGAGCATCTCCCCCATTCGGCCAAGATACATGTTTGTGTCTTTCTTATTGCCTCTTCTAGAAGGTCTAGAACTAGTATAAACAGGAGATGTAATTGATGTAAGGGGATATTGAAATTTTATGAAATATATTTGAGTTTTCTCAAACATGCTATGTTTTCAACTTTTGTGTTGTTATCTTAGTCGGACATTTTGTGGTCCAACCTTTGGTCCTTTTGTGGTCCAAACCCGGTCCTTTTATGGGCCACCCTTTGGTCCTTTTGTGGTCCAAATCCTCGGTGTAAGTCTAATTAAAACTTTTGTGATCCAACTATACCCAAGCCAATGTTCTATCCGATTATTTGTTACAAACACATTGAAGGTCTTTTCGGCCTACATTACCTTACCGGAACACGATTTTTTTATCAATTTCGTGCCCCATCCTTGTCCAAACTGCCTAATTCCTTTCACCCCAATACACTCCAACACTTCCCCAACTCACACCAAAAAGGTCGTCAACCAACTCCTCCCACAAATACCCAATACCTCCAACCAATTCCCCATTATCCCGATCACACCCCTATTCTGCCAATCTTACTATCACGATCAGTTTTCAATACCTTACCACCACCAACATAACCTACAATGTTTCTAGTTCATCCCCTCCAAACGCCTTAGCCCAACACCCTTCAAATTCACCCGCACACTCCCTACCAAACACACACTGCCCGGAAACCCGCCAACCTCCATTTGACCTCCATTTTCATATTCACCCGGTCCCAATCCAACTCCGACCACCTAACCATACAATTCCCTCCTTATATACATCAAGAGCACTAAAATACGATACAAGTATGAAATAGAAAATGAAGTTCCAAAACTAAATGCATAATCTTAACATCTCTGCCATGTCTATAAAATGCAAATAAAAGACTGAAATGGAGATAGAACACCCAAGGGTATGCTAAAAATAGCACCCTCACACTAAATGCTGAAGATCAACTTCTCCAACTCAGCCATGTGGTCTCGAGCTAGTGGTCGGATATATATCTGCTGTTACACCTCGTAATTTTAAGACTATAATTAGAGGACGTAATTAAAAAGGTAAGATTCGAATCTTGGATATAGAGTATATTTATATATGCTAATCCGGAAATTAGTATACAAGAAGATGTGATTTCGGAAAGATGCTGGTCACAATAAGGGTGACGTTGGATACTTATAGCAATAATTATATATTTTCGTTATGGAATAGTATTGTATTATAAAATTATGACATTGAGGATACGAGGCTTATGAAATTCTCGGGAATTAAAAGAAGTGGGTTTGAGATTTATTAATTGAAGAACTTGGGGGCAAAGTGTAAAGGAAAAATCATATTTTTTTTCCTTATAAACTTACATTACCTCTTCATCTTCTTCTACACTTAGCAAAAAAAAAATAACTCTCCTCTCATTCTCTCCTCTACACTAATCCGAAAATCACCCTCCACCCATAACCAAAATTAAGGTTTTTATCTTCTCTTCCTAGACTACATTCTTCACCAAAAATTAGAAGCAAAACAACACCAAAAACCGTGGCGAAAACAGTGGCAAAACAGCCACTGCTTGGCCGAAAATTGCCCAGAAAATTGTGATTTTTGGGATGAAATTTTGGAAGAAAAACGTGTAGGGATGATGGCTTAACATTGTAGAACACTTGCATGTCAATTGGAGATGAAGAAGTGAACAAAAAGGAGGAGAAAAATTACAAAACAGTGGGGATTTTCGGACAAAACAGTGGCAGAAAATTTGCGGACTGTTTTGACGAATTTGAGGTATAAAAATTCTTCTTTCTATGATATAATTGGAATGCATGTTGTTAGAATTAAGGTAATGAATTTGTGTTAAGGAAGAATTGGAATTTAAGCATTGCATGTGACCATTTTGGGCTAGTTGCCAATTTGGGACAGATTTTGGTGTTGTTGGATTCGTTGGTGATTGTTGTTATTATTATCACTAATTGCATGATGAAATTGAAAGGAAACATGGAGATTTAGTTGGAATTAGTTATATGGAAGTATTAAAATCCGAAATTGGATTATAGGAATTAAGATAAGAGTTATGGAATTATGACATGTTGTGGCCAAGAACTTGCATGAAATTATTGGACATGTTGTGATGTATATGGACTGTTTTAGGGGCTGTTTTGTGGTGTTATAATTCTGAAAATTTAGTCACCATTATGCATGTTTAAGTGTGGTAATTTCTAAGGTAAGTCCTAAAGGAATAAGGGTGTGGAAAGGCATAGAAAGGCTTCACATTCTACCCTCGTTGTTGTTGAAACATGGGCTGTTTTGTGGGCTGTTTTTAAGGTGAATTAAGAGGCTAAATTTACATGAGAAGTGGGTGTGTAAATTCCCTTTATTGTTGTCTTGGTTGTGCCCTTAATTGATGCTTGTTTATTGATGTTATTAGCCTCGTTTGGAAGTTGTGGAAACATGTATAAACAGGGGAAGTGCTGCCCGAATTTTTATAAAATAAGAAGTCGTTATTAGATATAAAGTATGCTAGCGATCATAGAATTGACGAACGTATTACCATTATTATAGGTTGAAGTTCTAAATCGAGACGTACTCTAATATAGAGTTGATTAGTTCGTGTAAGAGGTATGTGAAACTCTTACTCCTTTCTTTTTGGCATGATTTAATGAAAGTACGGCGGACGTGCTTAATTCTTATACAGTTTAATTCCTAATGAGGATTGTTATGAGAAGTGCCTATGATTTTTCAGCAAAGAGTTTATTATGACATTATTACAATGATTTTATTGAGAGTCAGATGATAATTTTTACTTGCATATGGTTACTCACGATATCTACTCGAGCTAAGTGTTACTACTTCACCTCATCGAGTCCCTGGCCGGGTTACAACTCGTGCACAGCCTTTGCATAGTTCACCGAGACCCTCACTAAAGGGCCGGGTTACGTAGGATGGATCCATAGATGAGAGATAATTTTACCGAGTCCCAGCATGGACCGGGTTATGATATGATTCCACCGAGTCCCGCATTAGTGGGCCGGGTTACGTTACAGGTATATATATGTTTATGGACATGCCTTCATGTTTTCTTGACTTGACTCTCATTTTTATAAGGCACAGCTGACTTTTATGGTTTATGGCACAGTTGGATTTGAATCCTTATTTTTTACTGATCTTCTATTTCTGTTGGCTAATTATGGTCTCTTTTACAGCTTCATATTTTACATACTCAGTATATTATTTCGTACTGACCCCCCTCCTCGGGGGGCTGCGTTTCATGCCCGCATGTACATGTTTTCAGTTTGGTGAACCTCAGGCCTAGGTTCCTACTCAGCAGGTTGGAAAGCTCCTTTGATCCAGGGCTTTGTCATTTTGGTACCGAATCTCTTTTAGACTTATGTTCGTATTTAGGGGCACGACGGGGCCCTGTCCCGTCATATGTTGTTATTCTTCTTATAGAGTGCAGAAGCGGTGGTGGGTTGTACGTATGTAAGGGTTATGACTCTGTTTTGGTCGGTCATGTTATTGTATTCTGTGCTGGGGTGTTCCCATGTATATACGTTACTATCTGGTGGCAGCCTTGTCGGCTTGCTTGTTATGTTATATTGGCTAGTTGCGACTCCTCACGAGACATGTACAATCTTGGGTAAAGGCAGCCTCGTCGGCTTGCCTACGCTGGCATATGTTGCTATTGCGGCGTTATGCTGCCGGATTTCAGACTCATTAAGTGTTAGTTGGATTATGTGTGATAGGTTAGTATAATGACGTCATTAGGGCGGTTAGTCGCGGCCCGTCGGGTCGGGACAAAAGTGGTATCAGAGCAGTTAGTCCTCGGAATGTCTACAGACCGTGTCTAGTAGAGTCTTGCGTATGGGTATGTTGTGCACCATACTTATACGCAGGAGGCTGCCGGACATTTAGGATTGGTTTCTATTCTTCTTACTCTAAGATCGTGCGAGAGAGCTATGTTATTAGGTTATTCCCTCTCTGACGTATTAATGTGTTATAGCTATGCCTCCGAAGAAAGCGACAGCCGCCAGAAGGGAAATACGAATTTGAGGTTATGAGAAACTATCTTACTCGTATACGGGAAGAAATAATGTAAGCTTGGGACATGGAATAATTGAGACTCTTAGAATATTAGATAATCGTTGAGACCTTAGATATACAAGGCCTCCTTGAGTAAAATATTTTATGTTTGATCTGGGTTAAAGTACATGGTATATGTGAAGTCTATTAGTTGTGATGACTCCTTGGTATGCTTATGTTTATATGAAAAGGGATATGAGATATGCCAAAAACTGGAATTGCTACTGTTGTACATATAAGGTTTGTTGTCTCTGGAGCAAGTTGTCTGGATAAGTCCTTGAAATTAGTTCAGCAAGTAGTTGATAGTCGTTAACGGGTTGTCCTACTTGTGGATGGGGCTTAGGAGTAGATGGTCCTCTACATGTTGTAATATTACCCTGTTTAAATTGATGTGTTCCAGCTTTTCTTATGAGTTATGCTATCCATGTTATGTATAAATGTATTCTGTCTTGGTCATACTTCTTTCGGAACAGGGTGGTCTGTTAATGTCCCTGTACAGTATGTGGGTTGAGTATAAATCACATGTGTTAGTATCTTTGCCAATTTTGCTCAGTGGGACTACCTCTAAACAGTTAATTAGACTTGCCTAGATATCTTTTATGTTTGATTAAAATTTCCCCCGTAATTGTCTTTGCGTATCATAATGTAGAATGCAAAATGTTCTAATAACCCAAGCCTGTATTTTATCTCTTAAATAGAGAATAGATTCGTATGCTAAACATGTTGTCAGTAGTTGCTTAAGGGAGTGGAAAATTGAGTATTTACATAATTCCAGGAATGACTTGTTGCTGCAATAAACAGTTTACTTATTTAGTTAACTATTAAATCGTGAATATATTATGCCAAGCATTATGTAATATATGTGAATATTATGGCTATTTATGACTACTCTATTAATGTCTAGCATGTTCAGTTGATGAAAACACTGTTAGAGTATTGTGTGATGATTATTTGTGTGTTAAGTGGTTGTCTTGTTAAGTTTAAGGGTTATTTGACCTTGTATGATCTGTTTAAATGACTTTGAAGTAATTAGTATACTAGTTTTAGTCCATTGTAACCCCTCTTGGATTGTTTAAGTCCTGTGGTGTCCATAGTATGTTAGGTCAAACCATCATTAGCACATGTACTAATTTAGTATGCTTAATACATGAACATGAGGTTTGTTCCCCTGGTTAACTGAACAAATTATTTCGATATGCTGCTATAGTGGCTTCAGGAGTATATTAAACCTCTTAGACACTATGTTCGATTAATCCATGACTCAATACACAGGTTATGTTAATTAACCACCAATTGTTGAAGTTAAAAATTATGCTTACATAATGACTATGTTGGTTGTAAAGGTCACATTTGGTATGGAAATGATTGAAGGGCTTAATGTTTTTATTTATTTATTTATCTGCCTATAATAAGGGAACTAAGATTTAGCATAAGAATGTTATTATAATTATGATAGGATCACCTAATGACTTTGAAATGGATGTGTGTCTTGTTTAAGTGCTGTCGTGATCTGAAGGATAGTTTAGGAGCATATTTGGTGTATGTTTTGCTTGTTAAAGGGTCATATCTATCCTTGGCATGTCCCAATAGTCTTAGGTGGTCTAATACTCATCTGAACATAACTATTTAAAATAACCTTGTCTCTTCCTCATGTGCATAACTCTGCATCCAGTTTGGTTTGATTGTATATGCCCATGTTTTGTATCTATGTGTTGATTAAATCAAACTGTTAAGTCCACCTATTTCCATGTCTGCTACTGCAATATGTCTACCCCCTTCTCCTTTTATGTAAATTTGGTAGATAATATAAGATCATTTGAGTTTTGATAGGTATCTAAATCACATGTTAAAAAAAATGAAATGAATATCTGAGTAGTTCCTCAACTATGTGCATTCCTTTGCTTCTGCAGATTTGGTTAAGTTATTAAGTGAGTAGTGATGAGGTTAGCATGGCATGGATAGGCAATCCACATATGTTTGGTCTGTCTATATATACTTGTTTATGCCTACTCATGTCCGGATAATTGGTTTACCTGTTACCACTCGGGATTGAATATCTAGTTTGGTATAGTTATAGATTCCTTTAAGTTTTGATTGACATTGTCCATTTTCCAAGATGTGAAATTCAAAAAAGAATAAGGGGGGGGGGGGGTACCTTGAATTTTATGTTTGCCAATCCACTTCTTGATGGTACCTACAAGATTGTAGATTTAGGTAATACCAAACTTAGAAACAGTAAGCAGAGAGATTCTTGTTTTGTCCCTTTAAGAGTTTGGGATTGTACTGGTCTCCATCAGCTTTATATAGGAAGAAGAAGGGGCATTGTTACCAAATTGAAAGTAGTAGTAGATATCAACAAAAGAGTGTAAATGTTTCATGCCGATTTAGAATAATCTGTACAATTGAAATAGAACGAAACATGTTAATTTTAGATTTGTCTAGTTGTGTATGGGCTACCTAGTTAATTTAATGCTTAATATTGCTAATTTAAAGATATTAATGATATATGAAACGCCTAGATTTGATTTAATGGATTGACAGGTTGGATTGAAGTTGGGTTTAGCATGTATGGGTTATTTAAATTAATGTGATGACCAATAAATTATTTTGGAAACTCGTTTGGCTATCTGTAAGTCGTTTGGTCATATTATCTACCTAAAACAAGCGCCACTAATTAAGAACAAGATTAGTTGTCCTATTTAACAAAACTTGTCTTATATCTTCTGATATGATAATTTAAAACTAGAAGAGAATGAGTTAAGTGGGATGATATGGTTGAGGTTATATGATGTTATTTATGATGGGAATTGATAAAGGGTAGCCTATGTGATGATTGTGAATTATGAATATTACCTAAATTCTGAGCCTGCTTTACTGATTTAGGGGTATGTTAGAAGATATGACTAAGCATGCCTAATTAATGTTAATATGATTTGGATATATCTGTAAGTTTTGGATTAGTAAGTTCAATACGGTGTCGACTTGTAATAGATAAAGTCTTGCTAATCATTGTTAAAAATGAGTCATTGAGTAACCTGATTTGATTAACTTAAGCTTCCAATTTATGCTCATTGTTTAAAATTATTCTTAATATGGGTATTAAGTATATGTTAGGCTCAAATAACACGATATGGATAACACTTGCTATTTGAATTATTAGAGAGATAGTGATTAATATCTGGACAGGAAAACTTAGCTCATTATATGCCTATTATGTGTTCACTTGTTCTGATTTAGGCTTGATGTAGGTCTAATATAAACTTTAAGACTTGTTTAGCCTTAGTACCTGATCATAGGCATGGTAATGATGGATTGGATATTCATTTAGCATCTCTTGTGTTCCTAAATATATATGTGTGGTTGGGACGGTCTAAGGTAGTCTGTATGCATATGTCACTTATTTACACCTGCCTTGTGATCCCTTGTTTATGGTTCAGACTAGGTAACTAGTGTCTATGCCATGTTGGTGTCTTGGGCATGTTCATATGTATATCATCATTAGGGTAGCTTGTGTGTTTTTCCTTAGTACCCTGCATGATCAAACAATGCCTCTATTATGTATATTTGGATTCTATTATATAGAACGCTTGCATCTTGATCCAGGTAGAGGATATTAGGCTTTTGGGAACTCGAAAAAAAAAATATATTTTAGTCTCTGCTATTACACCATTTTGAAGTTATGTCTTCCCTGATCCTTATGTGCTTAGTTGAAACTGCTGATTTTGAGTTAAAACATTCATTTAAGTACTTGACTACTGGTTAAAATAGGACCAGGAATCTGAATATATAAAATGGGGATTAGTCATTGGTTGTGAAGATGATATATGTTCTCAAGTTTAAGATTAAGGTATAGATTATGCTTAAAGTTCTTGTATATATGTACATAATGTGGTACTGCGGGAATAATGACTCTACTTAGCCTTAGTTTTAGTATACTTCACTTTTAGAAAATTACGAATAAGCTAGGACGTAGGTTGTTTCCTTGTTTATTTGAGTCCTTTTGTTAGATAATGGCAAGAGTTGAGTTGTTTGTAAGTCGGATATTTGTTGGCAGAAACGTGTATCATAGAGTCTAAGATGACCAAATATGCAAATTTCTGTGTGCTTGTGAATCCTTGAATCAATTTGTATAAGATGTGCCCAATAGTATGAACATTTGAGGACGAATGTTTCTAACGGGGGAAGAATGTTACACCTCGTAATTTTAAGACTATAATTAGAGGACGTAATTAAAAAGGTAAGATTCGAATCTTGGATATAGAGTATATTTATATATGCTAATCCAGAAATTAGTATACAAGAAGATGTGATTTCGGAAAGATGTTGGTCACAATAAGGGTGACGTTGGATACTTATAGCAATAATTGTATATTTCCGTTATGGAATAGTATTGTATTATAAAATTATGACATTGAGGATACGAGGCTTATGAAATTCTCGGGAATTAAAAGAAGTGGGTTTGAGATTTATTAATTGAAGAACTTGGGGGCCAAAGTGTAAAGGAAAAATCAGATTTTTTTTTCTTATAAACTTACATTACCTCTTCATCTTCTTCTACACTTAGCAAAAAAAAAATAACTCTCCTCTCATTCTCTCCTCTACACTAATCCGAAAATCACCCTCCACCCATAACCAAAATTAAGGTTTTTATCTTCTCTTCCTAGACTACATTCTTCACCAAAAATTAGAAGCAAAACAACACCAAAATCCGTGGCGAAAACAGTGGCAAAACAACCACTGCTTGGCCGAAAATTGCCCAGAAAATTGTGATTTTTGGGATGAAATTTTGGAAGAAAAACGTGTAGGGATGATGACTTAACATTGTAGAACACTTGCATGTCAATTGGAGATGAAGAAGTGAACAAAAAGGAGGAGAAAAATTACAAAACAGTGGGGATTTTCGGACAAAACAGTGGCAGAAAATTTGTGGACTGTTTTGACGAATTTGAGGTATAAAAATTCTTCTTTCTATGATATAATTGGAATGCATGTTGTTAGAATTAAGGTAATGAATTTGTGTTAAGGAAGAATTGGAATTTAAGCATTGCATGTGACCATTTTGGGCTAGTTGCCAATTTGGGACATATTTTGGTGTTGTTGGATTCGTTGGTGATTGTTGTTATTATTATCACTAATTGTATGATGAAATTGAAAGGAAACATGGAGATTTAGTTGGAATTAGTTATATGGAAGTATTAAAATCCGAAATTGGATTATAGGAATTAAGATAAGAGTTATGGAATTATGACATGTTGTGGCCAAGAACTTGCATGAAATTATTGGACATGTTGTGATGTATATGGACTGTTTTAGGGTCTGTTTTGTGGTGTTATAATTCTGAAAATTTAGTCACCATTATGCATGTTTAAGTGTGGTAATTTCTAAGGTAAGTCCTAAAGGAATAAGGGTGTGGAAAGGCATAGAAAGGCTTCACATTCTACCATCGTTGTTGTTGAAACATGGGCTGTTTTGTGGGCTGTTTTTAAGGTGAATTAAGAGGCTAAATTTACATGAGAAGTGGGTGTGTAAATTCCCTTTATTGTTGTCTTGGTTGTGCCCTTAATTGATGCTTGTTTATTGATGTTATTAGCCTCGTTTGGAAGTTGTGGAAACATGTATAAACAGGGGAAGTGCTGCCCGAATTTTTATAAAATAAGAAGTCGTTATTAGATATAAAGTATGCTAGCGATCATAGAATTGACGAACGTATTACCATTATTATAGGTTGAAGTTCTAAATCGAGACGTACTCTAATATAGAGTTGATTAGTTCGTGTAAGAGGTATGTGAAACTCTTACTCCTTTCTTTTTGGCATGATTTAATGAAAGTACGGCGGACGTGCTTAATTCTTGTACAGTTTAATTCCTAATGAGGATTGTTATGAGAAGTGCTTATGATTTTTCAGCAAAGAGTTTATTATGACATTATTGCAATGTTTTTATTGAGAGTCAGATGATAATTTTTACTTGCATATGGTTACTCACGATATCTACTCGTGCTAAGTGTTACTACTTCACCTCACCGAGTCCCGGGCCGGGTTACGACTCGTGCACAACCTTGCATTGTTCACCGAGACCCTCACTAGAGGGCCGGGTTACGTAGGATGGATCCATAGATGAGAGATGATTTTACCGAGTCCCAGCATGGGCCGGGTTATGATATGATTCCACCGAGTCCCGCATTAGTGGGCCGGGTTACGTTACAGGTATATATATGTTTATGGACATGCCTTCATGTTTTCTTGACTTGACTCTCATTTTTATAAGGCACAGTTGACTTTTATGGTTTATGGCACAGTTGGATTTGAATCCTTATTTTTATACTGATCTTCTATTTCTGTTGGCTAATTATGATCTCTTTTACAGCTTCATACTTTACATACTCAGTACATTATTTCGTACTGACCCCCTCCTCGGGGGGCTGCGTTTCATGCCCGCAGGTACATGTTTTCAGTTTGGTGAACCTCAGGCCTAGGTTCCTACTCAGAAGGTTGGAAAGCTCCTTTGATCCAGGGCTTTGTCATTTTGGTACCGAATCTCTTTTAGACTTATGTTCGTATTTAGGGGCACGACGGGGCCCTGTCCCATCATATGTCGTTATTCTTCTTATAGAGGTCTGTAGACAGTGGTGGGTTGTACGTATGTAAGGGTTATGACTCTGTTTTGGTCGGTCATGTTATTGTATTATGTGCTCGGGTGTTCCCATGTATATATGTTACTATCTGGTGGCAGCCTTGTCGGCTTGCTTGTTATGTTATATTGGCTAGTTGCGACTCCTCAGGAGACAGGTACAATCTTGGGTAAAGGCAGTCTCGTCGGCTTGCCTACACTGGCATATGTTGCTATTGCGGCGTTATGCTGCCGGATTTCAGACTCATTAAGTGTTAGTTGGATTATGTGTGACAGGTTAGTATAATAACGTCATTAGGGCGGTTAGTCGCGGCCCGTCGGGTCGGGTCGTGACATCTGCATTAAGAAAAGATGTAATAAGTGTAGCATGAGTACATAACGTACCCCTATAGATATCATAGGCCGACAACGATGAAAGATACATAAAAAGAGATAAATACCAAGTTTATACAAAAAGCCCTATACTAATAGTTCAAGTAATCTAGGTAATGTCACATTATCCGTAGAATAATTCACAGAGTTCATGTGTCACATTGTTTAAGTATGATTTCATAATCGCTTAAGTAATCTAGTGCCAGACAGTTCAATAACAGTGATCCAATGGCCAAGTATAGTCCTTTTTATATCTGAAATCCAATCAAGTCGTTACTAATCAAATCCAGTATAAAATACAGCCACAGATAATCAATGATGTAATATATGTATGGTATGAATGCAATGCATATGTCAGGTACCTCATCACCTTGTATACAGTACGCCAAGTTTTTATTATGATCATACACCCATGAGGGACCCTAGAAGTCTATATGCCCCTTCAGAATGTCCCGTCAGAGCCCAGCTGTTGGTTGTAATAATATATGTGGTAGACGTGCAAACCCAATCCATGTGTATCATCTTTATCTCAATCTTGCCATAAAATCAAAGTGTTCTTATCTTTCGCGGTCCCTTGGACCCACAACATAATCATACCAATCCAATATCAATATCATTAGAACCTTGAGTGTGTGAATGCAAATGAAAATATAAGGCAAGAATCATGATATAATGAGATGCAGCCAAGTATAGAGATGAATATCACATGCTTTAAAGAAATACATCCACATATAGCCCAAGTAAAATTAGGATATCATATCAAAACATGTGTGATGGATAAGCACAACGATAACAAGTATGATGATAAGCCCACATAATGGCGACAAGCCCAATCAATAAGTAGTCAGAATCAACTTAAGGCAGATTCTCCAAATCACCCATCATCACAGTTCAACACCGGTACCCACTCAACCGTTCATTACAATAGTTTAAGTGGGACCCCCAAACACAACTACTACCCCTTAATATTTATAACTAATTAAGAACTTCTATTGAAGTCTTAGAAAACTAAACTGTAGCCTACCTCTAGGCTGAACAAGAGCGCCATCAAAGTCTATGCAAGCATAATACACAACATAACAAGACATAATCCTAATAAGCGAGACTTAAATACCAACCTCGGGCCCACTTCACCAAGACTCAAACTTTAAAATCCAAATACCGAGAACACATACTAGGTAATCATATCCTTAAGTAAATTGGAAAACTATACACATTTGACCCTTCAATTGAACATTATACAAAAAGCCCCAATTTAGAAACCCTAGAATTTCCCCCCAATTTAAAATAGGTTTCTATACTCAAATTTATCTTTACAACATAATAATCTAGAATAATCCATCACTAATTCATAATATTTAGACAACCTAATCCATACAACCTCCATTAAATCAATAATATAACTCTTTTATTCTCAAATGAACTTACAACTCATCTTCCCCAATTCATAAACATACTATGTCACCTTTAAAGGACTTAAAAGCATAAACCCAAATCAAGAACGATGGAATTCTTACCCCAAAGATGGAATCACTCTTGTTCTTCAAAAGATATCCTACTGCGACTCTAGGTCCGAGATATGCTATTTTGAGAAATGAATTTTGACCTAGGGAATTAAATAGGACACCTGATATAGTGATTCCGCCCCAGCAGAATTAACCCCGGTAGCGCGGATCCGCTACCGTGAACATATCTCTCATTGGGGTACAGACACTTGACAGCTCACCCCAGCACCACGGCACACCCGATCCCGCAGAGCTGAACTTGCCCTTGCGACAACTCCTTTGCCGAAGTAGAAACTCATAATTTCCCAACCCTCGCTTCTGCGAGCCAATCTCCCGTTAAGGCGGACTTGTATGAGCAAGCAGAGGTCCTTCCGAGGCAGACACCATACACCAAATCAAGCAAAAAAACCTCAAACTCCCATTGAACACACCCGAAACACTCCCGAGACCCCCCTCTCTCTGCCCCTCTCCCCCCTAAACATGAACTAGACATTCTCGTCTAAGTTAAGTAGTGCCATGAACTCACTCGTACCCTCAGATTTCCCATTTAACCAACCTAAGTCATACTTTTCTAAAGAATCATCCGAGAAAACCAAATAACTAATTATTACAAATTAGGCCACAAAATACATTCGATTGCCTTGGGAAGTGAACCAATAACTCGAATAAGTCATAAATGACCCACCACAGCTACTGAAAGAGACAGAACCCAGAAACGAACTCATCTACTCAAGTTAACCTTTAGTCAAACTATCCAACTCTAAGGTTCTAGTTTTGGATTTTTTCAAGTAAAACTCATATAAATTGACTTTGAGATCCGTGTCACCCATCCCCGTGTGTTATAAACCCTACATAAAGGTCACAGAAAAGGTAAAATGGGTGAAAAAATATCTTTAGATAAAATGACCGGATGGGTCATTACATCATATACCAATTAAATAAATGTCCGTCCTCGAATGGAGATAAACGAACAAGGATAATCTATCAGAAGTAGTGAAGAAGTCAGGATATCTACTCCACATGTTGAACTCTGTCTCCCAAGTCGCCTCCTCAACAGGGCGATGCCTCCACTGGACCTTCACCGAAGCTATCTCATTCGATCTAAACTTTCTTACCTACCTATGTAAAATAGCAACATGCTTTTCCTTGAAATCCAAATTTTGATCAACCAAAACGGAGTCCCACTGAATGATATAAGAACCATCAACATGATACTTTTTTAGCATAGACACATAGAAAACCGGATGGATGCCTGAAAGGCCTAATGGTAGAGTCAACTCATATACCACCTACCCCACTCTCTGAAGAATCTAAAAAAGTCGGATATACCTCGAACTCAACTTCCCTCTCTTGCCGAACCTTATCAAATCCTTCATGGGTGATACCTTCAGAAGAACCTTGTCCCCAACCATGAACTCTAAGTCTTGGACCTTTCGGTCTGCATACTCATTCTGTCTGCTCTGTGCTGCCAAAAGCTTATCTTGAATCCCCTTCACCCTCTCTAAGGAATCCCTTAATAAATCAGTACCCCAAGGATAAACCTCTAATGCATCAAACCAACCAATGGGGGATCAATATCCCTACCATATAAAGCCTCAAATGGTTCCATATCAACAGTGGAGTGATAGCTATTGTTGTACGAGAACTCTTCCAAGGGTAACTACTAGTCCTAATGACCACCAAAATCAATCACGCAGACTCGTAACATGTCTTACAATACCTAAATAGTCCGCTCGGACTGACTGCCGGTATGAGGGTGAAACATTGTACTGAGGTCTAAGTGAGTACCCAACTCTCTTTGCAATGTCTGCCAAAAATGCGAAGTAAATTAAGTACCCCGATCTGAGATGATAGAAATAGGAACCCCATGAAGATGTACAATCTCTCATATGTAGATCTTAGCCAACTGCTCTGTATTATAAGTCGTTTGGACTAGAGTAAAATGCACGGACTTGGTCAATCTATCAACAATGACCCAAATAATATCAAACTTGCCCAAAGTCTTGGACAACCCAACAAAGAAGTCCATGGAAATCATATCCCCTTTCCACTCGGGAATGGGCATCCTCTAAGACACACCATCGGATTTCTGGTGCTCATACTTGACTTGCTGACAATTCTGACACCGAGACACAAAATCAACATTGTCTCTCTTCATCCTTCCCTACCAATAATGTTGTCTAAAGTCATTGTACACCACCCACTATCAATCATGGCATTCTTGGCCTCCCCACTCATCACCTTATCTCTAATCTTGCACAATCTCACATCATCATACTGGTGAGTACGAATCTGATCCAAAAGTGATGACCTCGCCTCAACATAAGCTAGAATCCTACCCAAATTCAAAATATCAAACCTCACAAAATGATTAGCTAGAGACAGGACCTCCAATGCCAAAGGATGCTAAAAAACAATCACGTGAGTTAAACTCCCCATGATGATTTCCTTTCGGCTCAAGGCATCTGCCACCATATAGGCCTTTCCTGGATAGTATAAAATGGTTATGCATAATTTTTCAACAACTCCATCCATAGACGCTGCCTAGAATTCAAGTCCCTCTGATTAATCATGTGCTGAAGACTGCGGTGATTCATATACACCTCACAATGGACACCATAAAGGTAATACCTCTAAATTTTCAAAGTAAACACAATGGTAGCCAACTCTAGATCATAAACAGGGAAATTCTTCTCATGCTTCTTCAATAGTCTTGATGCATAAGCAATAACCTTATCTTCCTACATCAATACACAACCTTACTCGATTCTCAAAGCATCACAATTTATGGCAAAGTCTTTTCCCTCCACCTGAAGGGACAAAATCGAGGCTGTGGTCAAAAGAGACTTTAGCATTTAAAATATCTACTCACACTCATTGAACCACTGGAACATAACTTCCTTCTGAGTCAAACGTGACAGATGAGAAGAAATAGAAGAGAATCCCTTAACAAACCGATGATAGTAGCTAGAAAGACCCACAAAGCTCTGAATCTCTGTCATAGAAGTCGGTCTAGGCCAATCCCTGACTGTCTCTATCTTCTTAGTATCAACCATAATACCCTCATTGGACACCACGTACTCCAAGAATGGCACATATCTCAACCAAAAATCACACTTCAAGAACTTAGCATACAAGTTCTTCTCTTTCAATAAACTAAGAACCACTCTCAAATTCTGGTCATGGTCCTCTTGACTCTTCAAATAGATCAAGATGTCATCAATGAACACAATCACAAAGAAATCCAAATACAACTTAAATATCCCATTCATCAAGTTCATGAATGCTACAGGGGCATTAGTAATCCCAAATGACATCACCAAAAACTCATAATAGCCATAATGGATCTGGAAATCAATCTTGGGCACATCCTCTGCCTGGATCTTCAGTTGGTGATACTCGGACCTCAAGTCAATTTTCAAAAACATTGAATCACCCTAAAGCTAGTGGAACATGTCATCAATATGAGGAATTAGATACTTATTTATAATGGTGACCTTGTTCAATTATGTATAATCAATGCACATATGCATGGTGTCATCATTCTTCTTCACGAACAAGACAGGAGCACCCCATGGAGACACACTCAGTCGAATAAAGCCCTTACCCAACAAGTACAGAAGCTTCTCCTTCAACTATCTAAGCTTTACCGGAGCCATGCGGCACAGATGAGTGGAAATAGGTCGACTACTCAGCTCGATATCAATACATAAATCAATATCTTTGTCTAGAAGAATATCCAATAAATCTGAAGGAAAGACCTCGACAAACTCACTAACTTCCGAAACAGACTCAAGGTAAGGAGTCTCCAAACTCGAATCCTTAATATGAGCAAGATATTCTAGACAACCTTTGTCTACCAACTTCTTAGCACGAATGAAATAAATAATCTTCTTAGGAGTAGGACTGGGAGCACCTCTCCACCCTCGGAAGACCAGGCATAGCTAACATGACAGTCTAGGCATTACAGTCTAAAATTGCATGATATGGTGATAGCCAGTCCATACCCAAAATAACATTGAAATCAATCATGTCTAAAATGACCAAATCTACCCAGGTATCATACCACATAAAAGTAACCACACATATGATAAACTCTATCTATAATCACAGAATCACCAACCGGTGTGGAAACACGAATAGAGATATCAAGATTATCAAACCACATATCCAATTTGGTAGAAAAGTATACAGACACATAAAAATATAGACCCTGGATCAAATAACACAGTAGTAGATTGATGATCGATTGAGATGATACTTGTGATAACTGCGTTGAATGCCTCAACCTCGACCTTAGCAGGGAATGCATAGCAGTAAGTGCATCCTACCTCAAACTGAGTACCCTACTGGCCATCTAGGCCCAAAAGATCTTTATCTCTCCCTAATTGGGATACACTATGACCAAGATAATGGCAACCATGATCCAAATAAGATTCTCCCCGCTGGTCTGACTACCACCCCTAGATAGCTGTGCTGGAGTCCTTAGTGCACATGATGCACTCAATATAAGTCTAGGGCACTCGTGTAACAAACTTAGTATCAGAGCAGGTCTATCTTAGATAGTCTACAAATGCATTTCTAGTAGAGTCTAGTTTATGGATGTGTTGTGCACCACATTTATGGACAAGAAGCAACAAGATATTTAGGATTAGTTACCCTTTTTTCTGATCAAGATCTTACCGTATAGAGCCGAGTCATAGGCAGTCTATGTCTAACTCTGATTCGATAGATCTTGTAAAGAGATGCTTGTAGTCTAAAAGATTACAGCTAGCCAGAGGTCCAATAAAGAAACAGATTAGGACATAAGTAGAGAGAGTTTTGGATGATGTGTCCTAGTTTGAGGCCCTATCAAATCATGCATATCGGATGTGTGGATTTTATATTTGAGGCCCTAAGATAGGAATATCTAATATCCCTTATGTATAGTAGGCCCTGAGAGTGTCAGGAGGTAAAAATATAAGTTCTAGCAGATAAAAGGATCAAAGTGAAAAGGGTACGTGATATCCAGTTAGTGAAGAGCCATAAGATGGTAGTAGATCTCAATGGATACAAGGATAGTCAACACTCTAGACAAGGAGTAGCCTAATCGATGCCAAGGGTATATATACAACCGGAGTAGTTAGTTTGAGGTAAGGCAGGGATCAAGAGCACATGAAGTAAGAGGTCAGGAGAGCAGTTGGCGGATGATAACTTTTAGTATAAAACTTAGTGTTGAGGTCCAAGAGTGAGACTGGTTTATAGATACAAAGTGAGACTTGAATGAGTTACCTAGGCTTGAATAAAAAATATTGAGCATCGAAATGCAGGTAATAGTCGTAGGGTGGTAATGTCCATAGCTGAAAGGTCTTTGTACGAGGACAAGCACAATCATGAGGAAGCTAGAAATGTATAGCTTAATATTCGAGGTCGAATGTTCTTGAGGGAGGGAGGATATTACATCTCATATTTTCATGTTAGTATGCGTCATGAGTAAAATAACGTAAACCTTGAGAGGTTAAGATCTCATATGGATAACAATGGTTTATAATTGTTTTTTGAAAAAAAGGTTACGTGTGGATTGGAGGTTTGAATGAATCAAAGAAAACAAGGTTTGTTGAAATTTGGAATATTGAGCAAGTTATACAAACAATATGTGATTTTGGTCATACTCATGTATGCAAATAGAGAGCTTAGTGTATAAAAGTATGAAGTCTCGAAATAATTTAGGACTTAACAAGTGTGATGATGGTGATTGAAAATAATATTTTGTATGTGCCAAAAGTCTAACATCTCCTACTTTCGGGCCATAGTTTGAATCGCTAGGAATATGTAAATAGACCCGAGCTTTGGAGAATTTATGTCATATTCACTTATGCCAATAAAGAAGCTTAGCATATAAAATGATAAAACCCTGAAATAATTTTGGATTTAACAAATATGATGATGGGGATTAATAATAATATTTAGTATGCTCCAAATGATGCTATGGACTAGTGCTATATCACATGATTAGAAAATTGAGTATAAGAACTATGTTGAAAATAATTATTATTTGATTGAATTGAGATCAAGAGATTAATTACGTGTATGATTGATTGAATGGGGGACTACTCATAAATAATGAAATAAGGTGGGACATAAGGATTGCCACGTGGCGTCAATTTAATAAAGCATGAACTCATGAGTCAAAAGAACACCATATGTGCAAATGACGTGTGTAAAGGCTTAAAATGGAATTCATGCCCATCAATCTACCTTATTGTGTCATTTTAGGATAAGAATAAGTGTTGCACGATTCTTTACCATTGTCTTGCTTATTTCTTTTCATTTCTAAATGTCAATCAAAAGATAAAAGAATTCGTTAGCTATTTGTTTTTCACTACGCACAAATATTTCATCCCCGTTTGGCGTTGGGGCTACCTTTTAGCTTATTGACAATTGCCTCACCTCACTGACAACACACAGTAAGTAGTCTAAATCTATGAAGGATTCTATAAGAGGAAAGAACCAAAAATTTAGTAATAGCAAGAAATGTATCTGGGCCAAATACGAAGCAAATTTCTTATCCATGCTAGAGAAAGTAGTTGATAGCATAAATGAGAAGTTTGTGGAAACAAAATGACCAAGGTATGTCAAGGCAATTCATTTTTTTGGCATGTTCCATGTAATAAAATATAACCGTAATATTGTTCCATAATTACTCTACTCCTAGTAGTTAAGAATATTCATGTTATTGATTTCTATGTTAAAAACATGTCTAAATATGCTCCTAAATCCTTATTGAGATATATGGGAAAGATGTTAATATTCCCAATGTTAGCCGAAGGCCATGATAACAATATGTCTAAATATGTTTCCAAGACCTTATTGAGGTGTATGGGAATGATGTTGATATTCACAATGTTAGCCGGGGATACAAGGATATTATGTCATCCGATAAATTCAAAAAATGTTTTATTGTCATTCATGCATTTTCATTTGCATTAATGCAACTGGTACAGATTATCACGAAAGAGCCCAAAGAGGACAATATTGATGTCCTTGTGTGGCCAATATTTATATGTATACCGCATTTGCATTATCCATAACATTTAGGCATATGTATTAGGACCCTCAGAGGCATTTACTGCTGGTCGGCTGTTTCTATTTCAGCTATTGTTATATCCTTGTTATGCTATTATTCATGCCTGACATACTCAGTACATCAGTTGTACTGGCGTCCTTTTGTTTGGGGACGCTGCATTTCATGCCCACAAGTTGAGCTAAAGAGGGTGACAGTTCGCTCTAGTAGGTTGCTGGTTCAGCTGATATTGGAGCACTCTACTTATTTCAGAGTTACATTCTGGTCATGGTATGTTATTTCGTATATGCATGTGGGTATGGTAGGACCCTATCCCGCCCTTGTTATGTCATGTACTCTTTATAGGTTTGTAGACAGTTGTCCTGTGTATAGTAGTCATGTACTGCCTCGTTGGCCTTGGTATATATATATATACAAGTTGGGTTTTTGGTTTACGGTTTCTATGTTTATATATGTCAGCATAGTACTAAGGGACGGCCCTTGTGGCCGCGGATAATTATAGATAGATGTAAATGTTTGGCTAGTGGTACCCGACGGGTAGGGTTCGGGTGCCCATCGCGGTCCTCTGGTTTAGATCGTGATAAAAAGACAACAGACTAGTGTTATATCACATGATCATGATAATGAGTATATGAGATGTGTCAAAAATAATTTTTATTTAACTGAATCGAGAGAAGGGATTAAATTATGTGGGTAATTAGTTAAATATTAGGATAATGGGGAAAAGTAAAAAGATTAATTATTGTATTAATTAGTATGATATGGATAGTAGACTTGTGGTGGGATACACGTTGAGTCAGGGGATTAATAGGCTAGTGACTATGCAAAATTATAAGGTGGAGGTGGCATTATGCTAGGATTATGTTAAAATGGCATTATATAGGTGTCATTATATAATGTGGCAAATATAAAAAAGGTGGCATGATATGTTAGTTGTGGGGTGGGGACACGCTTAAATAAGAAAAAGTAATCACATGAGAGATATAATCATTTTAAGGAAATTAGCTAATTTCTTAGAGAATGAACTTTTAGCAACGTTAATTGTGGACCAAATGCAGTAACACAGTTCATGGTTTTGGATGAGGGCAACAATGTTTAATTCTTGAAAGAGCAACAAGAATGTGTCCTTCCATTCAAGTAGATCGAAGGTTACTTCATTTTGAAGTAAAGTTATGAGAATTTCGAAAGAGGACAATCAATATTAACATAAGCCGGACGGACTGATTCATAATAGCTATCGAAGGAATATTATTCAAGGTATGTTAAGGCTAATCTTTTCTTCGTTTGGCATGATCCAAGTTACAAATCGTAAACGTAATGTTATCCCATAAATAATTCTACTCTTAGAAGTTACGGATGTCTATGTTATTCATTCATGTGAAATTTATTTCAAAGCATGTCTAAATATGTTCCTAGGTCCCTATTGAAGCATATGAGAAATATGTTAATATTCCTAACATAATCAGAGGGTGAACGACTATAGGTCACTCCGAAAGATGTTCTAATGATCCTAAAAGGCTTTTCGTACATTGTATGTACATAGGTAAATGAGTAATGGCGTTATATATGAATACATTTCCTATAAGAGTATGACTATGTAGTTCTATTTACCACCAGGCCACGATCGGTTTGGCAGTTACCACCAGTTGGGCATTTATGTATTGTTATTTACCGTTGGTGGGGCAAACACATTTTTTACCACCAGCCTACGACCGGTTGGGCAGTTACCACATGTTGGGTAGTTATGTATCATTATTTACTGTTGTTTGGGCAGAAATGTAATTTACCACTGGACAACGATTGGTCGGGCAATTACCACCAGTTGCGTAGTTTTATATATCATTATTTACCACCAGTTGAGTAGGCACATTATTTACCACTGAGCTATGCTCGGTTGGACGGTTACCACTAATCAGATGGGCAATCGAGTAGTTAGATTTACGACGTTAATATAGCAGTATAAAGTAAGGTTATAAGATAAGAATGACCATTATGTATATTGTGGGCCTCAATGGCATTTCAGGAGTCTAGGTTAATTTGTATCTCTCTCTCTTTTACGATTACTTATTAATATTTTTTATTTTTGCCTTACATATTCAGTACTTTATTCGTACTAATGTCCCTTTGCCTGGGGGCACTGTGTTTCATGCCACGCAGGTTCAGGTAGCCCAGGAGAGGATCCATCATCGTAGATCGCCTCCATTTTTTAGCCTTTGTTGGTGAACTCCATTTCCTCCAGGAGTATTGCCGAGTCAGAAGTATGTTTATATTTTTTTTTGGTACTTTGGGTATGTCGGATGTCCTATCCCGACTTATATATTACATCGGTATTCTCTTTAGAGGATTTGTAAATGAGTCATGTGTTGTACAGTTGTTCAGTTCGGCCATGTCAGCCTCAATATATTTATATCTATTAGAATGAGATCTTCTATTTGCAGGATTTTTAAGTCATGTTGTTCCAGAGTTGTCATTACTGAGGCCTTATCGGCCTAGGAAGTTGTATGTTCGCAGAATGAGGTTTAAGTGGTACGCTCGGGCCGTCCAGGTATTGGGTACCAGCCACACCCTCAAGGTTGGGGTGTGATAGGACGATTGCCCCTTACTATAACCACTCTGCCCTGCATAGAAACCATCTGTGATCGGTAGGGATGCTTGAATCGGTCAACTAGGCTGCGACAACTGATATCTCCCCTGATACCCATTACCACCGGAAGTAGAATTGTTGAACTGACCATGTCCCTTCGCTCCCTTATTAGGCTCATATCTGGGCATACTGCCTCTCACGGACTCCACCATCCTGGCATGCTCGACCACTATCTCAAATGACGTTCTAGAATCAACCAACTATAATATGGAAAACTGAAGTGGAATACACAATGCTCTAACAAAACATCTCACTCTCACAACTTCTGTAGGGAGCAGCGGTGCTGCATAACGTGATAAGGCATGTAAGCTAGTCTCATGCTGTGCAACTATATAACTCCTTTTCTCAATCTTCTAAAACTCATCACGCTTGCGCAATAACGAGCTCAAAGACACATACTTCTCCAAGAAAATATTGTAGAACCTAAACCAAGTCAATAGAGATGACCCCGTAGGTAAGAAATCAACATACGCACTGCACCACTGTTTTGTATCCCCCAAAAGCTGAAATGGGCACAAAACTAACTCCCTGAAACTCAACAATACCCAAAGTATGCTCCCTCATGGCTTATCATGACGAACTCATACATGTCCTCCTCAGACTGACCATAGAACATTGGAGGCTTCATGTTCGAAAAGTGTTCCCAAATCTTCCGCTTATTGCGGGTCATAGCTATCCCACTAATAGGCTGGGGACCAAACTCTGGAGCATGAACCTTATCTATACGGGGTGCTAACATCGTTACAAGCGGATTACTAAGAGTATGAAACTCTGTGGTCTGAGTGTCCCCCCCTCCCACACGGGTCAGAGAACCACCCGGAGTAGCAGGATGTATGCCTGTTTAAGAAAATCCATAAAAAACACTCAATAACCTAACTAGGGTGTCATGTAGAACCAGAGTAGCAATGAATCCAGGCTAATCATGGGCTAACCCCATTTCCTCATCAAGTAACTCGTCTTGAGGCTCAATATATGGCTCTGGGGATTCTGACCTGGCATGAGCCTGATCGGCTCTCTGTGCCCTGCCCTGAACTGGTGCCATTCTGGGGCTCTACCTCGGCCACGAGTGCGTCATCTACCACAGCCCTACACTACTGGTGCAGGTGGCTCCTCTCTCGCTGTGTTGTCAGGAGGTCTCACCATCTGTGAGAGAATATAAATAAAGGTCAGATACCAATTTCATTCAACTTAGCATTAAAGGAATGAAGAAAGTGAAATTTCTTAAATGTCCCGTAGCCTCCCGAAGATAAGTATGGACGTCTCCGCACTAATCCACAAAACTCTACTAGAAATTGCTCTTGTATTTATGATCATTTAACCTAAAGCTTTGATAACACTTTTCCACAAACCCTTTTCAGGAATTATGGTGGCACCTACAAATTCGCACCGGTAGGCAAACCACTTCCCAATCATTCACATGATAAACATACCTATCAGTGGAAGATAATGAAGTACTACATAAACCGTCTCATAATATAAAATGCGGAAATGATATAA
The DNA here is from genome assembly GCA_029783415.1 of Anisodus acutangulus. Taxonomy (NCBI): domain Eukaryota; kingdom Viridiplantae; phylum Streptophyta; class Magnoliopsida; order Solanales; family Solanaceae; genus Anisodus; species Anisodus acutangulus. Next base: position 24,364,555 of record CM056489.1, read on the forward strand.
GTCTGAACATCAAATAACATCCCCCAATCATCTAGTCTGTGAATACAAGAGCACTAAAATATGATACAAGTCTAAAATAGGCAATGAAGTGCCAAAACTGAATACATAATCTGAACATGTCTGCCATATATCTCAGGTTAAAATAAAAGACTGAAATGGAAATAGAATAACCAATGGTATGCTGAAAATAGAATCCACACCCTGAATGTTGAAGATCAACTGCTTGAACTCATCCATATGGTCTCGAGCTAATGGTGGGATCTATATCTGCATTAAGAAAAGATGCAGCAAGTGTAGCATGATTACACAATGTACCCCCATATACATCATAGGACAACGATGGAAGATACTCAAAATGTGATAAATACAAAGTTTATACCAAGAGCCATATACTAACAATTCAAGTAATCTATGTAATGTCATATTACCCACAGAATAATTCACAGAGTTCACGTATCACATTGTTCAAGTAAGATTTCATAATCTCATAAGTTATCTAGTGCCAGACAGTTCAATAACAGTGATCCAATCAAGTCATTACTAATCAAGTCCGATATCAAATACAACCACAAATAATCAATGATGTAATATATGTGTGGTATGAATGCACTGCATATGCCAGGTACCTCGTCATCCCGTATATAATACGTCATGTTTTTATTATGATCGTACACCCATGGGGGAGCCACAAAGTCCACATACCCCTCTAAAATGTCCCATCAAAGCCCAACTCATGGCTATAATAGTATATGTTGCAAGCGAGCAACCCCGATCCCCATGTATCATCATCATCTCAATTGCCATAATCTCAAAGTTTTCTTACCTTTACTGGTCCCATATACCGACAGCATAATCATACCACTCCAATATCAATATCATCAGAATCATGAGTGTATAAATGTAAATGACAATATAAGGCAAAAATTGTGATATAATGTGATGCAACCAAATATAGAGATGAATATCACATGCTTTCAAGAAATACATCCATATATAGCCCATCTACAATCAGGATATCTTATCAAAGCATGTGTGATGAAAAAGCACAACGATAACAAGTATGCCAACAAGCCCACATAATGGAGACAAGCCCAATCAATCAGCAGTCGGAATCAGCTTAAGGTTAATTCTATAAATCACTCATCATCATAGTTCAACAACAGTACCCACTCCACCGTTCATCACAACCATTTGAGTGGGACCCCCAAACACGCCAAATACCCCTCAATATTTAAAACTAATTAAGCACTTCTATTGAAGTCTCAGAAAACTAAATCGTAGCCTACCTCTAGGCCGAACAAGAGCGCCAATGATCAATCCTTGGTGATAGCCTTGTCCTTCCTCCACACCTCGTGATAACCGAAGTCTATGCACGTATATACTATTCGTTAATAATAAGCTTACACAACATAACAAGACATAATCATTAACACGCGAGACTTAAATACCAACCACGGGCCCACTTTACCAAGACTCAAATTTTAAAACCCAAATACCGAGAACACATACTAGGTAATCATATCCTTAAGTTAATTGAAAAAATATACACATTTGACCCTTCAATTGAACATTATACAAAAAGTCCCAATTTGGAAACCCTAGAATTTCCCCCCAATTTAAAATAGTTTTCTATACTCAAATTAAGCTTTACAATGTGATAATCTAGCATAATCCATCACTAATTCACAATATTTAGACAACTTAATCCATACAACCTCCATTAAATCAATAACATAACTCTCTTATTCTTAAATGAACTTACAACTCATCTGCCCCAATTCATAAACATGCTATGTCACCATTAAAGGACTTATAAAAATAAACCCAAATAAAAAAAAGATGGAATTCTTACCCCAAGGATGGAATCACTCTTGTTCTTCAGAAAATACCCTATTGGCGGCTCTATGTTGGAGATATGCTATTTTGGGAAATGAATTCTGACCTACAAAATTAAATAGGACACCTGATATAGTGATTCCACCCCAGTGAAATCCACTCCGGTGGCACGGATCCACTGCTGCAAACATATCTCTCACTGGGGTGCAGTCACTTGACAGGTTTCCCAGCACTATGACAAACCCGATTTCGTAGAGGCGAACTCGCCCTTACGGCAAATCCATCACCGAAGCGGAAACTGAAAATTTCCCAAACCCCGCTTTTGCAAGCCAACCTTCCACCGAGGTGGACCCGGAGGAGCTAACATATGTGCCGCTGAGGTGGACACTAAACACTAGGAAAATTAACCTCAAACTCCCATCAAACACTCCCGAAACACTCGTCTAAGGTAAACAATGCTATGAACTCACTCGTACCCTCAGATTTCTCATTTAATCGAACTAAGGCATACTTTTCTAAAGAATCATCAAGGAAAAGAAAATAACCAATTATTACAAATAAGGCAACAAAATACATCTGATTTACTCAAGAAGAAAACCAATAACTCGACTAAGTCATAAATGACCCTCCGGAGCTACCAGAAGAGACGAAACTTGTAAATGAGCCCATTAACTAAAAAGTCAACCTTGAGTCAAACTATTAAACTCTTAAGGTTCTAGTTTAGGATTATTTCACCTGAAACTCATATAAATGGACTTTGGGATCCATTCCACCCATTCATGGGCATCACAAATCCCATGTAAAGGTCATGATAAGGATAAAATGTGCAAATAAGGGTCTTTAGCTAAAAAATAGTGGACGGATTGTTACAAAATCCTAATTTGGAGTGTCCCAAAAATTCTGCTTGAGATTAAGAAGACTTTCATGGTCATGTTTGCTTTTCTTGACCGAGTCAGAGCATGCATCATAATCTACGGGCCTTTTCCCAAGATACATGATGGGTACAAAATCAAAGGCGTCGGAGGAAGATGAATGGGAAGAGTGGTCAGAATCTAGATGAACAGGGGAAGAGGGTTTCCGTTGTTCCTGAAGAGAGAACTACTTCCAGTGGAAAGGTTAGAGGATTTTTGGGTTTCGGTCATGATGATGGGAGCGTATTGGAGAAGTAGAGGAGTTGTGGAGGAGAAGGAGAGATGGAGAGAGAAAGGGTGGACGAAGAGTCAAGAAGGGGAAATGCATTTTGGGGAAGAGAACCGCCGGCGAAGTGATTCAAATGATGGGATTTGAACTGACAAAAGCAATAATTATGGTTAATCAATTTGACAAGTGATAAGTTCAAACAAAATCATTTAATGCATCGGTAAATAATACAGTTAGGAGCAATTAAAAGGAAATAAATATGTGCAGTAATTTAGCATAGTCTAAGTAAGGAAAAAAAATCTTAACAAAGGGTTTGCAATAATTTCTAGAGATCCTCTAAGCATGAAAAATATTTCTTCCAGTATAGGTTTTGTAAAAATGTCAGCAAGCTGTTTCTCAGTGAATACAAAATGTATTTCAATAGCTCCCGTAAGAACATGATCTCTAATAATGTCACGACCTATTTTAGGAATCGTGGTGGCACCTACACTGTTCCCACCGGTAGGTGAACCACTCACCAAATTAAAAAAATAATCTAACATGAAATGCGGAAATAACAATATTTAATAAAGTTATCTTATCTCTATTTAAAAGTGGAATAAGTATAAAAACTAACAATACAACCCCCACGAATCTGGTCAAAACAATACAAGAGCTCTAACTGAATACAAGTATGATAAGAGGATAATATAAGCCAGATGTATAAATACATAATCTTAATGTTTGAACATGTCTCTCGGATAAATAAAAGACAAGAGTATCCAAGGCATGCTGAATGGAAGCATCCTCACCCTGAACATTGGAAGTCCCCCAACTCAGAATCAAACACGAAGTACTGAATTGGTATAAATCGTTGTATCTGCATCCAAAAAGAATGAAAAAAGTGCATCATGAGTACATAACGTACCCATGTAGGCATCATTGTCCGAAAACTATGAAAGATACGTAACAGAGATAAATATCAAGTTGACTCTCAAATAGGTCCTATTCTAAACAGTGCAATAGTCACATAAGACACCTTACTCACATGGAGTTCATGAATCATACATGTCACCTAGTCATACCAAAGTTCAATCAACAAGTCAAGTATACTTCAATTCATAAAGTACACACATGAAATTTATTATCAACACCCACCGATCTGAAGCTCTGTCTAGGCCGTATAAATAGCTAACCCCACTTACCCGACTTGGCACATCAAATAAGCAAGTAGACACTTAATTCTCAACAACCTTTATTATCTCTGTCCTTTAGATTTAATTAGTACTCTATGCAACTACAGTCTGATACACATTAGTTCATTCAACATCCACCTTATTCCCTAAGTAGAGGTCTATGTCATGCACCCTTTATTTAAGGAGGGAAATTCTACACACACATGGAAAACAAGTCCATAACCACATTAACAACACTTCTCATAAGTTCCTTACTAGACTCACTACCCTGTAACATAATTAATTATCAGAAAACACACAAACACATATAGCTCCTTTTTAATCTAAATGATAGTACTGATATATTGTCATTATCGACCACAGTAGAAGTTGACATCAAATACTTAGATGCATAAATTGTAAACCACAGAACCCAATACATAATAAATGAAGCCATACCTGGCAACCAATCTAGTTCACCCTGATCAATTTAATTATCCAAGTATACACAGAAACAAGCCTAATCATGGCAACTATTATGATTCAATAGAATCAATCTAATTATCTAGGTATTCATAGAAATAAGCCCAGTCATGGAAACCAATCTAATTCAATAGAATTAATCCAATGATCCGAATATATTTAGAGACCAAGCCCAATCATGGCAAACAAACCACATTACCAATCAATGGGTAATTAATGTATAAATGTATGTATTATATGAATGCAAATGCTAGGTACCTTTTCCTCTAGTATACATGCGTTCAAGTTCTATAAATTGCACACCCACAAAGGACTCACGAAGTCCATATACTCTTCCAGAATTTCTCAATGAAGCTTAGATCTTGGCTGTAATAACTGTTACAAAGCGTGCAATCCATTCCCCCACGTACCATCATATCCATTGCGGCGTGCAACCTGAGGGATTCGTAATATTAGCATCATCTCAATATTTCCAATAATCCCATAAGTATTCTTAATATCCCAGTCTTTTGGACCCAAAAAAATTTCAAACCACTCTCATATCAATAAAATCAAAACCATGTGTGTATGAATGCAAATGAAAATACAAGACAAGTAATTATGATATATAAGATGCAATTAAGTATAAGAGATGAATAACACATGCTTTCAGAAAGTTATCAAAACATAATTCAAGGGAATCAGGATATCATATCGAAAGAAATGTGATGAATAAACACAACAATATCAACAATTACGAGAATACATAATGGTGACAAGTCCACATACCAGAAATCAGAATCAGCTTAAGGTTAATTCCCCAAATCACCCATCAACACAATTCAACACCGGTATCCACCTAAACATTTATCACAACCGATAAGGTGGGACCCAAACACTCCAAATACCCCTCACATTTATAACAACTACGCACTTCTATCAGAGTATAAATGAGTTAAACCATAGCCTACCTCAAAGCTAAGTAGGAGCCATGAACAATCCATCTTCATTACTGCTCTTGAATTTTCAGAGCGCCTCATGGTAATCGAAGTCTAACACACATATAATATATGTTTATGTAATGCCAACACATATTACAAGGAGATAGTCCTTAACCATACCAAGACTTCTAAACCAACCCCGGACCCACAGTATCAAGATATAAATTTTATTATCCAAAAATCACAAATACATACTAGATAATCATATCCTTAAGTTAATTAAAAACCTAAGATCATTTGGACCTTCAAATGCATGATTAAAGAAAAGCCTCAATTTCTAAACCCTAGCATTCCTCTCAAATCAAAAAGGGTTTCTATATTCAAATTAAATGCTAAAACACGATCTTATGTCATAAATGCATACTTATTAACAATATTAAGGCAAACTAAACCATATTACACCCTTGAATCAAGATTCAACCTCTCTTAATCTAATATGAACATTAGAACTCATCTCCCCCAATTCACATACATTCTAGACCACCATTAAATACTTAAAACATGAAAACAACCACAAAAGGTCAAGAATCTTACCTCAAATGAAGAATTTATCCAAAACCCTTAAGAATCACCCTTTGACAGCTCTAGAACCAAGGAAATGCTATTTGGGAAAGTGATTTAGCGTAGGAAATTTTTTAGGTTTCCAAATATAGCAATTCCGCTCTCATGGAATCAACTCTACTGGCGCGGTCTCACTCCAATGGACAATAGGCTCACTGAGATGGGGTCACTTGACACCTCCCCTCTGAGCAGACGTGAACAAACCCCGTAGAGATGCAAACGACCTGGAAACAAACCCATTTACTCAAAAGTCAACCTTGATTCAAACTATCCAACTCTAAGGTTCTTATTTTGGGTCTTCTTCCGAAAATCATATAAATGGACCTCAGTGTTACACCTCATAGTTTTGCATCCTACCGACATTAATGGATATTGAAGTTCCAGGAAGAGGTACGACCTTATGGAAGAATAATGAATGTTTACAACATATTTATGAGGGTACCAGAGTGTTTGGGAGTTAAACTGATAGACGAAAGTATATTTTGATGAAAATGGGAAACTGGGCATTTTGATGGGATATATGACAGACAGTCAAACAATTTGACGGACCGTTAAATACCCAACATGATCCATCAATCTTCTAGGAAATTTGACGGGGAAATTGATGGACCATCAGAAATTTAACGGTCCATTGAGTTACCATCAAAGTACGATAGTGCAGAATTCTTGATGAGTTTATATTGGGATTCATTTTTCGTCCATACCAAACCCTAGCACTCTCTCTAAATTATCTATAGCATACTACAACATCCCCAAATCAAAATCGAAGTCAATTACTCAAAGGTAACATGACAAACCCGTGATTAACATGGTGATTTTCTTCTTCATATAAAGTTGGATTTGGGGGAAAACCTTGTAGATCAAATTACTCATTGTTTTGAGAAAAGTATGTATTGTTAAGGTAAATCCTATCCTCTTCTATCTATGATTATAATTAATTGTCGATTTGGAGGAAGTTATGAAAAAACATTCATGATCAAAACTTCACAAAAATTGTGAAATTTTCGTGATATGAATAATTGGGTTGTTTTATACTAAATATGAGTCGCATTGGATGACGGAGTTTACAGTATATGTTATGGATTGAGGAACTTAACATTTAAAAGGTTGTGAGACTAATTCACATAATGTTTTCCGTATAAGAGAAGTTTAAAGAATTACTTATGCCTAAGAGTTGTCCAAGAACACAATTTGGATTAAACTGTGGAATTAAATTACATTAGTATCTTTGTAAAGAAGTATAAGAACCAAAGGTGTTTAAGGATGTCGATAAGATACCTAAGCAGAGTTTTTATGAGATTTAGATTCGATACTGATACTACTTCCTTATATTATATAGATAATCATTCGTAAGAGGAGCGAAGCCTGGTAGAATGATTGTAGCAACATAAACCAGGTATGTAAGGCTATCCCTTTCTTTGAAAATAATGAAAGCTGAAAGTTATCATTTTCAAAAAGGAACGTGAGCATTTCACTATATTATCTATCAATAGTCTCTTGTTGAGAAGTATTCATTTCTTATTCATAGTCTTATGATCCATGTCGTTGGGTGTGACACTCGAGCTCCGTGTCACCCATCCATGTGCATCACAAACTCCACACAGAGTCTACGAGAAGGGTCAAATAGTAAATTTAGGGTCTTTAGCTAAAAATGACAAGACTGATCATTTCATCAGATACCGATTAAAAAATGTTCATCCTCTAATTGAAGAAGGAAAGTACGGAAGCCGATGAGTAACTAAGGAATCCCCATCATAATCTCATGAAAGCTCCAATAGGCAGAAATAAATCGATAGTACCTCTTGTCTCCTTATCAGTCAAGAATTACTTTTAACTTACCTCGATACACCAAATTTCTATTCCTTCATAACCGAAATTTCTTTTAGAGATGATTCTCAAATGAATAACTAACTCTGCTCAAACTTTCTAATTTGATTACAACCATACATATTTACGCGTTCAATTGCATCCATGAATTATCACAATAATTACCATAATCCTTTTGTTATAACCACAACCATAGTCCAACCGGTACCGATAACATTGTCTGATTCTACTAGTCTTCCTTCTCAACTATCAATGCCATCCTTCTCACAAAGATTCCTCAGAAACACATTCAATCTCCAAATCACCATACTATAATCATACCTACTGATTACCGTGTAGTGTCATATTCGTAGAAAATCAGCTGATCACTCTAAAGACTTCCCATAACCATTTGTACCTCCTCGATGCATACCAAGTACCCGTGCAAGCCATTAGAACTATCTGAATCATTGTCATCCGAAGAATATCATCAATCTTACTTGCAATTCCAATTAGAACCAGTAACACTGACATACCTCCATTCCGAATTGAAGTCCATTGAACCCTTGTTGGTGGTTTACTAGAATACCATAAGTCTTCCACGCAACATAAATACGAGCCATCCGACCCTAAATGAACAAACCTGACCCGAAATAAAATGCTCAATTTCTAAATCATCGATAGCCACTCGAACTGATTCCAGATTAACTAGTAAGCTTTCCATAAGCATGATATGACCTCTTACATCTCATTTTCTCATGAACAATAAATTATGTGGCGTCACCCATGACTTCCAAAAGCTGGATTTAATCCAAGTCATCAATTTATCACCAAATAACTATACTCTTTGATTATACTCTTCAAGTTTCCTAAACTTCTACCCGATACGCAAGTCTGATAGAATCCCATGAACTCTAAATACTTCAAATCTTCCTTGCACTCTCTCTTAACTCACCCATATCTTTGGACACCTCACCGATCCTCTACTGTCATAAGTCATTATTTACCAGCATTACCAATATCTGACGTATCAATCTTACTTTCCATTTACATTACATTGCTTAATTTCTTCAAAGTTCTTTATTACCTGATATACTCATCCATGCTAATAATTAGCAATGCTTCCATACAGTCTACCACCAGTCGCTAATCGAAGAACCCATAGAACATTCATCATAATGCTTAGTGGATCACCGTGAACTTACTCTTTCGAGCGTACCAAACCATTTAACCCTGTCTGAAAGATGCAAGATTAATGCCACCATAATCCATATATAACTAATGAATTTCCATTGTTTCAAATCCAAATCATTCCTTATCTCGAAGAGGCACCTTACTCATTTCAAATTAGATCAACCACGCATTTATCGAAATTCTTACATTTTGACCTCTTATTTTATTCACGTGCACCACTAGAAACCGATAATTACTCAAACTTGCTCCAGAGCATAGTGAAATATCATAGGCCTCGCAAAATAACTGAATCGATCCTCGAAATAGTAGGACACTGTATACTACATAACATAGAGTTTCCCTCGCCTCACTCGAACCTTTAAACTGGAAGCTCTTTCCTATATTGCACAACCCATGTACCATAGTTTATAAGATTCATCCACTAGAAAAGGTACTGACCCAATCTGGTTACTCTGACCAACAATCATTTAGTACCCAAGCGATAACCCAAACCATCACTGAACTGGTCCATAATCTGAAGGTTGATCCTTAGTTACCGAACATACACTCCTACTAACTTCCTCGTATAGTTCCGTTGAAATACCCTTGCCAAAAATCCTTAACCGAAATAATCCTTAATATATTTTAGTTCATAGGTTCACTGACCCGTTCATCGATACCCAAAGCTTTTCATAACTAGAATTAGATCAAACCATCATCAATCTGTTACTGTAAATATTCCTATTGACTAACACCTTATTCGAGATTCTTATACGATTCTTGCCTGCGAAAAACCAACCATTATCTTATTTTGTCGAATCATAACACATCTAACTAACCATGCAATTTTTTCTATCCTTTGGTCAACTACAAAGTCATTATACCAGTAACTAAAGAACTTATCATGTATTAAACTTCATATACCGTGCCCACAAATCTTATCTAAGACTAGATGCAATACCCTCTAATCTCTAAAATAAAACTACACACTCATCCAGCGCTAGAGTCATTCCTATTAGTCGATCACTGACTCTCATTAGCCTACGACGTAGTCCAACATACCAACTTATATATGATCCCTTACACTCACTCTGCAGTAATAACTGTGAAACAACTAACATATAAACAACCTCGTGGTTTCAACAATTTCCTTCTATTATTAACTTCAAAACTCTAAGTGATCCTATGAACACACTCTTTAGGCGAACAAATGCAACTGTCTACTCCCTTAAGATTTACTCATCACAAGTAACATTGCCATTTGATCTCGAACAAATTGTCATTCCCTGAAGGAACCACAACCATTAATTCTTACTCTACTACCACAATTCTATCAAGTCAAAGACAACATAACCTTTCATAACTTATATCACATCCACCCTCGTACACCTTGAAAATTATCCCATCCAGCATGTTAGATACCAATTTTCCCCTTCATATAGTTGTAACGCCTTGAACCATGGCCTGAGCGAAACACAATACTCGGTGCCTGACTACATGAGACCGAGCAAACCACATGGCTTTCTAATCAATATGGCATCAAAACATGCAATAATAATAGTAATAAAACATGTAAAATGTATACTAAAAATAATCTACAGTATCATAACAGAAATAGTCTAAAAATATAATAAATCTGAAAGACTGACATGACATGCTAAGCTAGTCTATGAAACCTATGAACCATGAGTCTGACTGCAAAACTATTTTACAAGAAAAAGGACATGCATACCTCTACTAACATGCATAATCATGAAAATAGATAGACTGACACCCCGAAAGAAAGTAGGGCTCACCAATAGCTGATACTGAAGCAAATCCTAACAAGCAGATCCGTCGTCCTGAAACTCAACACTTGCACCATGAAGTGCAGGTCCCATGCAAATGGACGTTAGTACATTTGAATTGTACTGTATGTACAACAGCTGGAAGAATAAGCAGGCAAATGAAATAATAAGAGATTAAACTGAAACTTAACATGAACATGATCTGACATAAGCAAAGTAACATGTATAAAATCTTGTAAAATTGTATATCTGTGGGGAGAACAGTAGTATAACTGATAATATGAAATCACCACGTGGGTACGTGTAGTCTAGTTTATGGACCAACCAGCAAAGCACTCCCATGCCTTGTCGGGGTATGAGATATGAACATGACATAAACAAATCAAATAAAAAGTCTGAAGGTATCATCCTCTGGGAAGAGCGACCCTTATCCTATATTGGCATACGTAGTTTCAGGCTATCTAAGCTTTCTTAGTAATCTATTCAACTCCCAAAACATTTACTTGAAAATAGTTGGCTTGTAAGACCATAAATTCATGAAAGTAACTTGTAAAACATGGTTTGAAATTATAGTTTAACATATGAATAGATTTATCATATAACTTATATAAATCATGAAAAGAATGTATAATTTAATGGAAATGAGTATAATAATTATAATTTGTATTTAAGAACTCAGGGAATTCAAAGCATGTGTTCATGGACTACGAACAGGTTCATGACAATCATAATGACCTATCATGAATGCAATTAATGAAATGTAATATAGACATGATGTATAATATTACTTATATTAGGATTATCATGATAATAAAGTAAAACCCTAAGTTATGGAATTTCACGGTTTCATGGATGAACTTTGCGTGGGGAAAAACAATGATGTCCCCACACGTAGATAGAAGCTCTACATACCTTACTCTCTCCAACACTTGCATAAAAATTTTAAATTTTGAGTAGAAACCCAAAGCTTGAACCTTGGAACCTTTGGATGGGTTTATCTTGAAAACCCTAGGTTAAGAACAATGGACTCTACTTAGAATTCAAGAGGATTACGTTAGAATAATTTAGAATTGCATGATAAAGGCTTACCTAGATGTAGGATAATGTTGGGAAGAGAGGAACTTCGTTCTAGGGCTTGAGAGTATTAAAAATTGATTTTTATAACTGAGTCTCGTATTTATACTATTTGCTGCATTGGGAAATTTGACCATATGTACGGTCCATCGAATTTTCTATGGTCTGAGAAGGGACCATATAATTTGTACGGTCCATATAATCGGATTGTCACATAAATGCAAATTTCCGGTGAATGACAAAATCTGGAGGAATTGTTACGGTAAAAAAGGATGAGCCGTATAATTTTATAGGTTCGTAAAATTACTGTGGCCCGTTAATTTTAAAGACAACTTTTACGATTCATTTTGACACTCCGTAAAACTTATACGGTCCGTTAATCTCTGGCATAATTCTGAGATTGCAAAACTGAAACTGTTTTTCAACTTTAATTGCCTATCTTGGTCTTCTACACTCTTTAATCATGAACAAGAGTTTGTTTAGAAATATGAGGTGTTACAATATCTCCCCGTTGGGATCATTTGTCCTCAAATGATAGGTCATGGTTAGGAATAGGACTGGATATGGCATGAGTACATAAACGTGAAGAAACATGAAATGAAATATAAGGACTAAGCTGACATGATTAAATAAAAATATGAACATGGGGACATGAGACATGAGTACTGAATACATGAATGTGAAACATGAGACATGGATATGCAGAGGACATGACATGAATACTGAAAGTATTTACCTTGTTCATTTTCTGCTTGCTCTTTGAATAAATGCGAATATCTAGAATGTTTTTCCTCTTCAGCTTCCCATGTAGCCTCCTCAACTTTCTAACTTTACTGCAACACTTTCACTAAGGCAACCTCCTTAGTTCTCAACAATCGAATATGACGATCCAAAATAGCCACAGGGATCTCTTCATAGGTCAATTCATCCTTAACTGTAATGGATTTAATAGAAACAACAAATGAAAGGTCTCTCATACACTTCTTCAACATGGATATATGAAACACTGGATGCACAGTAATTAAATCTTGTGGAAATTCAAGCTCATAATCCATTTCGCCAACTCTTCGCAGAATCCTGTATGATCCAATATAGCTGGGGCTAAGCTTCCCCTTATTTCCAAACCTCATGACACCCTTCATAGGTGAAACTTTTAGAAACACTCAATCATCAACATGAAACTCCAAATCCCTACGCCTCACATCTGAATAGGACTTCTAACGACTCTGAGCTATTTTCAAATGCTCCTGAATTAACTTGAGTTTTTCCATGGACTAATGGACTAAGTCTGGCTCTAACAACTCTGTTTCACCAACTTCAAACCAACCAATTGGTGATCTACATTGTCGCCCATACAGAGCTTTGAATAGTGCCATCTGGATACTATTATGATAATTGTTGCTATAAGAAAACTCAATAATAGAAAAATGAGCATCCCAATTACCTTTAAAATCAATAAAACATGTCATAACTATATCCTCAAGGGTCTGAATAGTGCACTCTGTTTGGCCATCTGTCCGAGGGTGAAAACTGTATTGAGATTCACCTTGGTACCCAATCCTTTCTGGAAAAACTTCCAAAAGTGCATTGTAAACTGAGCACCACGATCTGAAATGATGGACATTGGGATCCCATGAAGCCTGACGATTTCTCAGATATACAACTCAACATAATCTTCTACAGAATCTGTTGTCTTGACTAGCAAGAAGTGGGTTGATTTGGTAAGTCGATCCACAATCACCCAAATCAAATCATGCCTTCGGATGAGTGAGGTAGACCTGTTATGAAGTCCATGTTTATCATCTCCCATTTCCAATGAGGAATATCAATATTTTGAGTCAACCCACCAGGCCTCTGGTGCTCGACTTTCACCTACTGACAAGTCAAACACTTTGCTGCAAAATCTGCTACATTCTTCTTCATATCATTCCACCAATAAATCTCTTTAAGACCATGATACATCTTGGTAGAACCTAGGTGAATTGAATACCTAGAATTGTGCACTTCTACCATGATTTGTTCTTTGAGTTTGTCCATATTCGGAACATACAACCTGCCTCGATACCTCAAAGTACCATCATATCCCCCTTGTGAATTCCCTCTTTCAACTGCAATGGATAGGGACCATTAAACTACTTCACCTTTGTAACATCCCGTACTTTCGGGTGATGGTTTGAACAGCTAGACGTACGCAAGTAGACCTGAGTTATGGGGAAATTTTGTTATAATTAGGTATTCACATCAATAGCTTAGTATAAAAATACATGTGATCACGAAATAATTTAGGATTTAACAAGTGTGATGATGGAGATTAATAATAATAGTTGTATATCCCAAAAGAGATTATGGACTAGTTCTATATCGCATGATTATGACATTGAGTATATGAAGGTTTTATAAGTCATCAATATTTAGGTGAATTGAGATCAAGAAATTATTTATTTGGAAATTGATTAATTGTTGAGATTGAGTGGGAAATAAGGAATTAGTTATTGGATAAATGTAATTAAATGGGAGACAAATAAAAAGGGGATATAACTAATTAACATGGGATATGTCTTCCTATATCATTTCTACGTGGATCATTTTGTTATAGGTGTAGTGACGATGCATTCTTTATGGTGTGGCGGCAAGATGACCTACGTGTAAGAATAAGAAAGAATCATGCATATGTTGTATATAAGTTCATTCAGAATTCATTCTGTTTATCAAACCAAACAAAAAAAATGTATGAAACACTTACCTTTATTTAATTCTATTATTGGAACAGTACGTTTTGTACATTTCTAGAACGGCAAAACATCTTTGTTTACTTTAATTGATGTGTTTCGAGCACGCTAATTTAGCTTCATCCATAATTCATCGAGCAGTTTAGTTCCTATCAGAGTTGGATCCTTCATTTACCACGTCTCACGAACTCGTATGAGTATTTAAGGCATGTTAAGGAAAATCCGTCCTTCTTTTGGCATGTTCTATGTACGAAACATAAATGTAATACTGTCCCATAAATGATTCTACTCTTAGTAGTTAAGAATGTTCATGTTACTCATTCCTATTTTCAAAGAATGTCTAAATATGTTCCTAAATCCTTATTGAGGTATATGAAAAAGATCTTAGTATTCATAATGTTAATCGGAGGTGAAGCGACATTACATCACTCCGAAAAACATGTTGTGTCTTATTATCATATCATTCATGAATTATATACATATATAAACCTTGACCTCAAAGGCGTTAAATACGCTACTATATGGTATGCATTATATATATGCATGGGGTATAGGAAAATGGAAGGTATTATATAATCAATACCACCTGCAACTGTACATATGATGATTATGCCCATAAAGGCCGATATGATATGATGGGATGCCAACAGAGGCTTGATGGCATTATATACACATATGTATATGTATGACCATATTGTGCATGACATTTAGGCATATTATGGCCTTCAGAGGCATTCTGTACAGATATGACACTTAGGCATATTATGGCCCTCAAAGGCATTCGGTACATGTTGATTATTTCTTATCTCATGTTACTTTCATGTCTCTGTTATGCTATTTTTCATGCCTGACATACTCAGTACGTCAGTCGTACTGACGTCCCTTTTGTCAGGGGATGCAACGTTTCATGCCCACAGGCTCAGGTACGCAAGGCGAGGGTCCTCATTAGTAGGTTGCTGACTCAGCGGACATTGGAGCACTCCCTTTATTTCGGAGTGGCGGTCTAATCTCGGTATGATATTTTTACATATACATATGGGTTTGGTAGGGCGCTGTCCCGACCTTATGATGTTGTATATTTTTTAGAGGCTTGTAGATGGTGTTTGATCTATAGAAGTCATGTATGGCCTTGTCGTCTTAGTATGTATATATACGTAGGTTGGGTTCTTCTATTTGTAGAATTTTACGTAGCATCCTTCCAGTTTATTATTTCTATGCGTCAGCAGGTTACCTCGTAATGGCACTCGTGTCCCATGCTTATTTATGGTTAGGTGGTAAATACGTGATTAGTGGTATTTGTCAAGTAAGGCTCGGGTTCCTATCATGGCCCTCCGATTTGGGTCGTGACAAACTTGGTATCAGTGCAGGTCTGTTCTATGGAGTCTACAAGCCATGTCTAGTAGTGTCTTGTTTATGGGTGTGTTGTGCACTACACTTACAGATAGTATGGTTACTTTCCCTTCTTGTTCTAGATCGTGCAGTAGAACTGAGTTATAAATATTCCACTTCTAATCCATCTCCTGTTTATGATTCCAACAATGCCTACAGCAAGGAAGAAGTTACAGGGTATGAGGGCATTGAACACGGCTGCGGGCAAAGGTACCAACCGAGTGCCACCCGCTAGCGAAGGCCAGAGTGAGACCCACAGTGCGACTCCTTCATATGATTCCCCCAGTCCACCACCTATAGAGAAGCATAGTAGGGCTGCAGTACCCCCAGTTCCTCCACCTAATACTCCAGATGAGGATCTTGATATGCAAAGTGTTGTACAATTATTAACTCAATTAGTGGCCGCTCAGGCCCAACATCAGATTCTCAGTCCTTCTAAAAGAGATGCTAGCGCGAGAGCTCAGGATTTCATCAACCTGGACCCTCCGGTATTCACATAATCAGACCTGAACGCTGACCCACATAATTTTTTAAATCAGATACAGCGTACCTTGCGAGTAATGGATTCCACCGATACTAAGTCGGTAAAGTTTGCTTCTTATAGACTACTGGATGTCGCGGTAACCTGGTATGAGACATAGGAGTATTCTAGCAGACCTCGTGCTCCACCAGCAGGATGGAGAGAGTTTTCAAAGGCCTTCTTGCAGCATTTTCTATCGATCGAACTTCGACGGGCCAAGCATGATAGATTTCTACTTCTTGAGTAGGGCAATATGATTTATTGGCCAGATAGGCTCCTACGATTATAGCTGAGATGAGTGACCTAGTATATAGGTTTGTTACTAGCTTGGGACCGCACTTAGTCAATGAGTGTACTATGGCTTCTCTGAATCCGCATATGGATATTGCTCGCATTCAGGCATATGTACAGAACCAGGAGGTTCATAAGAGACAAAAATGGGAAGATCGAGAGCGTGATAGGGGCCAGCATAAGAGGGCTCAATCCGTAGGTGTTGTAGGAGAGTTCTGAGGTGGGCCTATAGAGATGCCCATCCTACATGGCAGCTAGCACATCATTACTATTTTCGAGGTCGAGGGCTGATCGGTTTGTTTAATCTGGACCAGGTCAGAGTTCACGAGTATCACGGTCTTATTATAGAGGGGATTCTAGTCAGATGAGGCCTCCGTTGGCTCGATGCGAGCAGTGTGGTAAGGTCCATCCGGGACCGTGTCAATAAGGATCATATGGGTTTTATTCTTGCGGTCATCCTAGACATATTATGTGAGAATGCCCGACAAGAGGCAGAGGTGTTAGGGCCCTGCCGATCGGATCTGCAGCAGCTTCATCACTTTCAGTACGCCCGTCAGGGCAAAGTCATCAGACATCATCCGATCGAGGCAGAAGTAAGGGTGGAGCAACTAGCTTCGGTGGTGGCCAAAACCGCATTTACGCATTGATGGGTCGACACGATCAGGAGACCTCACCTGATGTTATTACAAGTATATTATCAATCTTTTCACATATTTTATATGCGTTGTTAGATTCAGGATCCAATCTATCATATGTCACCCCTTTCATTTCATGTAAGTTTGGTATGGAGCCTGAGTTGATAAAAGATCCATTTGTGGCATCTACACCAGTTGGTGAGTAGGTAGTTACTAGACGGGTCTATCGGAATTGTGCAGTATTAGTTTATAGCCATCAGACCTTAGTAGATTTGGTAGAATTTGAAATGGTTGATTTTGATGTTATTATGGGCATGGATTGGCTGGCATCATGCTATTCTAATGTTGATTGCCGACCAAAGATTGTAAGATTTCAGTTTCCAAGTGAGCCAGTCCTTGAATGGAAGGGTAATACTGCGACGCCAAAAGGTAGGTTTATTTCATATCTTAAGGCAAGGAAGATGATCTCTAAAGGTTATATATATGATATCTAAAGGTTATATATACCATCTTGTTCGGGCTAGAGATGTCGATGCCAAACCACCTACTTCTCAATCAATTCTGGTGGTTAATAAGTTCCTTGATGTATTTCCAGATGAACTTTCAGGCCTTCCTCACGAGAGGGAGATTGATTTCTGTATAGACGTGTTTCCAGACACTCAGCCTATATCTATTCCTCCTTATAGAATGGCTCCAGTTGAATTGAAAGAATTAAAGGAGCAATTAAAAGATCTTCTTGAGAAAGGCTTCCTTAGGCCCAACATATCTCCTTGGGGTGCGCCGATGTTGTTTGTAGGAAAGAAAGATGGCTCATTACGGATGTGTATTGACTATCGGCAGTTGAATAAAGTCACTATCAAGAACAAGTACCCTATTTCCAGAATTGATGACTTGTTTGACCAATTACATGTTGAAAATGTTTCTTAAAGATCGACCTAAGGTCAGGGTACCATCAGCTAAGGGTCAAAGAGAAGAAGATTCCGAAAACAACTTTCAAAACAAGGTATGGGCACTTCAAGTTCTTAGTAATGTCATTCGGGCTCACAAACGCGCCGACATTATTTATGAATCTAATGAACAACGTGTTTCGCCCATTTCTAAATGTATTTGTGATAGTATTTATAGATGATATTCTGGTTTACTCTCACTCGGAGGCAGAGTATGTGGAGCATTTGCGGGTATTACTAAAGACACTCCGGGATCATAAGTTGTATGCTAAGCTCTCTAAGTGTGAGTTTTGCTGAATTCAGTGGATTTCCTTAGTCATATAGTGTCAGATGAAGGTATAAGAGTTGACATTCAGAAGATTGAAGCGGTGAAGAATTGGCCAAGGCCCACGACTCCATCAGAGGTTCACAACTTTTTAGGCCTAGCCGGCTATTATAGGAGGTTTGTAGAAGGATTTTCTACCATATCATCACCATTAACAAAGTTGACACAAAAGGCCATAAAGTTCCAGTAGTCCGATGCTTGTGAGCAGAGTTTTCAAGAGTTAAAGGATAGACTAACATCGGCACCAGTCCTTACTCTCCCAAAGGGTCCAGAAGGCTACGTGGTGTATTGTGATGCCTTAGGAGCATGTTTAGGATGTGTGCTAATGCAACATGGTAAAGTTATTGCCTATGCTTCAAGGCAATTGAGAAAACATGAGAAAAATTATCTGACGCATGATTTGGAGTTGGCCGCGGTAGTCTATGCACTAAAAATTTGGAGGCATTACTTGTACGGTGTTCATGTAGACATTTTCATAGATCATAAAAGTCAAAAATACATATTTAAACAGAAAGAGTTGAACTTGAGACAAAGGAGGTGTCTTGAATTATTGAAGGATTATGATGTGGACATCTTATACCATCCAGGTAAAGCTAATGTGGTAGCAGCCGCGCTCAGTCGTAAGTCCATGGTCAGCTCGATTCCGGTGCAGGTCAAGAGGAAGGACTTAGTAAGAGAGCTCCATCAATTAGCTAGTTTGGGAGTCCGACTAATGGATTCAGAGGATGTTGGCTTTGTGATTCACAATACATCAGAGTCTTTCCTCATATCGGAAGTTAAGGAATGCCAGTAGGAAGACCCCCCATTTTGGGAAGAATCAGAAAGGGCATTCAACAAAAGAAGACCCCAACCTTTGAGATTGATGAACACGGGGTTCTCAAGCACCAGGGTCATTTATGTGTTCCAAATGTACTGGGATTACGTGACAAAATTATGATGGAGGTCCATTGCTCATGATATTCCATTTACCGTGGATCTACTAAAATATATCATGATCTTAAGGGTATCGATTGGTGGAACGACATGAAGAGGAGCATTGCTGAGTTTGTAGCTCAGTGTCCTAATTGTCAGCAAGTAAAAATGGAGCACCAAAAGCCCGACGGCTTGACTCAGAACATTGAGATTTCGATGTGAAAATGGGAAATGATTAATATGGACTTTGTTACGTGTTTACCTCGCTCTTATCGTAAGTTTGGTTCTATTTAGGTAATTATTGATAGACTGACCAAATCAACTCATTTTTTTGCTGTCAAAACTACCTACACAGCAAAGGACTACCCGGAGTTGTATATTAAGGAGATTGTTAGCCTTCATGGTGTGCCCATTTCTATTATATCTGATCGAGGTGCACAGTTCACAGCTAACTTCTGGAAATAATTTCAAAGAGGTTTGGGCACCCAAGTTAAACTTAGCATAGCTTTCCACCCTCAGACAGACGGGCATGCCGAGCATACTATTCAGATGCTCGAAGACATGCTACGAGCTTGTGTATTGTACTTTAAGGGAAGTTGGGATGATTATTTACCCTTTATTGAATTTGCGTACAATAACAGTTATCATGCTAGTATTAAAATGGCTCCATACGAGGCTTTGTATGGACAAAAATATAGATCTCCTATCGGATGGTTTGAGGTAGGCGAATTAGAGTTATTTGGGCCTGACTTAGTGCACCAAGATATAGAGAAGGTAAAACTTAATCAAGAACGTCTATTAACTGCTCACAGTCGTCAGAAGTCGTATTCAGATGTGCGACAATGATACTTAGAGTTTCAGGTAGATGATTGGGTCTTTTTGAAGATTTTGCCTATGAAGGGGGTAATGATATTTGGGAAAAAGGGAAAGCTCATCCCATGGTATATTGGGTTATATCTCATAATTCGACGAATTAGCCAAGTAGCTTACGAATTAGACTTGCCTTTGGAGTTAGAGTTTGTTCATTTGGTTTTCCATGTTGCTATGTTAAGAGCGTGTGTTAGGGATCCTTCCCGAGTTGTACCAATTGATAACGTGAAGGTTACGGAGGATCTATCATATGAATAGGTTCCTATTGCTATCTTAGATCGACAAGTCCACAAGTTGAGGACTAAAGAAGTAGCCTTCGTGAAGGTTCTATGGAGGAATAAGAATGTAGAAGAAAAAACATGGGAGGCGGAAGAGGAGATGAAACACAAATATCCCTTCCTATTTCAGACCAACACCGAAGTTCCGAGAGAAGCATAAGGTGAGTTCTATTTCATATTATTATAATTAATGCTTGAGGACCATGTGAGGTCTGATATAATGATGTATGTTATATTATATGGCCTCGTGAATAGGTGATTGTGTTTTCGGTCTATGTGACGGGGATTAGATACGTCACCCCAACATTCAATGACGAATGTTTCTAAGAAAAAAAGATATAACATCCCATACTTTCGGGTAATGGCTTGAACAACTAGATGTACGCAAGTAGACCTATGTCCTGGGGAAATTTTGTTATAATTAGGTATTCACATCAAGATCTTAGTATAGAAATAGATGCGGTCCCAAAATAATTTAGGATTTAACAAGTGTGATGATGGAGATTAATAATAATAGTTGTATGTCCCAAAAGAGGTTATGGACTAGTGCTATATCGCATGATTATGACATTGAGTATATGAAGGTTTTATAAGTCATTATGATTTAAGTGAATTGAGATCAAGAAATTATTTATTTGGCAATTGATTAATTATTGAGATTGAGTGGGAAAGAAGGAATTAGTTATTGGATAAGTGTAATTAAGTGGGAGACAAATAAAAAGGGGATATAACTAATTAGCAAGGGATATGTGTTCCTATATCATTTTCACGTGGATCATTTGGTTATTGGTGTAGTGACGATGCATTCTTTATGGTGTGGTGGCAAGATGACCTATGTATAAGAATAAGAAAGCATCATGCATATGTTGTATATAAGTTCCTTGAGAATTCATTCTGTTTAGCAAAACAAACAAAAAAATGGTGTGTTTGGACATTTCAAGAACGACAAAACATCTTTGTTTACTTTAATTGGTGTGTTTGGAGCATGCTAATTTAGTTTCATCCATAATTCACCGAGCATTTTAGTTCCTATCAGGGTTGGATCCTTCTTTTACCATGTATCACAAACTCAGATGAGTATTTAACGTATGTTAAGGTAAATCATTCCTTCTTTTGGCATTTTCTAAGTACGAAACATAAACGTAATACTGTCCCATAAATTATTCTACTCTTAGTAGTTAAGGATGTTCATGTTATTCATTCCTATTTTTAAAAAATGTCTAAATATGTTCCTAAATCTTTGTTGAGGCATATGAAAAAGATGTGAGTATTCATAATGTTAATCGGAGGTGAAGCGACATTACATCACTCCGACAAACTTATAATGTCTTATTATCATATTATTCATGTATTATATACATATATAAACCTTGACCTCATAGGCATTATATACGCTACTATATGGTATGCATTATATATATGTATGGGGTATGGGAAAAGGGAAGGCATTATATACGCACCACCACCTACAGCTAGTATATATATGATGATTATGCCTACAAAGGCTGATATGATATGATGGGATGCCCATAGAGGCTTGATGGTGTTATATAATCATATATATATGTATGACCGCATTGTGCATGACATTTAGGCATATTATGGCCCTCAGAGGCATTCTGTACAAGTATGACACTTAGGCATATTATGGCCCATAGAGGCATTCGGTACATGTTTATTGTTTATTGCCTCATGTTACTTTCATGTCACCATTATGCTATTCTTCATGTATGACATACTCGGTACATCAGTTGTACTTACGTCTCTTTTGTCGGGGGACGTTTCTTTTCATGTCCGCAAGCTCAGATAGGCAAGGTGATGGGCCGTATTAGTAGGTTGCTGACTCAGCGGATATTGGAGCACTCCCTTATTTCTGAGTGGCGGTCTAATCTCGGTACGATATTTTTTTCATATACATATGGGTATGGCGGGGCCCTGTCCTAACCTTATGATGTTGTGTACTCTTTAGAGGCTTGTAGACAGTGTCTGGTGTATAGCAGACATGTATGGCCTTATCAACTTAGTATGAATATATGTGTAGGTTTGGTTCTTCTGTTTGCAGAATTTTATGTAGCATCCTTCCAGTTTTTTATTTCTATGCGTCAACAGGTTACCTCATAACGGCCCTCATTGCCCATGCTTAATTACGGTTAGGTAGTAAATACATGATTAGTGGTACTCGGCAAGTAAGGCCCGGGTGCCTATCATGGCCCTCCGGCTTGGGTCGTGACAACCTTCACTTCGGCTACTAAGGAAGATCCGGACTTGTTCTGGACAACCACACCACCATCTTTGGAGTCCATGAGTCGAACTCCTAGACTAGCTAGTTGATGAATTTCCTTCATCATGTTTTCTTTCCTTCTTTAACATGAGCTAAGCTTCCCATGGATTTCCGACCAAGAGCATTGGATACCACATTCGCTTTTCCTTGATGGTATAGAATATCTACATCATAATCCTTTATCAATTCGATTTATGTCCTCTATCTAAAATTCAACTCCCACTGTTTGAAAATATACTGAAGGCTCTTGTGATCTGTAAAAATATCAACGTGAATACCACACAAATAGTGACTATATCTTGAGCGTAAAAATCATGGCTGCCAATTCTAAGTTATGAGTCGGATAGTTTTTTCATGAGGCTTACGCATCTGGATGCATAATCTATAACATTACCATGTTGCATTAAAACACACCTAATACCAACTCATGAACCATCACAATATACAATGAACCCTTCAGTTCCCTCTGCC
This sequence comes from Anisodus acutangulus, assembly GCA_029783415.1. Taxonomy (NCBI): domain Eukaryota; kingdom Viridiplantae; phylum Streptophyta; class Magnoliopsida; order Solanales; family Solanaceae; genus Anisodus; species Anisodus acutangulus. The sequence goes on from CM056489.1 coordinate 24,388,197, forward strand.
AATCTTAACACTAGAGCAGAATTCAACCTCATTTTCAATTCCTCAAAGCTACACTCACATGCATATGACCACTAGAATTTAACCTTTATCTGAGTCAATCTAGTCAATGGAGCTGAGATGGAAGAAAAACCTTCTACAAAATGTCTATAATATCCTGCCAGATCCAAGAAACTTCTTAACTCAAAGACTGAGCTGGATTTGGGCCAATTCTTTACTGCTTCGATGTTCTAAAAATATACCCTCACATCTTCTCTAGAAATGATGTGGCTTAGGAATGCCGCTGATTTCAGCCAAAATTAACACTTAGAAAATTTCACGTAAAGCTCACAATTCGATAATGTCTGTAATACTATTCTGAGATGTTCTACATGATCAGCCTCACTACGAGAATAGACTAGAATATCATCAATGAAGACAATGATGAAAGGATAGAGATAAGACTTGAATACCCTGTTCATAAGGTCTATAAAGGTGGATGGGGCATTCGTCAATCCGAACGACATGACACAAAATTCAAAATGTCCATAACGAGTTCTGAAGGCAGTTTTTGGAATATCAACTTTCTTAACCTTAAGTTGATGGTACCTTGATTTGAGGTCAATCATGGAATAAAAATGGGCACCATGTAGTTGATCGAATAAGTCATCAATTATGGGAAGATGATACTTGTTCTTAAGGGTAACCTTGTTCAACTGTCGGTAGTCAATAAACATACGCAAATACCCATCATTCTTTCGAACAAACAAGACTGGTTCACCCCATGGTTAGACACTTGGTCTAATAAATCCCTTATTAAGGAGATCTTTCAACTGGACTTTTAGTTCTCTTAACACTACTGAAGATATTTTGTACGGGAGAATAGATATCGGCTTAGTGTCAAGATTACGTTAGAATTACATGATAAAGGCTTACCTCGATGTAGGAGAAGGTTGGGATGAGAGGAACTTCGTATTAGGTATTGAGAGTATTAAAAATTTATTTTTGGAACTAAGTCTCGTATTTATATTGTGTGTTGCAGCAGGGAAAATACGGCTGTATTGTATGGTCCGTCAAATTTTCTACAGCCTGAAAAGGGACCGTATAATTTGTACGGTTCATATAATCAGACTGTCACATAAATGTCAATTTCCAATGAATGACAAAAGTTGGAGGGAATGTTACAGTAAAAATGATGGGTCGTAAAATTTTATACAATCCATAAAAATTACTGTGACTAGTCAATTTCAAAGATAACTTTCATAGTTCATTTCAACGGTTCGTAAAACTTATATGGTTCGTCAATCTCTAGCGTAATTTTGAGATTGCAGAACTGAAATTAGTTTTTCAACTTTAACTCCCTGTCTTGCTCTTCTGCACTTTTTAATCATGAACAAGGCTTTGTTTAGAGGTACGCGGTGTTACAGTAGTGGAGATTGATCTATCCAATTACTTTTTCTTGCGCCTCTGCATTTTTATTTCCACTTTCCAAGGATATCACCGAACTGAGGAGTCACAATTATAACCCCAATCAATCGTACCTTCAAACCATAGTTGAAGATTAAACTTGGTCACACATCTGTACCACGGTATCACATATTATACCGTACCATGCGATGTCATAGTAAACTACTCACGTATGAATTTTTAAGAGAGTGTTACCACTATTGGCGATAGAATAGGATGATGAAGTGTCAGACCCCAGCCTTAGGGGGTGTGGTCAGCACCTAGCACCTGAAGGCCCGAGCGAACCAACTATAGTACCTGGAACTTTTAACACGAAACATAGCCCGACATGGTAGCCAAATAACCGTTACAAAACAAGAATGTATGAAAACATGTACACAGAAGAGTCCCAGCACAGAATATACATATAACCAAGGTCGACAAAGCCATAAGAAAAGTATCCTCAACTAACCTGAGGGCGGACAAGGCCATGACAAAACATATACACATCGAACACAAGTCTGCAAGCCTCTAAGAATGCTATAATATATAACAACAGGTCAAGACAAGGCCCCGCCATACCCAAAATACTAGGAATATGTACAACAGTACCTAGTGAATCCTGTATAGCAACTCCAAGAGACGGAAACACAACAATCACCGCTGATATATGCAATCTACAGTGGAGGAACATCACTCTGCCTATATGTGCCCGTGGACATGAACACAGTGCCCAAGAAGGGACATCAATACGAAAGATGTACTGAATATGTAAGGCATAATCAATTATAAATAAAGCAACAACAAATCAAGGAAACCAGAGATACCACCTAAAACTCATAAGTGACACACTAGACCAATTTGCATATGTGTCTAATTATTCGATCGCGTATATAATGGAATAGGCCTCTGGGTCACTACTCTATATATAATAGATCGTGTGTTTAACGTCATACGCCTCTGTGGGAAATAACATCACTATCATATATGTAAAGACACATATATAACACCATAGGCCTCTGTGGGCAATCTAAATACATAATATATACATATAAGACTCATACCAAGCCTATGAATGACTCATTAACTCGTTGAGGTAATGTAAGGTCATTACACCCCCGACTATCCTTATGCGGACACATATACCCTTTTACTTTGTTACGATCAATAAAAAAGAAAACTTCTCACCTTAGTTTCTTAATTATGAAGTAACTAACCCTTGCTTTATCCACGGTAAGGGAACAATAAAAAAAACATAACCTTAATGAACAACGGATACCTACACAATCAAGGAATGGAATAGCCTCAAGTGTTTTCTTAATCAACTAAGAATAGAATCTTTAATAGGACATGTTTGTAGTGATTTTTATAGAGAGGACCATGCCATAAAGGAAAAGAAAGTAAGCCCTACATACCTCGCTGAGGAAGTTGGTTACGTTCTGCGGATTCTCGCACATGGTATGAACAATTATCTATATTAAATGAGGGACTTGTATCAATATCAAGCTCATGTATTATAAGAGATTTCATTTAGATAATTCATCAAACAACTTGTGTAAGTGAAGTTCTAGAGTCATTATATTATGAATTCAAACTCAAATTGACATCACCATCACCCATAACTCTATTCCTTAACTTCACAACCTCACTAACATGATTCAATACTTATATTTTATCATACCCAAACATTGGGGGGGTGGCACTCGGCTCCCTAAGGACCAAGCAAACTGATCTTTATACATGAGATATATACAATAACTCATAGGCCGACAAGGCCTCTAACGTATACTCAACTGGATAAGGACACAGTCATATACACTCAGAAAAGGCCCAAAACATACATATATATAACAAGGCCGAAAAGGCCAACATAAATATAATAAGTCTACTCGAGGGGCCAACAAGGCCACACATGACCATCACCCATAACACAAATGTCTACAAGCCTCTAAGGAGTTAACATATAACATTTGGTCAGAATAGGGCCCCATATACCCAACTATATATATATATATATATATATATACATATCTACCATACTTATCAACTTACTAATAGCTCCGGAAGAAAGGAGCATGACAACTCCAACTGCATCAAGTCCTACTGTAAGGAAAGCATCTGCATTCCTATCTGAACATGCGGGCATGAAATGTAGTATCCCCAAAAAGGGACATCAGTACGAGATAATGTACCAAGTATGTAAACAATTGAATAACAATATGAATCTATAAACTTACAAAAAGATCATAAAAGCAATATGAAGTGATAAGTTGTAAATAAAATCATTAGCAATCTGGATTTCATAAGAGGCAAATAACGAAACTCTGAAACTCAAATACAACTTTTTTGCATAGGCCTTTACTGTATAAACTACCCTTGTCTTACAGTACGAGGTGTATAACATGTCGCTACCCTAAGGTATACTCTAAGGAGTATGTATAGATATCTAATACAATATGCACAAATATTTATGCATGTGTTGCGGAATGCGCAACCAAATCCATTATATGTGCATGTTGCGGAATGTGTAACCATATCGAATATATGTAGATGTTGCAGAATGTGCAACTCAATCCAATAAATGTATATGTTGTGGAATGTGAAACCTTATCTAATATATGATCATGATTATATGCATGACATCAAATGCAAATGAAAAATATATCAATACTAATGGGAATAGGGATGTGGAAAACATACTCTAATAACAATGGCTCTTTGGCCTCTTTTGAAACTCATAAATTCTTTTACTTTGCCTTGACATGATTCTTGGTCGACTCGGTGACTAACTTCTTAGAACCCTCCTTTTTTAGGTCTATGAAGTTCAGAGAAAACAAGATACAAAGAATACCATAGCGAGATAAAAAGGAATGTTCAATGGGACAACAACATGTGAACAGGACTCATCTCTGAAGGTAACCACGACCTTCAATTCTTAACTTTTATTCAATATTTTCTTTTGCATTTCAATAACACTTGTCAATATTCAAGACTATGACTCGAAAGACTCCATTAAGAAAGAGTATGGTCTGAACCGGACAACCAACAATAAACATAGAAGGCAATAATAGTAATGGAACTACTCCCGATAAGGGATCATTGATAACGAATAGAATACGTCTTTGGACATTTCTTTTTGAAAATGATAAGTACTTTGGATGTCATGCCTTTAAAAGAAGGGAATAGCCTTACATACCTTGTTGACGAGCAATACAATGCACATGGTTCCTTGCACGCTTTTACAATCATCAATCTAAGCAATAAGCAAAATATGTTTCAATATCCAATCAATGATTTCATGATTTTGTCTTTGCGACATTTCGTCGAACACTTGGCGTGCATATTCTATACTATCTTGTTTTCATGGTAACTTCAGATATTCTCACTTTTTCCACAATAATACCATGTTATCAACATTACAAAAACAATACTCCACAAAATATAGCCAAAGTTACTCCAAGAATATCATCAAAACCATCCAACAATTTATACCATAGCTACCACATCTATTATGATTACTATAGAGTTTCATCTCAACTTCTTCTTGGATCTCCTTATCAAGATATTACCTTAAGCTAAGAGAACTTAATAATACTTAATAACAACATATATCATACCTAAATTAGGAGTAGAAACTTGAAATCCAAGCCTGTCTTTGTTCTTATTCTTCCTTGTCTACTATACCTAGCCATAGAAGTGTTATCTCAAGTTTTTGGTGTTGAATTATGGTGTGTTTACTTGAGAACCATACTTGGAACCTTGGATAAAGTATAGGGAGGGTTTGGGGTGTTAGGAAAGAGTTTTGGGTCGAAAATGAGCATAAAAAGGCAGCTATTGATTAAATATACCAAAGAGGTCAGCCACCGCCCTTGATATGTGATGGCATATGCAATCGCGCATGCCATATGCGGCCGCATATCCAAGGTAATATTAGGGAAGTGAGATAGCATGATCTCTGGGCTCTTATGCTCCCTCTTTTCATGGAAGATTCAATATGTGGCATGAAATGCTCTAGCGTTTCGGCCGATCATCATCAAACTTCGTCCATATGTGATTCCTTTGATCCCAATAATATATAACCATCCAAAAACCTTCTAAACATCCACATATGTCATGAATGATCTTCCAAATAAGGCTCAGGTCATCGAATCTCAATTCGATTAACCATACGCTTAAACATGCATGAAATGATTAGTGTAAATCGGAGTCTCCTAGCTATACTTCCAATATTGGTCCAAGGCCTTTATTAACCTTGTATGTCCATCATAAATCCTCTGATCTCACCTTGGTTCGACACAATGTATACTACGTAAGGATTTCAAGCGCGAAGGGCTTCATGGCCCTTAACCTCCTACAACCTCATCGGATTTTAACTCGACCATTTCAAAATTTTCCCAAGGAAACCTTAATCCTTATCTTAGGCTCCTGATCTTATGGTATATTGAATTAATGAAATTATGGGGTGTAACATCCTTTCCCCCTTAGGAACATTCGTCCGTGAATGTTAAAGATATTCTATTTTAACGTTTCCCAAAAAATTTGGCAGATTTTCCTTTATAAACAGGACTATCCAAAACCTGTTAAGCAGCCCAAACATTTATCCAATGCTACACAGGGTAACATAGTATCAATATAACATCAAACGGCCCCACACAACCGCTTAGACTTACAAAAATTAGAGGAAGTTCAGCCATAACTTACCTTAATATCATTTTGCTAACATCTGAGCTGGACCTGACATATTTGCTTCAGAAATATAAGATACATGGTCCATATTTAATAAACCGAATAAGAATAGAGTGATTATACCGTATGAATAGTAACAGGAAGCTAGGATCTGAATTATTCTAATAGAGCAATTCTTAGTTTCGTAACCTTTCTTAATAGAGTTCTTGTGGATCAAGGACTATCTTGTCCTATTATTCAATCAGATTATACTGACACATATCATTGGTATATCCTCAACCTTCACATAGTTGTACTTTTCTTTTACATAATTGCCTGACAGCAATACCTTATCTGAGTCATTGTATTCTGACGTCTGGTTATATCTTTCTTTTCTATGTTATAATGTTCATCCTATGATGGAGTTTAGATAGCTGAGATCATAGGCATGAAGCGTAAGATGATTATTAAAACTTGTGGCACGATGATCTCTAAAGTTGAGAACATATAAGTAGTAGAGTTATTCGAATCCCCTTTTCCTCTGTTTTTTATTTTTCCCTCTCAATAGTGTCCTTATATGATAAATAAGTTTTGAGCATCTTACTGGCCTTAAAATTTCTTCCGTCAATACATCTCTTCTCTATTCTTATTTGGAGTATTTCCTGAATAAACGTCTCTGATTGGGATTATGCTCTACTTGCTTGTTACTGCCTTTCTCAACTGAGTTCGGTACTATGACCTTGAATACTCTTAAATGAAATCTTTATGCCTTCTCGAGTTGAATCTTGCTTCCAACACCAAATCTCTTAATTTGTTTCCTTGTTGATCTAGGTATCTTTTTATAACTTATTTCTTCAAATCGGATATCGCCCTATGGGTTTCTCTCTTTTTTGTGACTTACGAAAAGTTTCATTTTTTTACCATGTATAGTTCATTAGTTATAAATCTGGTAATAACTTTCTTACTAGTCATCGATACTTATTCCAATTTCTTTCAAACTCTATACGTTCACTCTCGGACTAGGTCCGGTAGTTCTACTTGAAATCTTCATTGGTCATCATAGGACAGGACAATGGAAATTCTGAGTACTCAGAGCTTCTTTTAAACCGACTCCTTGATTAGCTAGTTGTCTTAGTGAGATATCGTACAATGACTTGAGATAGTTTTCAAAATAAACCTCTGATCAACTTTGATTGTATATCCCAACATAATTTTTATCGTACAGACTGACTAGTTACTTTGGTAGTAATATCCTAATCAATGGTCTCTAAATATCCCGGGTTCACTCAATAATCCATATGCAATATCTTAATTTCTAGGGCAACTCTGCTTTTAATGTTGTTACTTGATACTCTTAATCCTTAGACCTTAATAGGGTTTATGCTATTACTTTTACTCCTTATTACAAAACATGTCAATCGGCTTTAAACATTGTGTTTTGTCTGGACGCTCCTCCAACTCCTAATATAAAGGAGAACTGATTTACCTATCGCTTCAGGAGGTATCATCTATTTTCTATTACGACTAGCCATTTGTTACTTCTTTGGGGTAGTTTCCCCTTGTAACTCCCTTAATATCTCTCATTTTTCAACAATACATGACTCTATGGTCTATTATCTTCCGTCTCATTACATTTGAACTTCTTGCTACTCATAACGTCTGGAGTTTGTGTACTTCCTTTGCGATGTCGTGTATTCTAGGATATGTTCATTGTTCCTTTGTCGTGTCCTATATTTGCTCGAGTATTTTTATTTCCTTAATTCGTATTGTTGCCCTTCTCATTTTCCTTAATTTCCTCTTTTTGTTAAATGACAAAAACAATGCATTCTCTCTCCTTTTTGGCATTGTTTTCTTCTTTTGTCGAGTTGATTTCTTGAGTGTCTGCCATACTTGATGGCTCCAAACTTATGATCTTCCACAAATACTATTTCCTTCCTACTAAGTATTTTCTTTCTCATTAAAGAAGTTGCTTTTCTGAGGCATTGATCTATGTGATCCCTTCGTGGTTACTGTTGCCTTTATTTCTTGATTCTAATCTCCTTTGTAACTAATGTCCTTAGTCTTATGACCTTTACATTATTCTTCTTATGAGGTTTCTAGTTAATTTAAAAGCCAATATTTTACCATCGCTCATCCATTCATATCTTGCTTCCTTGCTCTTATTATTTAGCTCTTCTCTTACTGTTTTTCTTAGAATATTATTTATTACCTCATTGCATACTCACATCGAATTCATTCGCCCTTATTTTCACTCATATATCCTTGGAGGTCCTTATCGATATTTGTGGCAGATTCAACCTTGTCGCAGGTTTGGACTTCTTTCCCTTACTGGTATTAGGATATTTCTCTACTCATCATCCAGTCCAACATGCATACTACGAGCCTAAATTCTTTTAAAGATTCCACATCTTGGTGTGCTCTCAATTCTTAGATACCATCTTCTTACCAATATCCTTACCTTATATTGGCAATCTTGTTGATTGGAATCTCACTCCAATCCATTATGGATACGCTTACCGTTATTTTCTTTCATTCCATCAGTTCATTGGTATGAGAAACTTCATTTGACCTCATTATATTGTCATAACACTTTGACTTGTGTCCACCAGACACTTATTTCTCACTTATCATTATGGACTTATTGGAAATCCTGCTATCTTGTTGCCATCTACGCACATGTTGTTAGGGTGAGAAGATTATATCATTCACCTTTGATCATCAATGCTTCTTTCATCTCACGGTCTGCCTTAGTAGTCTAGCCTTAATGGAAGAATTTGGGGTTACTAATTTGTATATAACATTTTGCGTCTTTCTTCCCTTAACTATTTTCTGAACAAAACTTTAGGTAACTTATTCCCAAGAATCCATTCCCCTTATCATTCTTCTGGAGTTTCCCTTATTATTATTTTTTTTCAATTCATGAACATTATTATTAATTTTTTTCAATTCATGAACATCCCTTTCTAGGTCACCTTATGTGGTCGCATATTTTTTGGATTCCAGTATTACTCTCGCTATAGAAACTAAAGATATTGGGTAGGTATATAACTGAAATATGGTTGATTTCTAGATCACTTTGCTTAGAACCTTGAAATAAATGTAATTTCGCTCACTACTTTTCTTTACTTCCTTTATCTATCCATGGTCTATATATATCTGTATGACACACTTTTTATATCAATGGTAGCCAACCAATCATAGGCATAAGAAAAACTATCCTTAATGAAATTATCAACATGCCTAATTAGTTGCATAACTCTGAGTAGCATTGGGATGTGCTATTTCTCATGAGTCAATCTCGGGCATCTATATACTCTGTGGCTTCTACTCCCAGATCAATAACATTCCTCAGCATCACCCGAGCATTGCCTAGAATACACCTGCCCACACCGATGACACTTCGACTAATACCTCTCGGGACATTCTATGGCCCTATAGCCCAAAGCTCCACATCCAAAATATAGCTCGATATCGGATAAACATGCCCTATCATGCCTCTCCCCTCTTTTCCAACAACATGGTCTACTACTTTCCACATCTTATGGTGCCTTCCTATTTGCTACCCAGGAGCTTCGATCTGATGCGTCTTTTAATATCTATTCTTCAGCAACAACGTCCATCCCAAACCTTTCGGTTTGTTTACTGGTTACTTCTTTCTCGCTTCTACTCATTAGTGGCAAACCTTAGTTAACTGACTTCCATGATAATAGGCTTCTCAATCTCTTGAAAGGCTTATCATATGGGGGCATCTGAACATGACCCTTCTCTAGGAAGAAAACTGGAGGCGTTATTGCATACATAGTACCTCTCACACCTAATCTGAATGGAAATGTTCGATGTGCTGATGGCCATTGTATTGTTCGGACTTTTCTATAATCTGACACTACTACTGGAATTGATAGCACTCAGAACGGTGATTCCTCTAGGACCTCGGATGGGTCCTCCTCCATAGATAGATCCTCAAATGAATTTTCTTCCATAGACAGGTCTTCATCAATGGATGGATCTTCCTCTATAGAATAACTTACATTTCATTCTGGAGTCCTTAGTCCCCTAGGATTCATGTTAACGGGTGGCTGTCGGCTAGTACCTTCTCCCGCATTTCTAACCTACTTCCTGCTATTAGTACTTTCCCTGGATCTTGACATTACTGAAAAAGAGAATCAAGATGAAAAGATAGAAATTCAGTGACTGACAACTTTGCTGCGAATGCACGATCTAGATTTTCAAGAAAGGTAACATCCTAAATGTCTTGTAGCCTCCTTCTTGTGAGTGTGGCGCGCAACACACTCATAAGAAACACTCTACTAGAAACGGCTTGTAGACATCTCTAGGATTGACCTGCTCTGATACCACTTTGTCACACCCCAACTTTGGCGGGTATGGCAGGCACCCGGGCCCCTAAGGCCCGAGCGTACCAATCCTGATACTTGAGAGATATACAATAACTCATGGGCCAATGAGGCCTCTGACGCATACTCAATTGAATAAGGACATAGTCATCTACACTCAGAAAAGTTCCAAAACATACATATATATAACAAAGATGACAAGGCCGACATAAATATAATAAGTCTACTCGAGGGGCTGATAAGGCCACATATGACCATCACCCATAACACAACTGTCTATAAGCCTCTAAGGAGTGAAAAAATAATATCTGGTAGGAACAAGGCCCCGTCATACGCAACTATATACATATATATATCTACCATACATATCAACTCACTACACAGCTCGGGAAGAAATGAGTATGAAAACTCCAGTTGCATCAAGTCCTACTGTGAGGAAAGTATCTACATTCCTATCTAAACCTGCGGGCATGAAATGCAGTGTCCCTAGAAAGGGACATCAATACAAAATAATGTACCGAGTATATAAAGCATGAATAACAATATGAATTTATAAACTGACAAAAAAGGCATAAAAGCAATATGAAGCGATAAGCTATAAATGAAAGCATTAGCAATATGGATGCCATATGAGGCGAATAACAAAACTCTGAAACTCGAATAAAACTTGTCTGGATAGGCCTTTACTATATAAATTACCCTCGTCTTATAGTGTGAGGTGTATAACATATCACTACCCTTAGGTATACTACCCTCGTCTTATAGTGTGAAGTGTATAACATATCATTACCCTTAGGTATACTCTAAGGCGTATGTATAGATATGCAATGCAATGTGCACACCAATTTATGCATGTGTTGCAGAATGCGCAACCCGATTCATTATATGTACATGTTGCGGAACGTGCAACTCGATCTAATATATGTAGATACTACGGAGCGTGCAACCCGATCCAATATATGTATATGTTGCGGAACATGCAATCAGATCTAATATATGATCATCATTGTATGCATGACATAAAATGCCAATAAAAATATATCAATACCAATGGGAATAGGCGGTGTGGACAATAGACTGTGATAACAATGGCTCTTTGGCCTCTTTTGAATCTCATAAACTCTTTGACTTTGCCTTGACATAATTCGTGGTCGACTCGATGACTAACTCCTTAGAACCCTCATTTTTTAGGTCCATGAAGTTCAGAGACAACAAAATACATAGAATACCATAGCAAGATTAAAGGTATGTTCAATGAAGGACAAAACCCTATGAACAAGACTCGGCTATGAAGGTAACCACGACTTTCAGCTCTTAACTTTTATTCGGTCTTTTCTTTTGCATTTCAATAACACTTTATGGCTGTGACTCAAAATACTCCATCAAGAAGGAGTATGGTTTGAACTGGACAGCTAACAATAAACATAGAAGGCAATAATAGTAATGGAACTACTCCCGATAAGGGATCATTGATAACGAATAGAATAATTCTTTGGACATTTCTTTTTTAAAACAATAAGTACTTTGGATGTCATGCCTTTAAAAGAAGGGAATAGCCTTACATACCTTGTTGACGAGAAATACAATGCCCATGGTTTCTTGCGCGTTCTTACAATCGTCAATCTAAGCAATAAGCAAAATTTGTTTCAATATCCAATCAATGATTTCATGATTTTGTCTTTGCGACATTTCGTCGAACACTTGGCGTGCATATTCTATACTATCTTGTTTTCATGGTAACTTTAGCTATTCTCACTTTTTCCACAATAATACCATATTATCAACATTACAACAACAATGCTCCATGAAATCTAGCCAAAGTTACTCCAAGAATATCATCAAAACCATCCAACAATTTATACCATAGCTACCACATCTATTATGATTACTATAGAGTTTCATCTCAACTTCTTCATGGATCTCCTTATTAAGAGATTACCTTAAACTAAGAGAACTTAAGAATACTTAAGGACAACAAATATCATACCTAAATTAGGACTAGCAACTTGAAATCCAATCTTGTGTTTGTTCTTATTCTTCCTTGTCTACTCTACCTTTCCATACAAGTGTTATCTCAAGATTTTAGTGTTGAATCATGGTGAGTTTACTAGCGAACCATTCTTGGAACCTTGGAGAAATTCTAGGGAGGGTTTGGGGTGTTAGGAATGAGTTTTGGGTCGAAAATGAGCATAAAAAAGGCAGCTATCGCTTAAATATACCAAAGAGGTCAGCCACCGCCCTTGATATATGATGGCATATGCGGTTGCACATGCCATATGCATCCGCATATATGAGGTAATATTAGGGAAGTGAGATGGCCTGATCTCTAGCCTCTTATGTTCCCTCTTTTGCATGGAAGATTCTATCTATGGCATGAAACGCTCTAGCGTTTCGGCCGATCATCGTCAAACTTTATCCAAATGTGATTCCTTTGATCCCAATGGTATATAACCATCCACAAACCTTTTAAACTTCCACTTATGTCATGAATGACCTTCCAAACTAGGCTCAGGTCATCGAATCTTAATTCGATTAACCATATGCTTAAACATGCATGAAACGACGGGTGTAAGTTGGAGTCTCCTAGCTATACTTCCAATATTATTCCAAAGCCTTTATTAACCTTGTATGGCCATCATAAATCTTCTCATCTCACCTTGGTTCGACAGGATGTATACTACGTAAGGATTTCAAGCACGAAAGGGCTTCATAGCCCTTAACCTCCTACAACCTCGTCGGATTTTAACTCGACCGTTTCAAAATTTTCCAAGGGAACCTTAATCCTTATATTAGGCTCATGATCTTATGGTATATTTGATTAATTAAATTATGTGGTGTAACATAATTATCTCTCAATTTCAATCAACAACCCCAAACAACAAGTTATCATAATCTACATACCATAAGAGGTGTTCTTCAAAATCATACCTACCACACTTCCATAATTCACAAGTTATCTCCACCAACCAATAAAGCTAAGCTAAGATAAACTAAAGGACACATAAAAGTGAGAAAACATTACCTTAACCAGACAATAAGTCTCCCACAACAACCTTCAACTCAAACTCAAAAAGCTCACAACTTTACCGAGGCAATGAATGAGGATTTCAAGGTGTTCTTGGTTCTTAGAAGGAGAAATCACCTTAGATTCTTGTAGGAACATTCTTAAACGATGGAGGATGCTTTGCGAAGTGTTTTAGAGGTGTCTAGAGCTCAAGGGGTTAAAAGCTTGAAAATGAAATGAAGTTGGCCAATTTTGGACTTAAATAGGCCAACCCCCCGCCCTGAATATATGGCCGCATATGCAGACATATATGCCACCACATATGGTGCAGTGAGGTGGGGAAATTTTGTCCTAATTTCGCGGCCAGATCCGCGAGGCAGAATGGCATTTGCAACTCGAAACGCATAGCGTATCATCAGAACTTCGTCGATCTTTGTCAATTTGTACTTCCTTCAGTCCTATTGACTTTCAATCTTCCGAAACCATTCCTTAATGCTCTTATATGTCATACAAACCCTCAAAAATAATGTCAAGTTCTCCAGAATCAAGTTGGATAACTACACTCTCATTCGCGTGTGAAACTACGGGGCGTCACATCCTTCCCCCCTTAAGAACATTCATCCTCAAATGTTGAATAATGTTCTAACTCCTGAGATATAGAAAATTTTTGTTGAGTCTGCTATGTAAACAGGACTATCCGAAACCTGATAAATAACCCAAACATACAACCAATGCCATACAGAGCTACAAAATAGCATCATAACATCCAATTGGCCTCAGACAACCATCTATTTATGCAAGAACAAAAAAAGGTTAGCCATAACTGACCTCATCTATTTCGTTGTACTCTACGTTGTTCCTGCCACATCTGTTTCAACATTATCACCTAAACAAGATATATGCATTAATATTTGTAGGTAGAATAGGAATACGAGAATCATATCGCTCGAATATCGATATAAACTTAATGTCTGGAACAAGTGAGGGTATTTGGACCTCATATCCTCTTCGGCATCCCATGTCATTTCTTCTACGTTATTATTTCTCCAAAATACTTTGACCAAAGTGACTTCTTTACTCTGCAACTTACGGACTTAGCGATATAGGATAGCAATAGGTACCTCCTCAAATGATAAGTCTTATGTAACTTGAACATCCTCAATATGGGTAATGCGGGAGGGATCGCCCAGACATTTGAAAAGCATGGATACATGGAATATAGGATGAATTGCTTCTAACTCTAGGGTAACTCAAGCTCATAGGTTGCTTGGCCTATTCTCTGTGTGATCTAATACGGTCCAACATACCTGGGGCTAAGCCTGCACTTTTGCTGAACCTCATCACGCCTTTTATAGGCGACACTTAATAATACCTAGTCTTGACGCCGGTTATATTAATAGGACTTTTGTTCACTCTGAGCTATTAACAATCATTTCTGAATCATTTTCACTTTCTCCACAGCTTGTTGCACCAAGTCAGGTCCTAGTAACTTTGTCTCACCAACATCGAACCAACAAATAGGAGACCTACATTTTCGTCCATATAGGACCTCATGCGGTGCTATCTGGATACTAGAATGGTAACTGTTATTCTAAGCAAATTCATTAAGTGTTCGATGATCTTCCCAACTTCCTCTGAAGTTTATGAGACAAGATCGCAACATATCTTCGAGCATCTAAATAGTGCGCTTAACTTGCCCGTCGGTTTATGGATGAAAATTTATGCTAAGACAGATCTAGTACCCGAACCCTTGTGAAAGAACCTCTAGAAGTAAGAAGTAAACTAACCACCTCTGACAGATATAATAGACACCGGAACTCCATGAAGTCAGACTATTTCCTTAATGTAAAGTTGAGCATAATCCTCAGCGAAGTAGGTGGTTCGGACAGGTAGAAAATGAGCTCACTTCATAAGTCTGTCTACAAAAACCTATATAGAATCGAACTTTTGACGAGAGATAGGTAATCCTGTAATACAATCCATGTTAATTGACTCTCATTTCCATGTCTGAATCTCAACATTCTGTAGCAATCCTCCAGATTTTTTATGCTCAACTTTCACTTATTGGCGATTCGGGCACTGAGCGATGAACTCTGCAATATTCTTCTTCAAATTATCCTACCAGTATATCTTCTGAAGGTCATGATACATCTTAGTGTAACCATGATGAATGGGGTACTGTGACTAGTGGATATCTACCATAATCTTCCCTTGAAGTCCCCCAACATCGGGCACACCTAACCGACCCTTATACCTGAAAATCACATCCTCTGATAATTCGAACAACTACTTCCTTTGAAATGGAATGCCTTCTTTAATTCTTACTAAGGCTGGATCGTCAAGTTGTCGTGCCTTGGATTTGTGATTAGGGTTTGAATCCAGTACTTTCTATCTCATGATTATTTACTTGTCTTATCTATGATTATGTGTTACCTTCAATCCTACATGCTCATTTAAAGATGAAAAAAATCTAAAGGTTGAGTCTTTATTGTGAATTGGCCAAAGGTTTGATCTTTATGACATATATTTATTAAAGATGGAATCTTTATTGCATATCCTTTCTTATTATCGTTATTCATGTCATATTCATGATTTATATGGTATCTTATGAATGCTCATTTGCTGATACATATGTGGGTCCAAGGGGAATGTTTTCGGATAGAGTGATGCGATATTTATGAGTCTAATTAGCCAAAGACATGTATTATGAGCCTAGTATTGGCTAGTGATGGGTTTTATCAACCTACATTTGGGTAAATGATGTGATTGAGAGCCAAATATTGGCTAAGGAACCCGAAGTGAAATGATTATGTGTGGTATATGGATCTCGCGATGCCCCCATGGGTCACGATTTATAGAATTTGAATGTGTGTGTATCGATGATGAGAAATAAAGGCGCCTTGCATTGCATTTTCATTTGCAACTCATATAATTCTATCTATATTTTGTCTATTTGATTCCTTAATTGTTGCTTGAACTTTATTTATTTGGTTATGAGAATACTTGACCCGATTTGTGAAACTAGATGTTATAACCTAGGCTTGGACTCATGATTTAAGTGTACTTGTAATTACGGTTATTATGATGGACTCATGGTGGTTAGTATGGTAGTAGTAATCGAAAGCCCAACCCTTGTCTCTGTTTAAAATATGGTCGATCGACAATGCTGCTTAGTACACATTATTTCTCATACTCACGCTACACTTGTTGTACCCTTTTGTATGCAGGTTCAGTTCCTAGTACCAGTGGAGCACGTGACTATTCTTCCCTTTGAGGAGCTTGATTGGACGATTCAGGGTGAGCAACTAGAGAGATTCATGGCACAAGATCTTTCCTCTTATCCTTTATTTTCTATCCTTTTTATTCAGAAAACTTATGTATTTTTGAGATATATTCCCAGACTTGTATTATTATCTAGTTAATTCTTGTACTCGTGACACTCGGTTTTGGGAATTTTGTACTTTCATATTTGGCTATCTTATGGGATTTGTTCAAGACTTAAAAGCTTGTTTACTTTGTTATTATTTCGTATTTGTTTCCTTTATCATTTTGGGGTAATTGTGTAATGGTTGGCTTATCGACTCATGTGAGTTGGTAACATCACAACCTTTGTATTTGGGTCATGATATCGTCCAAATAGACTTGTAACGCTCGCTCTACAATGGAGTCTAAGTTCATAGATCTTGACAAAGCCGGTCAAGAAGCTCAATGGCTCTGAAATTTCTTCAAAGATATTCCATTCTAGCACAAACTATTAGTACCAAAATACATACATTGCGATAGCCAAGCGACAATAGGAAAGACATGGAGCGTTATGTAAAATAAGAAATCTCATCACATACGACGCAGACACAATTACAAAAGGCCTAACTAGAGAGGCAGTTGATAGATCATCGAGGGAAATGGGTATAAGGCCTAGGAAAAGTCATCATGGCGGTAACTCTATCTAGTAGACTGGAGATCCCAAGATCTAGGTTCAAAGAGATCAAACAAAATTATGATTGACGGTTAAACATTGTCATTAACTCAACCATTCTCGTGATGAAAACAATGTTCAGATACAAGGATAAAGTGATAAGGCTTTTCAATGATTTCTAAGTTTGGCAGGTATGACAAAATAGTGTGCTTACGGGATGACACATTTAGGAATCACCTATGTGAGGGTGATGTGTAAGTCACTTCAAAGAGGATAATTGTAAAGGTTCATTCTCTACGCACTCATGAAACCAGTCGGTGTTCCTGGCTGAAACGAACACAACAGTGAGAATCAAAGGCAGTTAAGGATTAATTATTTGACGTATATTGTCTAGCTATTCAACAAAGCTAGATGGTTCAAAGATATCAAATCTATTGATTATCTCCGATATAAGTTCACTCCGGAAAGTTTAAAGAGAAAGCTAGATGCAATTAATTTTTTCTTGTAAATCACACATTTGTCCGTGCATTCCTTATCATATAGCCATTTCCCATTCATGTGAGGTATTATCGGGTTTAACTTAAGGTGAATGAAAAATATTTTTGAAAAGTTACAAATTTTGAGGTGAGCCTTTTCACTTAACTCCACCCAATGGCTATATAAATCTGGTCAGTCCATCATGTTTTCCTTACGAAAATTCTGATCATCTTCTTCCTTTTTTTTGCACTAAAAATATTTTATGTGTGATTTATATCGTTTGTTGTGTTCACCGGTCATCAGCGTTTGTTGTACCGCTACACTAGTGAGTATAATTCATTCTATCCCTGAGAGGATATATTTCATAATCTCGATAACATTGAGGGGAATAATTATCTTAAGGACATATTGTGAATTTAGTGGGCTTGAATTTATTTTCCGTTCTTACAGATTCTGTTTTAGATTATTTTTTTAATACAGACTAATAATACATATATCATCTCATTAAGGGGAAAATGAGTATTTTAGAGTTAAATTATTCTTAAATATAAAATAATTTCTTTTAACTGACTAAAAAGAAAAAATAATCACATAATGTGGGACACAAGAAGAACTAATATATATAAAAAAAAATTAGATAGACTAAAAGGAAACTAATAGGAAAAGTAAAACATATAAATCAAAAATAGGAAATATAAGGTTGTTGACTATAGTCTATTTTATTTATTATATCTCAGAATAGTAGGAATATAGAAAGATAGTAGGCAGAAATAAAGAAATAGTAGATAAAATGCCAGAATACAAAATTGCCCTCAAATCTAATACTCAAGAGACGCACATTTTGGACATGAGCTCCTACCCATGCTTCTATTATCTATATAGTAGAAAAGTAAAGTAATAAAATATAGGAAGTACTTATATTCCAATTTTATAAGTCGAAACTGAAAATGAAGTTAATTACAAAATTAATGAATTCATGATAATTTGAACTCACGGTAAGTGTATAATCTGTATAGGCAAAAATTCATATAAAACAGCTAGGTGAATTATGATGTGATACGTGGCAGGTTATGATGAATCAGGTACATGTCAGCCTATGGCGCTATCGGTAGAGCATGAACAGGATCGGGAACATCGTAAAGGCGCGAGGTACTGGTAATTACAACAATCAGGCGAACGGTTTGATTTACAATTGATGGTTGTTACTAGTCCAATCTTACATCTTCCAACAGAGCACTAATGACATTTACGGACACTAATTATCTAATTATTACAATATTCATTCTCTTGTATTAATAAGGAAATATATCCTGGGGTGTGTACCTGTGAGATCATGTATAAATAGGACACATTGTTCCATTGTAAATCATCATATGCAAGTTATTACAATATACTTATCAATATTACTCTCAATATTGGTGCTTTCATACTAGTCACGGAAGTCTTTCCAAGAAGCTAACACCAAGCTCAGGCTAACAATATCTTTACTTTGTCTCAATATTACTTATTTGCATACATATTATCTTATATTCTAATCAAATTAGTCACTTGAGATCCATGTGTCCTTAACCACGTATACAAATTCAACTATATTGTTTTATGGGTAAATAGTTTGGTGCCCACCGTGGGGCATGGGCAATTGTGGTGTCAAGTGACCCCTCTTTTACTAATCTAATATTTTCTTTGAGTCTTGTTTTTTGTTCAGAACAAACAAATGACATGAGTAGAAGAACTCAGAGGCGACGGCAACACAAGGGATAACACTAACATACCCCAATCGGACCAGATGACCTAACGATAGAAGATTAGGTACCAGAGGATCTGATGGGTGCGGGTGGAGCCACCTCCGGAGGTGGACAGACCCAAGAGGAAGACGTTCCCAACGACAAGACGCTTGAGGAAACCATACTAAATATGAGGGCACAGAATATCGTGATGAGCGGACAATTGGACCACCAGATGTAATTTCTCTTTAAGTTTGTGTCCAGAAATGCTGGCAGTACTCCAACGGCCACAACAACACCACCGAAAAACACTTCAGCTGCTACGAGGAACACTCAGAGTAGGCCGATAATTGACGATGCATCAAGAAGTGAAATTGTTCGTAAAAATCCCTTCCAAGAGCAAGTTTTGAATTTTATGAAGGACATGACAAAAAAGTGGATACCAATGCAGAGAAGGAAAAATAAATGACAGGGAGTTTTGGAATCGGTTAAATCAAATATCTGGGGGGGCCTCCCGTAATTGAAGGGCCAGATGCGAGGAGATATATTCAGTTGGCATAAAATCCAGAGGTTGCGCTCGAAATAATCCCCAAAAGGTTCAAAAGACATTCATACCCAAATATGATGGAACTACGAATCCACAGAAACACATAATGGCTTATACCATTGTCATTAAAGGGAATGATTTAAAAGAACGCAAAATAGAATCAGTTCTGATTAAAAAGTTCGCTAAAACACTCACTAAGGGAGCCTTGGCGTGGTATTCACTTCTCCCTGAGCACTCAATTGGATCATTCACCATGCACACTGACATGTTCATAAAAGATCATGCGGGGGCATGGAAGGTGAAGACGAGAAAGACAGACACCTTCCGCATTGCCTATGGAGAGACTAAACTCATTAGAGACTTTGTTTCACAATTCAAAAAGGAGCGGATATTGCTACCAACAGTTCTGGATGCGTGGGCTGCAAAGGCTTTCACAAAAGGTTTAAACCATTTGAGTTTGGATGCCTCACAAGAGATCAAGGAAAATCTTTTGTAGTTCCAGGCTACGACCTAAGAAGATGTACACAATTGGTATGAGTCCGAGAATTGGATAGAAGATGATTTGTTGGGGACTCAAGCCGGGAGTATTTTTTGAAAATCAGACAAAGGAGTCACAGACTGGAACTCCTCAAAGAATCGCTTCCAACCTTATCCTGCTCTCGAAAAGCAAAGGGGCATACAGGGTTTTCACTCCCTTGAGAAAATGAATAACAATGGAGCCCCCGGTAGAAATAATCAGGGATTGGTGAATTTTGACAAAGGAAATACACTCAACTCTTCCACAAAGGGTATCAGATACCCGAAACTATCCGAGTACAACTTCAGCATTAATGAAGACCAAATGGTGGCGGTACTGAGAACTCATCCAGTGTCCTGACCCTCAGCACCATTGCAACCCAATCCAAACAAAAGAGATTAGTACGAGAAGAGGTGACAGGAATGATAAGCACGGGCCACCTTCTAGAATATTTGAGTGAAAGAGCACGTAATAACTACGAGTGGGGACTTACCACCGAGGACAAATCCAATCCCTCTACACCACCCCATGTGATGAATATGATCTTTGGTAAGTCAATGATTGCCTCTACATCCTTCACTGCGCCTAAGAAAGTAAAAATTCCAATAACCCGGGAGAAGATATTTCGGGAAATACCAGATGAACATACTAATACTTTCACAGAAGAGGATGTTTCCAGTGTAATTTCCCCTATAATATGCACTGGTCATTATGGTACCTATTGATTGCTTCCATGTGAAGAGAGTTTTGATCGATCTAGGAAGCTCTGCTAACATTATTCGGCTAAAATTTGTAGAAGAAATGAACATGGCAGACAAAGTTATTCCGGTTGCAAGGACCCTTTCAGGTTTTAATGTATCTAACGAAACCACTAAGAGAGAAATCGGTCTACCTGTGGATGCTATGGGAGTCATAAAAATGACTAAATTTTATGTCATCAATGGTGACATGAAATATAATACTATATTGGGATGCCATGGATACATATATGAAGTTTGTCCCATCAATATTAAATCTACTGGTGAAGTTCCCGACACTAGAGGGAATCAAGAAAATTAAGGGTGAACAACCCTCCGCCACAGAGATGTATACCATAGAGGAGCTAGGAGCAACGGAAGACCCTAAATAGCAATTAAAGAAAGCGAAGCGCGCATCAGAAGATGTCCATCAGATTGCGCTAACAGAAATAGAATCAACTTATCCAAAAGAAGAATTTGCAGACCAGTACCGGTTCCTAGATATTTTTACGTACTAGACGAGTCTGATTCCACCAAATCTACAGTGGAAGAACTTGAGCAGATAGCTCTACATGAGGAAACTCCAGACATGAAGGTATATCTAGGCACGGGGTTAACCCCAGAGCTCAGGTATTTAATTCTTGACTACTTTTGGTACTTATTGTTATAATGGTATGCCTTTCGAACTAAAAAATGTCGGGGCTACTTATCAAAGGTTAGTAAATAAGATGTTTGAAAAACAGATAGGAAAAACTATAGAAGTATACATACATGATATGTTTGTTAAGAGTCTTCGTGTAAATGACTATTTAAGTCATTTTCAAGAAACGTTTGAGGTGCTTAGAAAATTTAATATGAAGCTCAACCCCGAGAAGTGTGCTTTCGGGGTAGGCTCTGGAAAATTCTTGGATTTCTTGGTTTCTCAAAGAGGAATTGAGATCAATCCCGACAAAATAAAAGACATCAAGGATATATCGGATATGGAGTGAAGACCTAAAAGCGGTACAACTTTGACAGGGCGTGTGGCAACTTTAAGCGGGTTTATCTCCCGATCATCAGATAAGTGTCACATGTTCTTCTCTCTTCTAAAAAGGAAAAATGACTTTGTATGGACACCTGAATGCCAGCAGGCCTGACGGGACCTAAAAACATACTTATCTAGTCATTCGCTCATGTCAAAGCCAAAGGACAAAGAGCAACTACGTATATATCTCACGATTTCAGAGGTGGCAGTAAGTGTAGTTTTGGTTCGGGAAGAAAAAGGTACATAATTCCCTATATATTATGTAAGTAGAGTAATGTGAGGGATTGAAACCTAGTACCCCTTACTCGAAAGATTGGCCTTCTCTTTAGTTATATCGTCGCGTAAGCTTTGACCATATTTTTAGTGCCACCCAATTGCTATAGTAACTACGTTCCCACTAAAGAAAATGTTACACAAGCCCGAACGTTTAGGGCGTTTGTCTAAATGGGAGGTGGAGTAAAGTGAATTCGATATCGAATATAGGCCTCGGCTGCAATAAAGTCGCAAGTCCTCATGGATATTGTGGCCGATTTTAGTCTGGGAGTAACCTCTAAGGCAGAAAAAAAAGCCACTTTGGTCTCGGAGACTGCCCCCGGGGTATGGACACTTCACACTAATAGAGCCTCTAATATCAAAGGGATCAGTCTGAACAGTATTGCATACTCCCACCGAGGAAGTCTTGATCCAAGAAATTCATAGTTCTCCTTTAACTAACAATGAAGTCGAGTATGAGTCATTGGTTATAGTTATAGAACTATCCCTAGGCTTAGGGTCTAAAATAATTTAAGTAAAACATGATTAGATTTTGGTGGTGAATCAAGTTCACGGAGTGTTTGAGGCCAAATAGGAATGCATGTCGAGATACCTCAAAAAGGTTTTGAAGTTGCTTTCCTGGTTCCAAGAATGGATGGTGGTTCATATACCCCAGAAGAAAATGTAGAGGCGGATACACTAGCGAATTTGGGCTCCAGCACGGAAGTAGAAGGTCTAAAATTTGAGTCGGTTGTCCAGCCACTACATTCGGCACTAGATTCAGAATGGTATGATGAGGTGAACTCAACCTGCTTGACTTGGGATTGGAGAAATGAATTCCTGGACTACCTTGTGAATAGGATGCTCCCGGAGGACCCGAAAGCATCCAGAGCTCTAAGAACCAAAAATGCCTAGTATTGTGTTGTTGATGGAAAACTTTATTGATGTTGTTATTATAGTCCCTTAGCCCAATGAGTAGGCCCCGAGGAAGCTGATTACATGATGAGAGAAGTACATAAAGGCATATGTGGAAACCATTCTAGAACATAATCCTTAATAAGAAAAACTCATAAGGGTTGACTATTATTAGCCCCAAATCGAGGAAGATACAAAGGCATTCATGAAAAAATGCAACAAGTGTCAGCGTCATGCACAATTGCTACACCAACTGGGAGAAGAACTACACCCCATGGCCATTTATGAAATGGGGAATATATATAGTCAGACCTTTGCCTACGGCTCAAGAACAGGTATCTCAAACTATATTTATGACTGACTATTTTTCTAAATGGATTGAAGCTACAACTTATACAAACCTCTAGAAAAATGAGGTGATCGACTTTATCTGGAAGCATATTATTTGTCATTTTGGCATTGCAAAGGAGATAGCTTGTGACAACGACCGTAATTTTATAGGAGCCAAAGTTACAAAATTTCTAAATGACCTGAAAATCAAGTGTATCACCTCCACTCCCTATCATCCCAGTGTGAATGGTCAAGCGGAGTCGACAAATAAAACTGCAATCTAGAACTTAAAGAAGAAATTGGAGGCAGCAAAGGGAAACTGTCCTTCTAATGTACCAGAGATATTATGGGTAACTCAAAGCACACGAGAACATAATGCAGGGAAACTAGGCACAAATTGGGAAAGTCCATATACCGTCATCGAGATCGCCGGCAAAAGAGCTTATCAATTGGCAGTTCAAGAAGAAAACAAACTTCCTAGTAATAGGAACGTAAGCCATTTAAAGAAGTATTATATTTAGTAAGACAAACATGTGATGTAATATTTTTCCCTTCGTCCGGTTTTGTTCCAATTGGGTTTTCATGTAAGGTTTTTATTGAGGCAGCACCGATAAAAGCATGTTAAGAGTCTTGCTACTGAAGAAGGTTATCCAATGCCCGGGTCTCGTTGGTATGAACACCCAAACACTAGGGGGCCATATATACCCAAGAGGGTAAATTCAATGCTTCAACGAAAAAGCACTATATTCAAAGCTTCAAGGGAAAAGCACTCGTTAATGGGGACTTCCTAGATTTTCAGACTATTACATAAATATAACCAGACTGACCACACTAGATGGAAGATGGATTGTTCTTACACTTGTATTTACAGTTGTAAGTTAAAGGAATCAATAAAATTTTCCTTTTATGATTGAATAAATATTTGCCATCAATAGCATAAAAGTGTTTGTTGTTATAAACATATCGAAATTTTTGTTCGATAATGAACAATAGATGTCCTCTTCTACAACACCATTAAAAATAAGGGTCCTCTCTTATTAAAAACCTTAACATAAAATAAGAAGTTAAGGCTCCAGTTATTCAAAGCACCGGAATTAAAAGTTGACCGGAACCAAGGCAAGTCCGGGACTAACTGCAAAGGCCATGTGAAGCCCCATTAGAAGATGAAAAATACATCTTTCAGAATAAATTTAAGCTTGATGCAAAATTGTTAAAAACTTCAAGGCTTAGAATTTAATAAGTAGAAAGTGAGCTTCAAATTATTGCTTGAATTATTAATAATGGTGACGTCGCAATCATCAAATAAATTTATGGGATGAATAGAAATTTGCTCCTATAAATAAAAGTATGAAATGAAAACCTAGAGCAAATTGAGAAAAAGGAAAATTCATTCATTGATATTTTTGTCGGGCTGGAATCAACCCGGTCACAAAAGGAACTACTGGGCCTAAAAGTGACCCGGTTACATAAAAACCAATGAAAAAAATAAGCCCGCATGAAAGGTTATGATACACTCGCTCCATGGTCCATCGGGGGTATTTCCAAAAGAAAATAGTAACAAATTCTAAGAAGTTGGGGCTGAAGGAGGAAGTTCTAAAGCTGAAGCTCCGGGGACATTATCTGTGGTAGATGGAATTCTTTCCCAAGAAGAGGAACCTTTAGGAGGGTTTCATCATTTCCTCCCACTACGGATGATGCGTTATCTTCACCCATAGCTAGGGGGTCATTAGGACTCTCCGTTGAAGCCAATTCCAACTGTCTATCCTTGGCGATCTCTCCATTAATGTCAACAAGCCTAGATTTCACTACTTCCAAGGCTTTTTGGTGCATCATATAGCCTTTTCTGACCATAGATAGAGTATAACTATCGATGGTAGCTTGGATTTCTTCTTCTACAGAATTAATGGCCTAGGTGAGTTCGGTGTTGGTCGAATGGAGGAGATCATTATCTTGAGTCAGTTCGTGATGGTCCCCCATTGATGAACTATCATGGTGGATAGACGGGACCTCAAGGATTCATTTTCCTTACTGAAGGCCTCTATCTATATTTCTTTAATATAGAGACACTCATTAAAAGTACACACATCAGCCTTAAGCCCGGACAAGCATATCGTCAGGTCAGATATAGCATACGAGGCCTCATTCCATTTCCTCTACCAATCACCAGCACGGTCCTCATGAAGTATATTATGTTATCTATAGGTTGTGTTCTCCTCCTCCAAGTGTGTGAGCTTGCCGTGTAGTTCATTGGCCTAGGCAAGTTTTACCTCTGCCTACGTCAAATAGTAAACGACATTATCCCTCTTGGTCACCAGAATAGCTTTCTCCTCAATCAGCTGTTGAATCCGCTTATTTCACAAAAAGTTGGCCTAAATGATGATTTCGTTCTTAGAATGGATGATTCATAAGCTAAAAGGAATAGAAAAGCTGGGAAAATCTATACCTTAGATGTTGCATGAATGCCTTTATTAGTGACATATTCTGAGGATACCATGTGAACCTTCCTTCGAATTTTATTCGAGGCTACATGCTTCATATAATTGGCTACTCCAACAGGCTAAAGCCATATGCCTCATATAATTAGCTACTCCAATAGGCTTAGATAAAAAATAGTAATCATAAGGGAGTTGGAAGGTTATGGAATGGAATTATGTAGGTTGAGCAATCAAAGCTGGGTATTCGTTTACCAGTTCTTCCCTTCAAATAGAAGGGGCACGGTCAGGAAAAGACAAAATTTCTTAGTAGATTTCTTAGGCAGGTGTTGGAAGAACTGGGGACTCAGGGTCTTCTTGAGTCGGATGGAGGACAGAAGTGGTTGGCTTAGATGGAGGCTGAAGAACGGTAGTGATTATTCTGCCTAGAGAAAATGAAGCAATTGTATAGCCGGCTCCATGACTGGAAAATTCCATTTCAACAAAAGGCTGAGAGACTTCGGCTCTTCTCCTTTCCAATGGTCGTTCCTCCTCTCTAGGACCTTCATCATCTATGTCCACTATAGAGAGAGAGAAACAACCACCGGAGTGGTCACACCAAGGACACTGGGAGGAGTACGGTCACTTTGGTCCAGGATACTTTTCCTTGAATACTTGGGTCCCAACCAGAAATAGCGGGGGATTTAACATGGAGCCTTTTCCTCTCCTGGGCCTGTTGAAAAATTCGGGTTGCCATGCCCAGATCTTCTATTTCCTCCATGGGAGGAGCGATAGAAATGGATTTTGAGAGGCCTGAAGAATAGCAGAGTGAGACAAGGATTTCTTGAAGAATAAAAAGAATAGGAGAAAAATATGACTTACCATGGTTACGAGGGACCCAATTTTGGTCCTCAACAAGTTTCTTCTATGTCAGGAGTTTAAGAGTGCATACATCAAGAATTTTTTAACCCAATCCTCAAGATTGGGTATCTCTTCAGGTTCTTATCGAGTGGCTGTAAGGAGGAAAAAGACTCAATTAAGGTATAAAAATAATGCATTCTCCAAAGAACACAAAGTTGAAAAGAGTGTAGTGAGACTTACGGTGGAGGTTCCATCATTCTGGGATAATGCAGCTACCCGGAGAGAGTACATCAGGGGTAGCAATAATGACATATCTTTCCATTCAGTCCCGGTCATGGTCATCATCAAGGCTGGGACGAATGGTTTTGTTGCTCCACCGGTGCCGGTTGGTGACCCCGCAACGGAAAATATACGGAGAATAGAGGCAGATAAGATGGTTCAAGGTAAAAGAGATTCCGGCCTCCTAGGCAAAATGTCAGAGGCATGAAACTACCCTCCAAACCTGAGGTCCTAATTGAGCTAAACACATTTTGTAGCGGCTGCGAAATTCCAAAGTAACATCGTCTATTGCTTCCTCAATTTTCATCAAAAAGGGGTATGTATAGACAAAAGAATACCATTGCATGTATAAAGTTATCCTTTCACTATCACCAGGAATTAAGACCTCAATATTTGTCCAATGGCAGTTAGCCTTTACCGTTGGTAGTATATTGGTGGTGATTCTGGTTTTGTATTCACCAGAGTGGAAATCTCGGTCGTCAGGCAAAACCCTGGAGACAGGTTTTTCTCGGAGGTCATGATTAAATTGTAATATCTTTGGCAAAATGAATAAAGTAAGAGGATTTCATCTAGGTTGTGCTTCCTCATGTGGGTTAGGGTTTTCCCTAGTGTTGGAAGGAGTGTTTCCGCTGGTGGAAAGATTTGATATTTTTTAAGTTAGAGTCAGAAAAGAAATCACAAACTAAAAACTTAAGAAATTTTGACTCAAAGGGAAGTTGAATGGTGAAGTAACTCAATCCCATTGAAAGGGTTGTTATTTATAAATAATAAGGAGTCATCATTACAAGGGAGAAATCAATATGATGGATGTCAATCGACAAGTATTCATCAAGTGGCATATGCGTGTCAAAACAGACGTAGTGAAGTGACACGCCTCATCATGACTCTGCAGCCTTCTGTTAATCAAGAGAAGTCAAAATTTGTCGTCATTTCAATGTAATGAAGGTTGATGTACCAACATGAGTGGCTGGTACCTTTGGATTTTCCCGCTATATTGAAGAGTTATAATTGGCTGCCCATTCAAATCCACTCCCTGAGCGCGCGAAAGACGCGCCCAGAAAGTGCGCGGACTATTTGTATAGGGAAAATTTCGTGTAATATAGTTGGGCGAATTACATCGTGACACATGGAAGGTTATGATGAGTCATGTCCATGTTAGCCTATGGCTCTACCGGTAGAGCATGAGCAGGATCGGGAACATTGTAAGGGCACGAGGTACCAGTAGTTATGACAATCAGGCAAATGGTCGTTACTAGTCCAATCTTACATCTTCCAACATAGCACTAATGACATTTATGGAGACACTAATTGTCCATTTATAGCATTCGTTCTCTTGTATTAATAAGGCCATATATCGTGCGTTGTGTACTTGTGAGCTCATGTATAAATAGGACACACTATTTCATTGTAAATCATCATATGCAAGTTATTACAATATACTTATCAATATAACTCTCAATATTGGTGCTTTCATACTAGTTATGGAAGCCTTGCCAAGAAGCTAACACCAGGCTCAGGCTAACTAGATAGTTACCTTGTCTCAATATTACTTAATTGCATACATATTATCTGATATTCTAATCAAATTAGTCACTTGAGATCCACGTATACAAAATTAAATAGACCATTTTACGGGTAAACATAATCATTCTTCAAGAATAACTTAAATATGTTTTGATAAAGAACTCCATCTTGATATGGGATTACCAATAACTTAGATATAATTGTATAATTGGTTTTAGTTTTGGAGATGAGCTTTTAAAAGAATTTGAGAAAACGATGAGGAGAGAATTATCTTAAGCAACCACTCTTTTATATATTTAATTTAACTTTTAATTTGATGCTCATTTTTATTATTATTATTATTAATTTGGATTCCTTTAAATGGTTGGAATGGACAAAGCTGCATGACCCTCCATGTGGCGTCGGAAACTTTACATTAAGCCAAACTGTTTTGCTGCTTTTCTGAGACCAAATGGTGCACACCACAATCTTGAATTACTTAATTATGGAAAAGGGAGGGGGAAAAAAGAAGAGCGAGAAAATGGTAGCCCACGTTGTAAAAGGATACCATGTCTCAGCATGTGTTATTCATAATTTCCTTTCATATGTTCACGATCATGCTGTCGTAAATTTTGCATATTAGTACGCAACCCATATAAAAGGATCTAAAAGAAAGAAAAGCACATGTAATTAGGACTTAGGAGTGATGATAGTGAAAGTATATGTATGTCTTAGAGAAAATTTATATTAGGACAAATATATTTTATACATGTTCGTATTATTATTAATGGAGATTAATATTTTGGTATTTGCAATTATTGAATTATTAGTTGATTGTTTGTAATATTCTATAATATGCATCCCTAGAGGTTACGTTGTTATTAATCGTGTGAGATATTAATATTATAATGTAACTCTTAAAATAGCCTCGACTAATGATCATCGAGAATGGGATATCGATGATATGCGATAAGTCGACATGTGGTCTGCATCACTTTCTTAGAGGATGTAGTATGTCTCACCTGCTACGAGTAATGGCTACTCATGATGGACACATGGATACTTTGGAAGTATTGGTATACCCTGCTGATATAATGTTTGTTATACATGTCTAAAGTATGATCAGCATGTGGGAGATAGAAGTCCTTAGACTTTAGGTCAATACACACCTTGTCTACATGGTAATATACTTTGATCTTGTCCTAAGCTCAAATGCCTTATAGGTTGAGATACGGCTTGTATTGGGTACATTACGATGTGGATTAAAGGTGGTAGTTGAGCCAAGATTAGGATTCATTCCTTGAGTGTTTATTCGACAGAACACTCAGCTTCTCAGTGATATTGGGTTGACTAAGTCCTTGGCCAACGCAATAGACATATCTAGAATATGGTTTTGTTGTCAGCCAATATAGATGAGATATAATGATCAAACCATTTAGATAGACACTTGGCAAATCCAATCTTGATAGAGTGAGTCGAGAATGAAAGGATTTTATCTTCCCACATAGAGGTTCAGTTTACTAGATTCGTGTAAATATACTTCACATATTGAGTTCGTCTTACGGCGCCGTCTAGGAGTTCCGTGTAGACCCTAGTATGATTAGTGTCGATATGTGAAGACATGTAGGGTAACACTATGTCAATTTTTTCTTCGATCTAAGGGTGTATTGAGAAAGTGTTAAATATTCGATTTGGAATCGAGATATTTAAATTAATAATAACTATGGACTAATTTCTATTTGATGAAAATTATTTAATTAAGTCAAGATTGGATGTTGGATTTAATTAAAATGTGCTGAAAATATTTTGTGAAAAGGGCGAGGTGTTGCGGCACTCAATGGGCAAAATCGTGGCGTTAATTGGGCAGCAGGCCAAATAAGATTGGCCTGCTACAATTCATTTTGGGCCAGGCTTTGAGCCCAACCCAAAATCTGAATTTTTCCCTAATTTCACATATATATAGATCACCTCATCATTCATTATTAGACACATTATTCATATATTATTCTAAGTCTTAAAGACCTAGAATAAAACTCTCTCTTGAACCTCTGTCGAATTTCCTAGCTGTTTGAATGAGGTATACATCGGAGTTCTTGGACCTTGCTATCGAGGATCAATTGCGTGCGCACCCTCAGAAATTACTAAAAGACTCCAGAGTTTCCAAACTATAAGTATTCTATCAAATTATTATGGTTATATACATGTTATGTATTGACGTATTTTATAGTATTCTATCAAAGTATTATGGTTGAAACACAAAATTTTTAAATTCCGTTGCGTACACGAACCCAATGAAAACCTACTGTGGCATCAGAGTCAGAGTTGTTTTGTGTGATTATATAGTAATCATTGATAATAATATGGGTTAGAATTTGTTTCAATCTGAAATTTCATGTCGTTTAAAGCTTGAAAACCTAATATCTTAAAGGCAGATCATACTGGTCTCCCAAACTATTAAACAATGATGTAATCGAGGAAGTCATTCTGATCTTACTCTTCTAAGTTGATGTGCGTAACCGGTTCATTGCAAACATGGTGCACTGAAGCGAAGAACAAGAAGAGATTGGATGATGGTCGATGAACGTGTTGTTTGATAGTGAAGGGTAACGAAGATGAATCTGCAAATCTGATCCTAAACCAGTTTTAGGGTTTCGAAAATGCAAATTTTGTGTTTCTGAGATGGAGGCGCCGCGACTCCATGATGGAGCACCGCAGCGCCACCTAGGGTTTGACAAGACAACGCGGCTCCATGGTGGAGCAACGCGGCATTGTTCATCCCGGCGAAAAAAAATTGAATCAGAAACTGAAGTTTTAAAAGTTTCAGATTCTGATTCTGAAGTTTAAGAGTTTCAGAATCTGAAATTAAACAAATAAGCAGATTTGGTCCTTTGGGGAAAATTCGTAATTAATTTAAACTCTGGAAATTACAGACATCTCCCTGAAATCTGAAAATATTTTCTGAAATTTAAAATTCAATTTTCTGAATTTAAAGGGGTTCAAAATTGAAATTTCAAATTCTTGAGGGACTAAACTGTAAATTCTAAAAATCTAGAATTTACAGAAATATCCTGAAAATCAGTTTTTAAAATCATAAAATGTTTAAGGGACTGTTTGAATTAGACTTAAATTTTAGAGTATAAACAAGTTAACACATGATTATTATTAATTGTATATTATTGAATAATATACGAACTATATGCTAAGTGTTTAAATGCGTACATTTAATTATTAGCATAATGTCCGCTAACTATCTGGGTAGGCGGCACTCAGTAACTGATCAAGCAATCTTATATCATGCCTATTAGGTTGATAGTTCCCAACTAAATGTGTTTTTAGAAATTACATGATTAAATGTCGTATTGGATATGACACAAATTGTTGATCGTGGTTAAAATCCCCGAAACTAAAATATTTTCCAAATTTTAAATACAAGTCTAAATTAAAACGCGTCGTCCATTATAATTGTTAGTGCAAGATCCTTTTCAGCGATACGAGTATTTATGCCAAAGCATTTGCTCTAAGTCTAAGAGGACCCAGACTCTTTCATAGATGTGTTTTGAATGTAAAGGTAGATGATAAACTTTTATGAGTATTTACACCCAAGTGTTTGCTCACAAAGGCCAAATTTACTTAGATACATAAACACAGTCATGTAATGGGGTTGACTTGCTTAGATAAATCTTGGCGCCAAAGTGTCGGACTAATCTAAGGACGCAAGATTAAATATAATATTTGATCAACCAAGAGTTGCAAATAAGTTTTGCAATTGATTTAGAACCTACCAAGATGTGTTATTGAAGTTATCAGCCAAAGCAAACGCGGAGATAGCATAGGCTTGGATCTTGGCCCATTATGACCTCAATTAATATAGGTCAGTATTCTACCACGGGGTCGTAGAAGTATGTTAAAATAGTGGGATCTAATTAAACAATAATTCATATTGACTAGCATAAACGAATGTTTATAATAGGAAATAAATTTGAGTTTAATTTCCTGTCTATCTAACTCTTCAGATTATCAAAATGTCGAGCCTATCATTGAAAATGTTGATGGAAATGAACAAACTTACTAGACCCAACTATCTAGACTGTCTAAGGAATTTGAGAATTGTTCTAAGGCAAGAAAAGATAGAATACGTATTAGACAAAGTATTCCCCACAATCTATGCTGAGGATTCTGCAGAATATGCCACATTCGATAAGGTAGCCTACAAAAAAAACCTAGACGACGCCAGTTCAGCACAGTGCGTGATGTTGTCTTCCATATCAGTGGATCTTCAGAGACAACACGAAAACATGGGCCCTAACGAAATGCTCGAACACTTGAAAAGTCTCTACGACTCTCAGTCCCAAATTATGAAATATGAGTTGTTGATAAAACTCTTCAAGTGTAAGCTAAATGAAGGGGGCCAAGTGTCTCAGAATGTGTTGAAGATGATAGGGCTGATAGAAAGGCTGGCCTCGATTGGTATAAAGCTGCAGAAAAATATCGCTTTCACCCTCATCCTGAACTCTCTCCCTCATTCGTTCGAGAATTTTATTGTAAACTATAATATGAATGGAACGAAGGCGAGTCTGTCAAAGCTGCATAACATGCTTAAGACCTTTGAATCTTCAACTACCAAAGGCAAAGTTGTGCTCGTGGTGAGCTCTATTAACCGACCCAAGCCGAAAGGTAAGGAATGGCAGAAGAAGAAGGGCAAAGCATTCGTTGCGCCCTCAGCTATGAAGCTTAAATGAGGCGTAAAAAAGAAGAAGGTGAATCCGGCTAAGGATGTATGCCTCAACTATAACAAGAAGCGGCATTAGAAGAAAGACTGCACTGCATCAGGAGGAGGAAAAACACTATGTGTTTCTACCTCTAGTGGACAAGGTATGTACGTCATTGAAATAAATATGTCTATAAATAACTCTCATTCCTGGGTATTGGATACCGCTTGTGGCTCACACATTTGTACCAATGTGCAGGGGCTAACTGACAGCGGGAAGGTTAGACCAAGAGAGGTGGACCTACGCGTTGGAAAATCGCCGATGACGTTTATTCATGGAATATGCGAGTCAAGTAACTCCTACAATTCAGGAAGAAGACTTATTAAAGTGAAGAGTTGCTGAAAGAGATGTGTTCGCTCTGGTGAAAACGTGTTCGCGCCGGTGGACGAAATGAGTTTACTCCTACAAAACAAATTATTTCTACCCTTGCTCTGAGGTGAGATGTCAATTGTCTGCGCCTCAATGGTCCTATTTTACACCGCAACGCATTTGCTCCAGCGGAATCGAGTTTATCGCAACGGAAGCACCGTCAAAACAATGTGAATATCCCACTTTTCCAAAATGATGTATCTCAAATTTGGGGGCTGACCTAGGGAGTCTCCCTGCACTTTTGGCCTAAGAATCTTTCTTGGAAGGTAACCTTTTCTTCCCTTTTGATGGTTTTCTATTGTAACTCAAGGGCCCCAAGTCTTTCATAGCAAACTCAGAACTGAGCATTGTCATCATAGACTGGTGTAATGCATCAAAATAGGCAGTCAAGATAATATCATCCATATATAATAGTATATAAGCCAGTGAAGAACCACGATGATATATGAACAGTGAATTATCAGACCTGCTGTGAGAGAACCCAATAGTCGAAACATAGTCTGCAAACTTTTTATACCAATCCCGTGGGGACTGCTTAAGTCCATACAAGGACCTTTTTCAATAAACAAACATGATGAGGATTTTTGGGATCCCTAAACCCCAAGGGTTGATGCATATAGATTGTCTCCTTAAGATCACCATGTAAGAAAGCATTCTTCACATCCAACTGATGAATGGGCCATGCTTTCGAAAGATCCAAGATGAGCATATTGCGAATGATAGCCGGTTTGACCACCGGACTAAATGTTTCACCACAATCCACACCAATATGGTGAGTCTTACCATCACCTACAAGACGAGCCTTATGTCTTGTAAAAGAACCGTCAGAATTGTCCTTATGAGCAAAAATCCACATAGATCGGATAATGTTAACACCGCATAGATGGGGCACCAACTCCCACGTCTTATTATCAATAAGAGCATTATATTCGTCGGTCATAGCAATTTTCCAATTCGGGTCATTTAAAGCAGACACATGATTACGAAGTAGGGGTGATTTAAGAACATTAGAGGTTAAATTAAAATGTCTTTTCGGTGTATAAATACCCCGTTAACTACGAGTGACTAGTCTATGACTCGAGGCAGAATAGGGCAAATTTTGGGAAATATTGAGACACGTGACGGACTGGCCAGCTGGCCCAACACTATAACTGTCAGAAATCGAGACTGGAATAGTTTCCGTATTGGGCTGGGTAACTGGCCCAATGACCGAAACTGGCCAGTCACTGGACTAGGAACAGTGGCTAGCGATGGTACTGTAGAACCAGCGGATAGTGGGCCCGCTGGTGGATTTTAGGTGCGGGACATGTTCGATAAATGGTGGATAATATACGGGGAGACACCATCATCTAAAAAATTATACGAACTAAGCACGGGACTACTCACTTTAGCAAACGGAAATCGGGATTCATCAAAAATAACATGGCGACTAACGATGATTTTATTAGACGATAAATCAAAGCATTGGTAACCACGATGATTAGATGGATAACCCAAAAACACACAAGGGGTAGACCGAGCCTGGAGTTTGTTAATTGTGATGGACGGAAATAGTGAATAACACAAGCACCTAAAGACCCTAAGATGGGAATACGAATGAGTCTTATTAAATAAGATATGAAGAGGGGAGGAATATGTCAAGCCTTTGATAGGAAGTATGTTAAGGAGTTATGTAGTCATTTGTAGAGCATGATGCCAAAAAAAGGGGGTAGGAAGCATGAAGCAATAAAGTTCTGACAATGTTATTAATGGTACCAATTTTACGTTCGGCTTTCCCATTTTGTGAAGACGTATGAGAACAAGAAAAATTAAAATTAATCTAATTATTAGCACAAAACTTCTGAAACACCCCATTATCATATTGTATATTTTTTATTTTCCGTTCGAATTGGGTTCTAATGAATGTTCTAAATTGTAAGAAAGTGGGAAAAACTTGATATTTTTTCGCTATCGGAAAAGTCCATAAACTATTAGAATAATCATCTAGAAATAGAACATAATAACGATGACCCAAAGAACTAAGAACATGAGATGTCCATAAATCGTTGTGAATAATATCAAATGACATTAAAGTATGAGGATTAGAGTCTACAAATGGCAATCTAATAATTTTTCCTAAACAACAAACAAGATTGACAATTCGGAGTACTACGCATACCCTTATAAGAAATAAAATTATTTTTATCTAAGAAAGACAAAATAGACTACCCCGGATGACCTAGACGAGCATGCCACAAGAAAAGAGCAAGGGCTGCAAAAGTTGATGGCAAGGCTTGACTCGAGAGACCGGAACTTGCCGTGATAGGATAAAGATCCCCGTACTATCACACCTCATGAGAGGAATCTCCGTCTTGAAATCCTTCACAGAAAACCCAAACGGATCAAATTCAATAGAAATAGAATTATCAATGGTGAATTTACGGACAGACACCAAATTTTTAATCAATTTAGGGGCATAAATGGTATTTTCAAAATAAGAGGTGGATGGAGAGGAGCCAAAGTTTTATGACCATAACCACGAATTGAAACTGAATTACCATTACCAACAATTATGTCACGATTGTTGCTCAAATTGGAATAAGACGGGAGAGTGCCTTGATAGAACGTCATGTAAGAGGTTGTACCAATCTTCGTCTGGCAGATTTAATCCAATAGTGTGCATTGCAGCCTTAATGTATGTCGGGGTGGGGCCCGCTGCGTGATGAGCATGAGGAGGTCGGGGCCCAAGCACAGCAGCTTACTGCCCCGGCCCAGAACTGGTGCGGTATCCACTGGGCCAGAATGAACTAGGCCGAGAAAACTGATGACTGAACTGTTGGGCAGCCCCAGTTTCCAGGCGCTCGAACTGTTGGACCGTAGGGGTTGTTGGGCCACTTCCCACTGGTCTAGGCCCACTGCCAGGGGACCCAGGGCTGGGACTAGTAGGACGGTGGCCCACTGTTGCCTGGACGGGGCCCACTGCCATTATTTTGGCCACCGACACCAATGCCGGAATCGCCGGTTTTGCCCCTGCGGTTTATGTCATTATTTTTCTGAGTATTCTTGCCGCCACCGTGGGAACGGTTTTGGCCTGAATTATCAACAAAACCAGGAGAATTTGTGAAGGACGTCATCATGACGACGGGACTAGCACCAGTAGTCGCCTTTTTGGCCAAGCCGGCTTCTTCAAACGTAAGCATAGAACGAGCCTGATAAAATTTCGGAAGAGGGTTGCTCTGACAAATAAGCATGCCAACACCACTATATGCCTCAAATAGGCTTGCAACCATTTGTAGGACCAAACGATCATTTGAAACGGGCGCCAACGTTGCGTAGTTGGTCCGCCAATTCCTTCAATTTTTTGCAATAAGCTGAAACGTTCGGAAAATCTTTTATGTTGATGTGGGAGAATTCCTGCTCAAGGGTAACAACTCTAGAATTTTGATTATCTTATTATCTTGGAATATATCACGTATTCTATCCCAAGTAGCCTTCGCCGTAGTGTCAGGCTCAATAATCGTTTGCAAGAGTTCGGTAGAAATAGTGGAGTAAATCCACTGAAGAACAATAGCATCAAGGGTTGTCCATAACTTAGAATCATCCTCAGGTTTGGGCACCTCCGTATCCATAGGAGCCGCAGGGATAATATGATGGAGGAGTTGATGCGAGCGTGCGTGAACTTTGAACAGTTCGGCCCACGTCGCGTATTGGACGTTTTCTATTTCAAGAATGATAGGGATGTGATTCTTGATGTTAGAAACAGTAAAGGCAGGGTGAAATATATTCTTATCCATAATAACAATGCAAGACATGATGCAGGGATTGGGAAGAAAATTTTGGGAAGAGAGGAGGGACCGTCGGACACAAATTCCGAGAAAATGAGGCTTGGAACTCGAGGCATGTCGACGGAAATTTGGAGGAATTAGGAGAGAGGATTTTAAGACCTAGACTTCTGATATCATGAAAGAAATAATTTCTTGATTATTCTCATTAATGGAAGAGTATATATACAATTTACAATTTTACATAATAGAAAACTAATTCCTATTGTAATCTCAAAACTCTATTCTAGCCGTACAAGAATCTTATAATTATAGTAAGTGTACAATACTAATTAACGTAATATTTACACTAAAACCGAGATTAAATATACATGGAATATACACGTGTATATCGTGTATATGTTATGTATATTTAACAATATGTTATTAGTAATCTTAATAGTGCGGCGAGGTTGGGTGTTAGAAAAGTATACATAGGTTGATGATGAGTAGGCACACTACATGGTGGCCACTCAGTGATTTGATTCTATGGTAATTTATGTTAAAATGGAAATGTAATCACTTTTTGATGGAGCTGTCAAACCTATTTTATTTGACACTATATAAACTTTCTTCTTTTGGGGTATAAAATATAGATGGGGCCTAACCTAAGGGCCATAGCCATGTCTGCCCATGTGCACTTGCTACTTCGCTTTATGATTGATCAACAACTTTAATTTGTGATTTTCCACTTTGGTAATGGGGTTGAATTAGACATCATGATTAAAACCAATGTTGTTCAAGTGTATTGTCCATTTGTCCTATTTATCTCTTGTGTTAATGAAGTTTATCCCCCTCAAGTGCACATGAATAAGGTGTTGATTTTATCTTTTTGCATTAGAATAATCATTCTTATCTTATCTCTTAAATTTCATCTTGGATACATAAATTTAATTTTAATTGTTTTTAAGAAAAGGAAACAGACAGAAAGTGGAAATAAAAGACTATACCTATTAGACTCGAGGTTCTTATGTTTGTTGAAATATTTTAGTTTTATTTTAGTCGAAGGAACAGAAATTTGGTAGACACTAGTTAATTCAAATGATGTAAACTTGTTGCCGAAATAAAATTTGCCACAATATAATGTTCTCATGATAACTACTTATAAACACTAAAATCGCTGTTGATGTACAATTAATATTTTACTAACTAATATCATCTAATGCTTCTTCAACAAGTTAAATTAGCTTCTTGTTGTTAAGGATATTAGTTTAGAGAAAATTCCGATTTCAAGTCCAATTTTTATCGAATTTTCATAATCATACATGCACGTAATTAAGTACACTTATGATATGCATTATAATCTCTCCATAATAAAATAAAATTACAAACCTTCTTCTAGTCCATTTTACTGATTATGAACTTACCTCTTAAACTCATTGCAAGTAAAAGAGCATATTCTTAGGTAACCTATACAACATTGAAAGGGACGTCTTTCAAATGCCACCATGTTAAATGCGGCAACTTAAACTTTAAAAGCTCAAATAAGTGTAAGAGAGGACAATTTGAATTCTACTTCAAAAGGCTCAATGAAATACAAGTCTCTTGTGGTTTGATGTGCCCATTTGACATACTCCAACTCAAGATTAATACTTGTCATTGTACTTTTATACCGATGTACCTAAATAATCCTAGTTTATTTTTTTATTTTATTTTCCTTTCTGACCATTAGAATTCATGTATAATGGCTATGTGTTTACTATGAAAATCGGAAAATTTTCCCAGATTCATGAGATATAAATATGATGTAGGTAAACTTTCTGTTTTTATTCTTTTCTTTGCTAGCTTATATTTTTTATGGTCTTATTGGTCAGTGGGGGAGGTAGCATATAGTTAACAAGTTCAATTAAATTTATTACTTTTAACACAGATATAGATGTATGCAAAACAATCACTAAATTCTCCAAAGAAAAATTAAATTTTGAATACATAATTTTAAAATTATAATAAATTCAATAATAAAAATCTAAATATTGAGTCCCTTAATTTTAAATTATGAATTCGCCTGTGTATATATGCTCTTGTACAAACATGCTAACAGATAACACTTAAATATTTAAAATTATTGAATACATAATTTTATAATTATAATAAATTCAATAATAAAAATCTAAATATTGAGTTCATTAATTTTAAATTACGAATTCTCCCGTGTATATATGCTCTTGTACAAACATGATAACAGATAACACTTACCACTAAGCTACTCTTCCTCGTCTCAACTCCTACTTTATATATATATATAATTGGAAAGCTTAATTTAACAATGATGTATCTTTTATATTTTGTGGTGCTAAAATTCATAGGTGGATTCATGACATAAATTTAATGGATTCAATTGTTAATATTTTTAGTATTGTATTCATTGTACTATTAAAATTAAATTAAATTAAATTAAATTATATATATATATATATATATATATATATATATATATATATATATTCTCGTTCAAAGTTATGAGTTTCGATGAACACGTCGCTAAAAGACTACATCCACTCCTTGTTAAATTAAAGAGTAAAATAAGAACTTACTAAACATAAAAGAAATTGCATATTTTAATATAAATTGAAATAAAATTAAGACACATACATCACGTATGGAATATATTCTAATGTTTCTCTCATTTCTCACCGATCAGAGAAAATTTGTTTGAGCAGTATGTTGCTATGATAATTGTAGAAGTATGAGGGCTATCCTTCAGGTTCCATGGTGGATTTTGCATACGATTCCTATAGATCTCCAATATTAGCCGTTAGCGAGTTGGCTGTTCACACCAAGGACCTCTTAGCTACTTCCAGATGCTCATTGCTTGTTGCAAGAGATCCTGAAGATAGGACTGACTTAGTAATTACAGTGCATGGTGATGTTGTTCCTGTACCAAAACAGCAAACTCGACGAGAGTGGAAAACCTCAAAAACTGTTAGGGGTCGTTTGGTACACGGGATAAGGTGGATATTTTGAGATTAAATTTGGAATATTTTTTATATTTTATTTGATTAAAGGTATAAATTATTACCTTCAACCAAACAATGTATAAAATTTATCACAAATTTAATCTTGAATATCTCATCTTATACCTTCAAGTAGTATTATGTTATTCCACCTTCTAGGTCGGACAAATTAATCCAAAAATTATAATCATAAAATTATAATTCTCGAATAACTTAGTCCATCTACCAAACGCATTAGTGGTTAGTCAGTTCGAGATCAAATATCAACTAACCACAGATGTGGACAGTTTTGTTGGAAATTTACTAATGTGGAATTAAGTATATCCCATTATTTATGACTCGAACAATTGGTGAAAGAGATATTGGTACGTAGTCCATCTACCTGACACTTTCACACCCGCACCGTGTAGTGCCAAGTATCGCAAATTTCATTAGTGAAAGAAATATTGGTACGTAGTCCATCTACCAAACCCATTCCATTCCGGGATAGGCAGTTAATACTAAAATAATAAGTGAAGTAGTCGTCATCTGACCAAGG